>CM019155.1:138534095-138551687 GCA_009733165.1 Naja naja
TCCACACCTGCTAAGATATGATAAAATTATTACTTATGAAGAACTGTTAGACTAAAAAGGAGATTTGCAAACTAGACAGCGTTGAATGAACAGGAATAGAATTGGAATGGTGGGGCCTATCTACAACTCCAAGCTAAACATGCAGAAGACAAAAAGGAATTGGGTATTAGTAAAACCAGGACGGAATTAGATGAAATCTTGTTAGGACCAGATGTAAAAATGATTAAAAAAACATACCAAGTATTATTACAAACTAAATTGGAAGAAGAAACTGTCAAAGAAACAATGATGCTGGATGAGAGATTTTGGTCATAACATAGTTTTGAATGATTGGCAAAACTATTTGGACTAGAAATAAAAAATAACCCTTGCAATTCCTTTAAAGAAAATTTGTATAAATTATTCTATAGATGGCATATAACACCAACAAGACTATCTAAAATGAATAATAAATTTTCCTCTTTGTTGGAAGTGTAATAAGGAAGAGGTACATATTATCACATATGGTGGAGTTGTGGAAATGCCCAGGAATATTAGAAAGAAATACAATGCTATTTAGAAATTTGTGATGTAGAGATTAATTTTAAACCAGAATTTTTTTTACTGGGAATCACCAATAAGACCTATCCGGAAATCCTTTACCTAATGATTCATATTATTACAGCTGCAAGGATGGCCTTTGCACAAAATGGAAAACACTGAAACTCCAACAGAAGCGAATTTAATAAGAAAATTATTGAGTGCGAGAAATGGACAAATTGACAATGGAAATTAAAAATAAGGAAGAAACAGACTATTACAAAACTTGGAACAACTTCTATGGATGGTTAGATAGAAAAAGACTTAACAGATTCTTGAATTGGACTTAAAAATGATGACAATGAATGATGATGATTATCATATTCTTGGTCTTCATTGTAACATATGTTGTGTGTTTGATTATGTTTTGTTTATGCTGTTTGTTTGTTTGGTTGTGTTTAATTATTAAACAAAATTAAGACTCAGAGAAGTCCTTACCAGATTCAGAAAAGCGTTAAAAGTCAAGGAAGACAAAGCATGATTAAGCATCCATCCTACTGATGCCAAGGTTAAAGCAATCAATGAAGCCCCTAAACCTCGATGCAAGGCAGATTTGCAAGCCTTCCATGGACTTATTAACTTTTACCACATGTTTCTACCTCACAAAGCTTCTATTGCTGAGCCCTTACATTGCCTACTTGATAAGAATGCTGTTTGGATCTGGGGGCGGAAGGAACAGTCAGCATTTAACAGTATTAAGAGACTAATCACGTCTGATGCTGTGTTGATACAATTCTCTGAGAATTTACCTGTTGTTCTGACTTGTGATGCATCCCCTTTTGGAGTGGGGGGGTTTTGAGTCACAGGCTTCCCAATGGACAGGAAGCCCCAATTGCATTTTACTCTCGCACGCTGTCCAAAGCAGAGAGGAATTATAGCCAATTGGACAAGGAGGCTTTAGCAGTTGTTGCAGCTGTTAAGAAATTTCATGAATATCTGTATGGCAGGTCATTCACCATTGTTACAGATCACAAACCTTTACTAGGCATTGTGGCAGGAGACAAACCTACACCTAATATCCTGTCACCAAGAATGCTGAGGTGGACTGAATTTCTTGCAGCCTATTCCTACAAACTGATTCACAGGCCTGGCAAGGACATTGGACATGCTGATGCACTGAGTCGTTGCCCACTACATTGCCACAAGGAGGACTTTGAACTTGAAACTCACACCTTTTTCCTGGAGACCATTGCTAAGCTTCCAGTCCATGCTGCTGAGATTGCCAAAGAAACTGCCAAAGATGCTGTGTTGGCACCTGTTATGGGCTGGATTAAGAAAGGTTGGCCTCTTCAAGATCTACCTCACCTTGCCCAACCTTTTAAGTCCAGGCAAACTGAATTATCTGTATTAAGAGGATGTATTTTGTGGGGTAACAGCGTGGTTATTCCTGCAAAACTGCAAAGGAAGGTTTTGGAAATGTTACATGAGGGTCATCCTGGGATTGTAAGGATGAAAGGTTTGGCCAGGAGTTATGTATGGTGGCCAGGTATTGACAAAATGGTTGAAAACTGGGTAGCCTCTTGTCCCAATTGCCAGGTAGTCAGACCTGCCCACCTCACGCCCCACACAGGAATGGGAATGTCCTAGGGGCCCATGGTCTAGAATCCACATTGATTTTGCAGGCCCTACAAGAGGGCACACTTTTCTAGTTATAGTAGATGCATACTCAAATGGCTAGAGGTAATTCCCATGACATCCACTACTACTGAGGCTGTTATCAAGCAGCTCAGAAAATTGTTTGTAACCCATGGGTTACCAGATGTCCTTGTCTCTGACAATGGCCCTCAATTCACATCTAACATTTTGAATCCTTTCTAGCTCAACAGGGCATCAGACATGCCCTCACTGCCCTGGGCACCCTTCGCCAACGGCCGGGCTGAACGCATGGTACGTTTTACCAAAGAGAAGCTTCAGCAGCTGGGTCCTGGGGACATCACTGAGAAGCTTGAAAAGCTTCTTAGTGTTCAAACATCACTCCTAGCCCATCAACTAACTTGTCCCCAGCAGAGTTGTTGATGGGCAGGAAACTTAGGTCTTCCCTTGACCGCCTTCATCCCACACGCACAATGCACACTGGATTCCACTTCCAAAGTTCGTTCTTTTAGTGTGGGAGATTCTGTCTATGCTAGGAACCTTATAGGTGAACCTTTGTGGATTCCTGCTGAAATAACTCACATCACGGGCCCTCGTTCTTACAGGGTACAAACAGAGGATGGCCTCCTCTGGAGCAGGCACATTGACCAACTTAGATCCAGGTTCCTCAGGAACATCGCCCCTGTCTCCCTCTAGGTCCCTCACCTGATGTTTCTTCTAGGGGAAGGGGGAACAGGAGGAAAATCAGCAAACAGGAATCAACCCCATGTGTAACGAGCCATTGCGACAGGAACCATCCCGAACCCTGTCACAATGCCAAGATTCATCCTTAGAAGTGGAAGATTGCACATCACTACCTGACTTGGGTGCTGACATTGGAATGGAGATGGGTTGGGAGGAGAGACCAGATTCTAACAGTCTAACAGGGTCTTCTTTCACAGGAAGTCCTAACAGGGAAATGTCAGTAGACACATTTCCCTCTCACTGGGTGAGAACGTTAAAACTTCTGAACCACGAAGGTCTCAACGTACACGTAAGAGCCCCACCTATTTAAAGGAATACATTAGATAGGTTGGGGTTTGGTATGGACTGAACCTAGTGGGGAGGGGTGTTATGTATGTAGGTTTGAATGTTATTGGTTTATTTGAACTGTTCTTGTAAAATGTCAAATGGTATTGGTTTAAATAGTGTGGGAAGAAACCCTGCACTCCCATTGGCTAGCAGCTACGGCTGCAGGCTATAAGAAGCAGCCGAAGCCAAGCCAGGATGGGTGCATTCGAGCTGTAGTCACTAATAAAGTCTTTGCTGGAACTCCTCGCGTCTGACTCTTCATGCAAACTTAACACTGAGTATGACAAGGAATGGCTGGGAAGGGAGGGGCCAGGTGAGACACCCCTTGATGTGAGTGACATTGAGATGGCCATGCCCACCCAGTCACATGACCACCAAGCACACCCACCCAGTCACATGACCAAGCCACACCCACCCAGTCACATGACCACCAAGCCACACCCACCAAATAAGCCATGCCCACAGAACCGGTAGTAAAAGTTTTGAATCCCACCACTGCCATGTGACCATGGTGATGCTGAGACAGTCATAAGTGTGAACATTGGTTGTATGCTAAATTTTTTGTTATTCTGCATTAATGTGGGCAAGCATTATTAAACATTAATATTTTCACTCAGGAGATCATGTCATTGCTGGCATTCTTTCTCAGTCCCACATACTGGATTTCAGAAGGCATCCTCATCTGAAGAAAGGATTGATAGTGTCATGTCAATAATGATTAATCTGAACCATACCACATGTCAGAATTGATCACAACCAGAGACAATTCAAAGTTAAATAATAAATAAGTTAATACTTGGCATTACACACTGTGTCCATCCCAAAGGACTCTGAGCAATTTACAGATCTATTCCAATTATGAATGCTAACAAAACAAATGTAATTAAGTTACAAATAAAATAACCCTCAAAAACTCCAACAAGATTCACTGAACATCCATTGATTTCTCCTATAATTATCTAGGGAGTCTTAGTTATGTGGCTTCTTCTCAAATCCTTGGGGATCATCAAGGGATAAGCCCAAAAGAACAGGTCAAGATTAAAAGGTGTTATTAATTGTGGGACCAGAGGTAGAAATGTAATGATGTGCTCTTTGAGAAAGATATATATAGAAGCTCTTCTAATTAATGAGAGGGATTCCTTTTTGTCATGTTTCATTGCTGCAGACAGAACTTGTTCATATATGATGACACTTATAGTCTTGAAGAAGGTTGCGTTTTTCATTGTAGTAATAGCAGTGTTACTGCCAGAGTTTACATGCTTTACTTCTCAGATGAATGCATGTGCTGTGGGGAAATCTCCACTTAGGAAGCACAAGTATTTTTTGCCAGGCGATTTCATAATGGCTGGGATACTATCTCAGTTCTACATGATATCTGATCCAGTGCTTTTCACAAGACATCCATCTGAAGAACTAGTTGATGAGCTCATGTAAAGGCTTTCTCTTCTTAACTGTAGCATATCTCAGATGAGTTATCTTTCTATAATAGGATGCTTGGATTGAGTTAATTAGTATTATTACTTGCAGCAGAATTTTATTTCTCCTGTTTCTTGCCGGTTAGTTCCTTCATTCTAACATAAATTGCTACCTTAATAAATAAGCAGTCACACACACACTTACAGTATGACAGATCTCAGTTCAGTTATTTATTTAAAATTTCATATTAAGCTTTTCTCATTTAATTGCTTTGAAGCAAATAATCAAAACTTTATGGGGGAATCACTTTTTGTTGCCAATTCAATGGCATCATTTTGTGACTTAATGGTTGCTCTGAATATTAGGGAAAATGGTGTTATATAGCACTTTGAATTTGACTTCTAAGCAGGTACTTCAGTAAGACTGGAACAAATATATAGCCTTTGTCTGCCCTAATGAAAAAGCTACATTTTACTTAGGATAAGGGAGCACTCTAAGTCTATTATGAGCAAAGAAGAAAGATTTATATAGAACATTTGTCCTCAAGCATGCTTCTTTGAACAATTTTTTTATATACCCACAAACCCCCTGAAGAAAATAGAAAGGGATGATGCTAATATATATCAGATATATATATTTAATTACCATAATAAGCTAATATATAAAGCTAGAAGCATGTCTAAGTATTAAATGTAGATGATAATATGATTATTAACGTCACTTCAAGCAATTTATCTGTTTTCTAGTGGAAATTGTTTATAATGAATGAAAGAGCCATAAAAGTCAGCCTTCATCCACTAAAAAAAATACTTTTATGTTTTTTCAAAGAGTGCTTTCCCCTTCATCAAAAATTACGTTTATAACACTCTGAAATATTTTTGTGGACTATTTGAATTATTATTCAAGTGTTTCATTAGATTTCATACTGTTATATTAGAAAATTGTACAGTTTCTGAGTGCTTAGGCATTTACATGATTAATTTAACTTCTGTAGTGTTTATTTGAAATATTTAAAAAGTATATGTATTGTCACATTCTTGGAGAAATGAAACATGTTTTGGAATATATTTCTTTTTGCAGATTTTTCCTACAGAACTACCAGCATATTCTGGCATTGGCTTTAGCTGTGAAAGAGATCAATGAAAACAACCACATTTTACCCAATGTGACTCTTGGTATGCACATCTCTAATAGTTATTTCATGGCGAGATGGACATACTTGGCTTCAATAGAGCTTCTCTCAACACGGGGCAAATTCATCCCCAATTATAAGTGTGATGCCAAGGATAGGCCAATCTCTGTTATTGCAGGACCCAATTCTCACATCTATCCCTTCATAGCAAATGTCTTGAATGTCTACAAGATGCCCCAGGTAAGATTTTCCCTTGAATGAAATGTATAGTCTGTCAGAAGAGCCTTGAGAGGCACAGTCTAGACAACGATCTGATCAAAAGCATCTGAGCCCAAACTAGAAAATAAATTTGAGAAAGCAACTCAGAATGTACTCTTCCTTGTTCTTTCAAATGTTAAAGTAGAGGAGGGGGGAATTTTTGCAACATCAGAAAACCAAAATCACCAATAATAAACATTCTTTTATTGTAAGGTTACAGTGCCAGAAGCCCACAAGTTTGAAAACAATTTTCCCCCTCCTACTACATTTACAAAGTTGTGTTTACAAAGCAAAATAATAATAATAATAATAATAATAATAATAATGATGATGATGATGATGATATAAATTCTATATTACACTTTATTATTTGGAAATAAATAATTGGCAATTCAAACAGAAATGAAAATACATTGTGGGCAAATGAGATATTTTAGATACTGTACTTGACTAATATCTCAGTTCTTAATCCAAACCTATTAATAATTAATGGTTCTTTGACTGACTTATAAATACATTTGCTGAAGTATATTTGCCAATGGTGTTCAAGTAGTTCTCTAGTTGTTTTGGAATTGCACCCAATACATTTTATGAATACTCTTTAAATTCATTTCCTGAATTAATGCATTTCTGAGGTCTCAGGCTTTATTCTTATACTACAATAGCAAACTGTTGAATGAATATTCTGCACATCAGTTGTTTCAGAACATCATTAGATCTTGGTTATTACAGAATTGAACATTGGGCGCTATCTAACAAACTGAAATTCAATGGTGAAAAAAGTAAGATTCTATATTTAGGCAAGAAAAATCAAATGCACATGTACAGTATATGTGGTACCTTGCTCAATAGTAGTAACTATGAGAGGGATCTCAGAGTCCTAGTGGAGAACCATTTAAATATTTATTAAAATTAATTTATTTATTTTGTCAATCGCTTACAAGGATAAGCATAGTTGTGAATACATGAAATGAATACATATAAGAAAAATAAAGGAAACAATAGGACAGGGATGGTAGGCATGTTGGTGCACTTATACACACCCCCTACAGACCTCTTAGGAAAGGGGTGAGGTCAATAGTAGACAGTCTAAGGTTAAAGTTTTGCGGGTTTGGGGGAAGAAACCACAGAATCAGGTAGAGTATTCCAGACATTGACCACTCTGTTGCTGAAGTCGTATTTCCTGCAATCAAGTTTGGTGCGGTTAACCTTGAGTTTGTATCTATTGTGTGCTCTTGTCTTGTTATGGTTGAAGCTGAAGTATCCATTCACTGGAAGGACATTGCAATGTATGATTTTATATACTATACTTAGATCAGACTGAAGGCAGTGTAGTTCTAGGTTTTCTTGGTCTAGAATTTCAAGTTTGGTGGCATGAGGTATTCTGTAACGAGTAGAGGAGTGTAGAACTCTACTTGTGAAATATGTCTGGACTTTCTCAACTGTGTTAATATCAGATACGTGATGTGGGTTCCAGACTGATGAGCTGTATTTGAGTATTGGTCCAGCAAATGTTTTGTATGCCCTAGTTAGTAGTGTGATATTACCAGAGAAAAAGCTACGTAGGATTAGGTTAACAACTCTTAATGCCTTTTTGGCTATGTAGTTACAGTAGGCTCTAGCACTTAGATCATTAGAGATGAGTATTCCAAGGTCCTTGACGGAGTTTGGATCATCAGCAAGGTCTTGACTATTCAGCTTGTATTTTATTTTCTGATTTTTTTTGCCAATATGTAAGACAGAACATTTATTTGTTGAGATTTGAAGTTGCCATTTGTTTGACCATTCTGATACATTGTCTAGGTCTTTTTGAAGAGTAGCAGTATTGTCTGTGGTGTTGAATATCTTTACATCATCAGTGAACAGAATGCAGTTGCTCTTAATATGATCACAGAGGTCATTTATGTAGAGTATGAAGAGAGTTGGTCCTAGAACGCTGCCTTGGGGGACACCACTGTTGACAGGTACAGAATTTGATAAGACACTCCCAATTTTGACCATTTGTTGTCTGTTTGACAGGAATGCTTCTATCCAGTTATGCAGTTGTCCAGAGATACCATAAGATTTTAGTTTTAGTAGTAGTTTGTCATGTACCACTGAATCGGAGGCTTTACAGATGTCTATGTAGATTGTGTCTATTGCTTTGCCCTGATTGAGTTGTGTAGTCCATATGTTTTTGCAGTGTAAGAGTTGCAGATTACAGGATAGTTTTTTTCTGAAACCATATTGTTTGTTAGAGAGTAGGTTGTTTGTCTCTAAGTGGAGAATAATGGATTGGTTAATAATTGATTCCATGACTTTACAGGTGATGCAGCATAAAGAGGTTGGTCTGTAATTTTCAACTAGACTAGGGTCTCCCTTTTTGAAGATGGGGATGACTGTCGCTTGTGACCATGGGTTTGGCAAGGAGCTGGTCCTGAAAGATTTTTCAAAGATTATGCTTAGAGGCTCAACTATGGCAGCAGATAGCTTTTTTAAGAAGTAGGCAAATATTCTATCCAATCCAGTAGATAGAGATGGTTTTAGGTTGCGTAGTGCTTTTTCAACATTGTCTTCTGTAAAATTGATATGTATTAGATCATTGTAGTTGTCTGTGGTTCGACTAGGAAATACTGGGCATGAGCCATTGCTGTTTACAAATACTGAGCCAAAGAATGTGTTAAAGAGGTTTGCTTTAATGGTGTCATCGTTGCAGTCTGTACCATTAGGTCCTTTCAGGGGTGGGATGGATCTTGAGTCTTTTAGTTTGTTGTTTACAAAATTGTAGAAAGCGTGGGTGGACTTGGTGCATAGAAGGTTTTCCTCTTGTTTAATGTAATAATTGGTGCATTTAGTCTTTATCTGGTGGCATAAATTTTTGTATCTGCTTTTGAAGTTGGCAGCTTGACCAGATTTGTTTTTCCGCCAAAGTGATCTTTTTTTGGATTGAAGTTTACTTATTGTTATGGGTAATCTGTTTTTTCTGGTTTTGGGAGTTGTTATTGGTACATATAGTTTGATGACACTTTGGATTTCAAGTAAAAATATGTTGTAATGGTCTTCAATAGTATTGCATCCAGTGAATAGAGATTGCCAATCAAGGGATGAGAGATCGTTGTCTATAAGATCATAGTTGCCCTTTTTGAAGTTATAATTGGGGATCACATTGTGATGATTTTTGTGTGGATGTATGTTGAGACAAAAGTCAATCATGTTGTGGTCGCTGTTGGAAAAGGGTTCTTTAATTTGTATTCCATAAATTGAATTCAAACTATTGCAGCAGATGAGATTGAGGCAGTTGTTAAGTCTAGTATTGTTGATTACTAGTTGTTCCAGTCCCAGATTTGTTATAGCATTGTAGAAAGTTGCATGTATGGGTTTAGTTTTACATTCGTTTAGGGTCCAGTTAATATGAGTTAGATTGAAGTCACCAGGAAAGATGAAAGTGTGTGGGCAGGAAGTTGCCCATGTTAGTAGTGAATTTAGCTTGTTTACATGTTCAATGTCATAATCAAGGGCTCTGTAACATAGTAAGAATCAAAATGTGATATTTAAGGACAGTTCACAGACAATGTTCACAGAAAGAGCAAGCTCTTGGGTAACTTGGATGTTTTTTAGATGTAAGGACTTTTTATAGAAGATAGCAACACCACCTCCTCTACGGATTTCACAATCTGATCGGTAAAGATGATAGTCTCTTACTGTGGTAATGGAGTCAGGGAAAGATGCATTGAGCCATGTTTCACAGACAAATATGATGTTGAATTTAGCTGTATTTAGTAAGAGAAGAAATTCAGGTATTTTATTCACAAGGCTTCTTGCATTAAGTAGCTTTCATTTAAGGCCAGTTGTAGTTGGAATTGAGGTAGTTAGTGGTGTGCGTGCCTAGTTTTGAGTGATGGTGGGTTGGATAAGGTAGGGTTGAATATGGAGTTGTGGGTTTTGTGAGTTACTTTTGAGACAATCAGCGCAGTAGTCAATGTACAGGTCCTTCTCGTCATTGTCTAGTCATCTTTTGAGTTTAGTGCGGAGTTCACAGGAGTGGATTCTTTGCAGTATCGATAAGTCTGGTCTTGAGTGAAGTTTTTTCTGGTTGGGATTGTTTTTCGCAATGGCGTTTATTGTAAGAATGAATAAACGTTTGCTGGACTCATTTTTGCATACAACTCTACAAAATTTTGGGGCTACTGAGCCATCATTGTATTTGAACTCTGGGCCATCTCTGGTTATTTCGATGATATCATCTGGAGAGATGTTTGTTGTATTGGAGTTGCTTATGATATTGTGAATTTTGGTAATGTTGTCTGATTCGTTGGTGTCTTCAAGACCAAGTAAGATGGCATTTGGACATTTCTGATCATGTTCCATGATGTCTCTGATGAGTAAGGAGAAATAATTTGTGGAATTAATTGATGGGATAGTAATTATTTGTGGTTGTGGTTTGGTGCAGCAGCTGCCAAAAAACCAACACAGTTCTAGGCTGCATAAACAGAGGGATAGAATCAAGATCACATGAAGTGTTAATACCATTTTATAATGCCTTGGTAAGGCCAAACTTACTGCATTCAGTTTTGGTTGCCATGATGTAAAAAAGATGTTGAGACTCTAGAAAGGGAGTACAGAGAAGAGCAACAAAGATGATTAGGGGACTGGAGGCTAAAACATATGAAGAACAGTTGCAGGAACTGGGTATGTGTAGTGTAATGAAAAGAAGGACTAGGGGAGACATGCTAAAAGTGTTCCAATATCTCAGGGGCTGCCAAAAAGAACAGGGAATCAAGCTAGGGCACATTATAAACATGATTTTTACAGAGTATGATACAGTTATACAGAACTGCTTCCTATTACCGGTAGAAAAATAAGGTAGTGAATTTTGATTCAACAAAGAAACTTTGAAGGAATATTTCTAGATGTCATCTTCTAAGGAAAGTATTCTTGTGAGTTAAAGTACTTTAAGATTTGTACATTTATCCTGTTCAGATTTCAGTAATTTCAGAAAAGGAATTCTGACTCATAATTATAGAATAAGAACTTTATGCTTGAACCATTTCTCAAAGGATAAAAAAACAAACAAAATATTATGAGTTTATGAAAATGCTTTGTCCTAAAACCATATTCTAAAGCCATAATAATGTTGGAAAAAGTGCAGGTAAATGAAAACAGTATGTGGTAAACTGTCTACTTCTTATATGTAATGCTGGAGAATAAATTCCATCACTGTAATTCACTTAAAAAAGATGATTAGGGACTGTAGGCTAAAATATATGAAGAATGGTTGCAGGAACTGGGTATGTCTAGTCTAATGAAAAGAAATATCTCAGGGGCTGCCACAAAGAAGAGGGAGTGAAGCTATTCTCCAAAGCACCTGAGGGCAGGACAGGAACAATGATTGGAAATTAATTAAAGAAAGAAGCAACTTAGAACTAAGGAGAAATTTCCTGACAGAGCAATTAATCAGTTGAACAACTTGCCTCCAGAATTTGTGAATGCTCCAACACTGGAAGTTTTTAAAAAGATGTTGGCTAACCATTTGTCTGAAGTGGTGTAGGGTTTCCTGCCTAGGCAGGGGGTTGGACTAGAAGACTTCCAAGGTCCCTTCCACCTCCGTTATTCTGTTCTGTTCTATTCTATTCTATTCTATTCTATTCTATTCTATTCTATTCTATTCTATTCTATTCTATTCTAAAACCATAAGTTAAGAGCAGAATTTAAAAAAAATATAATGAATGTTTCACTTTGGAAAACTATGCTTCTTCTTCTTTACTATATTCAGCTGACATATGGGTCTTCTCCAATGACAGATGACAAGATACAAACTGTTTTCTTTCATCGTTTTTTCCCAAATGCTGATCAACAGATTAAGAGTATTCTCCAGTTGCTGCTGCATTTTAGATGGACATGGATTGGACTGATTTCCCAACCTAGTGTGATTGGAGAGAATTTCGTACGAAATGCTGTTCCTTTGTTTTCTCAGAAAGGTGTCTGCTTTGACTTCATAGAAGACATGGTCAAGGAAACATTTTCTAATGATCTTTTGAGTGTCCTTACAGCTTTTCGAAAAACTTACATGATTATCATGCAGAGCACTGTCAATGCTATTATCCTATATTGTGAAAACCAAAACACTGTCTTTTTTAGATTGTTGCCTTATGTTGAAATACTTGTAGAGACATCCATTGAAGGAAAAGATAAAGTTTGGATAATGCCAGCCCAGATGGAGTTTACCTCACTTGCACTTCAAAGAACTATGGCTATGCATGCCTTCAATGGTGTTATATCTTTCACAGTTTCTTCCAAGGAGATTTCTGGATTCAATCAATTCCTTCAAATGAGAAACCCAACTTCAGAAGCGGAAGACTATTTAATGAGAGTGTTCTGGGAACAGGCTTTTCAATGTTCTTTCCCTAAAGATAAGTTAGATGAAGATAAAGTAGTGTGCACAGGAGAAGAGAAGCTGGAGGAATTACCTAAGTTTGTGTTTGATACCACCATGAGTGGGCAGAGTTACAACATCTATAATGCAGTCTATGGTGTGGCACATGCCTTACAAGCCATGCTTTCCCTCCAATCCAAATACAAAACAAGGATAGAAGTTGGAAGAGAAGTATTGTTGGCTCAAAAAGTATGGCAGGTAATAAAAAATAAATGAATATTTCCTATTGCTGTTCAGTCTGATGCAATAAGTTGTCCGACAAAGGTTATGGCCAACGAGAATTGTAGAGTGATGATTTTTAAGTCTCTTGCCACTTTATTTTTCTCTTGTTTTGAGAAACCTTTGTAATTGTGAAGATATAACAATGCTACAAGAATATGAAAGCAAGAATTAAAATACAGTAGCATCTCTGAGTTTCACAGAGATTCAATACATCTGTGGCAGTGAAGAAATATTGAACGAACAATTATACTGTTAATTTGCCCAATCATTTTTTTAAAATTACATTTATATGCTGCCCTTCTCCGGAGACTCAGGGCGGCTTACAATTTTTGGGATACAACCCAGTGTGCTCAGCAACAGCCTTCATTCCATTGTATATGCCTGCTTATTACTAAGTGGCATTTTTACAAAGTCAGCTAATTGCCCCAACAATCTTGGGTCCTCAATTTACCTACCCTGAGAGGATGGAAGGCTGAGTCAACCTTGAGCCAACCTTCAACTTAATACTACTAATTCTTTTTTTTCTTTTCCTTCCTTCTTTCCCATTAATTGTGTACTTCTACTTCTGTTTAGCTCCATCACTATTTGAGAACTATCTCATTTAATAACACTGCAGGACAGAAAATTTTCTTTAGTGAAAATGGAGATTTAGAGACTGGATTAGACATTATCAACTGGGTCACCTTCCCAAACGAGACCTTTATTAAAGTCAAAGTTGGAAAGATTGACCCAACAGCTTCTCCGGATAAGCTATTCACCATTTCTGCAAAACACATCATCTGGCCCACCATGTTTAAGCAGGTATAGCCTATTTATATTTCAAACTGTGTGTTCTTCCCTATCCCTTCTTGCTTCCAGAATTATTGATTTGAATGGATCTAATCTAGTTGTCATATTGAAAACTGCAAAACTGAAGAAATAGTGGTAGTCCTCAAATTATGGTAGTCCTCAAATTACAACCACAATTGAGCCCAAAAATTTCTGTTGTTAAGTTACATGTTTTGCTCAGTGGTGGGATTCAAAAAAATTTACTAACAGTTCTATGGGCGTGGTTTATTTGGTGGGCATGGCTTGGTGATCATGTGACTGGTGGGTGTGGCCAACTTAATGTCAGTCACATCAAGGGCTGCTTCGCTTGGCCCCTCCCTTCCCAGCCATTCTTTGTCACACCCAGCCTCAACTTACATATAGTTCTGTAAAAACATAGTTTACCTTTTTTTGACTTTATTATCTACATACTATAGATGTACTTTCATGGACCACTGAAAGGAGGAAATGGCTCACATGCTTTGCCCAAGAGTGCGATAGACAACAGGCTTTTAAGGGGCTGCCACAAAGAAAAGGGGACAATGTGTTTTCCAAAGAAGCAGAATGCAAACAAGAAGCAATGGATGGAAACTGAACAAAGAGAGAAGCAACCTAAAACTTAGGAGAAACTTCCTGACAGTGAGAACAATTAACCAGTGGACCTGCTTGTCCCCAGAAGTTCTGGGTGCTCAATCAATGGAAGTTTTTAAAAAACTGGACAGCCATTTCTCTGAAATGGTATAGGGTTCCCCCCCAAATCCCTTTAAAGTGTTATTCTGTTATTCTGACACCTTTCCCAGGATCTCTACTCAGAGTTTGGCATCCTCAGTTTTCTTGCCTGAGCTGTGGGTTGGACTAGAAGACCTCCAAAGTCCCTTTCAACTCTGTTAAACACACATGTATTTATGCTCTGGACTATTGACATTGAATGCATGTAAAGTTAACCCTGAAAAATATGTTGTAGCCCTGGGCAAAAGAAAGGCAGTAGAATCACTCTAGGTGTAGGGACAGTGTAAAATATTAACACATGATAAATAATGGAACAATTAAAAACAATAGCAAGTAGTTTTCTGTCTCTCACCCTCCTTCCTACTTTTTCTTCTTCTTTCTTTTCTGACTCTTTCTCGAAACATTCCTTTGAATTTCTTTAACACCTGCTCGAGCGGAAAGATGATGGATGGCTCGAGCGACGGATTTGAGATTGGAAACCAGATCCGGATTGATCTGATCCACCGAGTGGCTGCTTGAAAATGCATGGCTAGGGCGGAGGAGCAGTCCTCCTTTAAACTGCATGTCTGTTTACCTGCAAAACTGCTCCAATGTTGGATTCCTCCCAAAGCACCTCCGTGGATGGCAGCAGTGGCAGCAGCCTCTGCCCTCCCTCCCAAAGACCTCCGGCAGCCGGTGGAGCCGTGGAGCACCTCCCCCACTCCAGCCCTCCCAAAGCACCTCCTTTAATGGCGGCAGCGGCAGCAGCTTCTGCCCTCCCTCCCAAAGACCTCCAGCAGCCACTTGCTTTCTTGTGGGCAGTGAGGGCAGGGCAGGGCGGGTGGATGTCCCAGCCCAGGCTGCACCTGTGGTCTGCAATTTTCAGCAGCCCTGGCTGAGACATCCACCTGCCCTCACTGCGCTACAGCCACCACATAGTAGGGAAAGTTGGGAAAGCACCACGTGGGATGGAGCTATGCTGACTTAGCCAGCCAGCCAAGCCCGGAGACAGGAAGGTCCAGAAAAGTGCGGGGATGGTGGGGGAGGGGCAAACGCAACTCTCAGCCTTACCTGTGAGCAGCAAGATCAGGGCTGCTCAGTTGGGTCGTAGGTACTATGTGGAAAGGCTAGAATGGCAAGCCATGAGGACCTAGGAGGGGAGGAGTGACTGGGTGGGGTGAGTGGCAGGCAGGTGAGTGGGGCAAGCAAGCATCAGGTGGGCAGGGCAAGCAAGTGAGCAGAAACTGGGAGACCAGGTTGGGGGCATGGCCAGCTGGATCTTACTACCGGTTTGGCGACCCACGCCAAATTCTTGCTACCGGTTCGCCTGATTAGGTGCAAACTGGCTGAATACCACCTCTGGTTTTGCTCAATTTTATGACTTTTCTTGGTACAGTTCTTAATTGAATCACTGCCATTTTTAAGTTAGTAACATACTTGTTAAATTATCTGTCTTCCTTTTGACTTTGCTTGTTTGCTTGAAGTTCCAAAAGATGATCACAAGATCCCAGGACACTGCAACCGTAATATATATGAGCCACTTGCCAAGCATATTAATTTTTATCAGCTGACCTTGTGGATACTTCAATGGTCATAAGTGTGAAAAACAGTCATAAGTCACTTTTTTCGGTGCTTTTGTAACTTTGAAGTGTTGAAGTGAACTGTTGCAATTTAAAGGTTATATGAAAAGACCTGAAATGAATGGTTATTGAAATCTTGGTATAGTAAGGCTTAAAATAATTTCCTGATATCTCCTTGTCAAATCTCTATGCTTTTTGTTATGTATGTAGAGTTTGAATTGATTGGTTGTTCTTGTAAAGTGTTTGAAATCATTGGTTAAAAAGTGCGGGAAAACCCTGCACTCTGATTGGTTGTCAGCCGAGGCAGCCGGGCTATATAGCTGCCTCGGCTAAGCCAAATTGGGTCCATTCTGAGCTGAAGTCACAAATAAACTTAAGAGCTGAAGCACTCCATGTCTGCCTCTTCATGCAAACTTAACACTGGTGATGAAGATGGGATTCTCCTGAAGAAGAAGGTGACGTGGAACAGAAGAAGAGCGAGATGGCTGCGCTGAACACCCCCCCAGCCCCGTTCAATCCGATGGCAGAAGACTGGGAATGTATGCAGATCATTTCCAAATGTATCTGGAGGGAATGATCTTGCCGCCATTTCTGAGCAGCAGAAGAGGGCGGTCTTTTCTACGCACTGCAGTCCGGGGTTTTCAAGATGGTGAAGGCACTCGCCGGAGCAGCAGACGGAAGGTAATGGCAGGCCTGATCTGAAAGGTTGTTAAGAGCCCACACGCCACAAGTATCATGCCTCAGAGACATTTTTTTATCGTCGGATCAAGGGGAAAACGAAGCGAAACGATTCTGCAGCAAGTTTAAGAGACATTGGGTGCGAATTCAACAGTTTAGGAGGCCATGCAGGCCATTTTGTTTTGGGCCTTAAAGACAAGGTGTTACAGAGCAAGTTAATAATGAAACCTAAGATCACACTGAAAGAAGCCATAGAAGAAGCATCTTCAGCAGAAGCTACCAAGTCCTCAGCAGCAGCCATGAGGAAGATGAACAGGGCCACGAGCCATTCTATGGGGAAAAGTCCACCACAAATCATTGTGAGGAACTAGATTCTGAGTCAGATTGCAGTGAGGGAGGAAGGAATTTTTCAGACTCAGAATGGAGCGAAAAAGAAAAGACCTGGGAAGAAAGAGGCAAGACTTCTACTGCAGAGGTTGTGGGGAAGCCACCCCACACTGAATGCAAGTTTTAGACACCATTTGCCTCATGAAAAAGAGCACCTAGCAAGAGTCTGCAAATCATCCAGAACTCCACCCAACAGAAGGAAGTTCACTGCAAACAAAGACAAAGAATTCAAGCCAAACAACCTCAGTGAGAAAATGGGGCACAGCACAGAAACAAATGGGAAGAATGAAACTCATCAGACAGTAACTATTGGTCATTCCTTTAAAGCAGTGCATGTCAAGGTACTTTATTGAAGGAGGGCCTTGCCAAATGGAAGTGGACTCAGGCTCATTCTATCTATGGTGTCATGGGACACTATTCAAAGACTGTTACCAGATATTCAGAAGACTCACTCAAGAAGCAGGCATTGACTCTAAAGACTACCAAGGGAACAAGATTCCAATAGTTGAACAAGAGAATTCAACGAAGTTCTGGGTCACACCAAGCCGTCTACCACTGACCATCGTGGACAGGATCGCCCAAGTCTGGGACTTGAATGGTTCAACCCGCTGGGCATCGAGGTGACTGGCATCAATCATGTAAGCAACACCTGTGGGAAGAGGCCTTGAAGTCTGAATTTCCGAGTGTCTTCAGAGATGATTAGGCAAGTACTTGGGGACCCTAGTCACCTTTAACCTAGATCCCAAGGT
>CM019155.1:138552687-138630376 GCA_009733165.1 Naja naja
ATTCTGAGCTGAAGCACAAATAAATTAAGAGCTGAAGTCCACTCCATGTCTGCCTCTTCATGCAAACTTAACACTGGTGATGAAGATGGGATTCTCCTGAAGAAGAAGGTGACGTGGAACAGAAGAAGAGCGAGATGGCTGCGATCGCAAAACCCCCCAGCCCGTTCAACCGATGGCAGAAGACTGGGAGTCGTATGCAGATCATTTCAAATGTATGGAGGAAATGATCTTGCCGCCATTTTGAGCAGCAGAAGAGGGCGGTCTTTCTTACGTACTGCAGTCCGGCGGTTTTCAAGATGGTGAAGGCACTCGCCGGAGCAGCAGGACGTGAAGGTAATGGCTTGGCTGATCTGGAAAGGTTGTTAAGAGCCCATTACGCGCCACAAGTATCATGCCTCATTAAGAGACATGAGTTTTATCGTCGTGATCAAGGGGAAAACGAAAGCGTAAACGACTTCGTGGCAAGTTTAAGAGACATTGGGGTGCATGCGAATTCAACAGTTTAGAGGAGGCCATGCAACGGCATTTGTTTTGGGCCTTAAAGACAAGGTGTTACAGAGCAAGTTAATAATGAAACCTAAGATCACACTGAAAGAAGCCATAGAAGAAGCATCTTCAGCAGAAGCTACCAAGTCCTCAGCAGCAGCCATGAGGAAGATGAACAGGGCCACGAGCCATTCTGATGGGGGAAAAGTCCACCACAAATCATTGTGAGGACTAGATTCTGAGTCAGATTGCAGTGAGGTGGAGGGAAGGGAATTTTCAGACTCAGAATGAGCGGAAAAAAAGAAAGACCTGGGAAGAAAGAGGCAAGACTTCTACTGCAGAGGTTGTGGGGGAAGCCACCCCCACACTGAATGCAAGTTTTTAGACACCATTTGCCTCCGTTGTGAAAAAAGAGGGCACCTAGCAAGAGTCTGCAAATCATCCAGAACTCCACCCAACAGAAGGAAGTTCACTGCAAACAAAGACAAAGAATTCAAGCCAAACAACCTCAGTGAGAAAATGGGGCACAGCACAGAAACAAATGGGAAGAATGAAACTCATCAGACAGTAACTATTGGTCATTCATCTCCCTTAAAAAGCAGAAAAGTGCATGTCAAGGTACTTATTGAAGGAGGGCCTTGCCAAATGGAAGTGGACTCAGGCTCATACCTATCTATGGTGTCATGGGACACTATTCAAAGACTGTTACCAGATATTCAGAAGACTCACTTCAAGAAGCAGGCATTGACTCTTAAAGACTACCAAGGGAACAAGATTCCAATAGTTGGAACAAGAGAATCAAGTGAAGTTCAAGGGCCACACAAGCGTCTACCACTGACCATCGTGGACAAGGATGCCCAAGTCTGCTGGGACTTGAATGGTCAACCGCTGGGCATCGAGGTGACTGGCATCAATCATGTAAGCAACACTGTGTGGGAAGAGGCCTTGAAGTCTGAATTTCCAGAGTCTTCAGAGACGGATTAGGAAGTACTTGGGGACCCCTATCACCTTTAACCTAGATCCCAAGGTACAACCAATCCGTTTAAAACCCAGAAGGGGTCCATTTGCCTTAAAAGGAAAAAATTGATGCAAAATTAGATAAACTAATAGCCCACTGACCACTCCAGGTGGGAGACACCCATAGTCACACCAGTCAAGGCTGATGGGTCTGTGAGAATCTGCGGAGACTACAAGGGGACATTGAACCATGCGCTACAACAGAGCGCATATCTAGTTCCAGTAGTGCATCATTTATTACATTCTCTTGGCGGGGGCACAGTTTTCGCCAAATTGGACCTGGTGCAGGCATATCAACAGTTAACAGTTGATGATGCAACTGCAGAAGCCAAAAACCATTGTAACCCATAGAGGTGCTTTCAAATGCAAAGGTTGCAATTTGGAGTAAGCGTGGCACCAGGCATCTTCCAAAGCCTTATGGAAAGGATGCTACAAGGGTTGCCAGGGGTGGTGCCCTATTTTAATGACATTTTAATCTCTGCTGAAAATGACACTCAGTTACATGAGAGACTCAGAGAAGTCCTAACCAGATTCAAAAAAGCGGGGTTAAAAGTCAAAGAAGAAAAATGCACACTTAGGACTGATAAAGTGGAATTCTTGGGTTACATGATTGATAAACATGGCATCCACCCCACAGAGGCCAAAGTACAGGCAATCAAAGAAGCCCCCAGGCCAAAATGCAAAACAGACTTGCAAGCATTCCTGGGACTCATTAACTTTTATCATATGTTTCTACCTCAGAAAGCAACCACTGCAGAACCCTGACATAGATTACAGAACAAAAAAATCTGCATGGGTCTGGGGCAGAAAAGAACAAGCTGCATTTAACAATATTAAGAGACAAATCATTTCTGATTCTGTACTGATACAGTTCTCTGAGAATTTGCCTGTTGTACTGACTTGTGATGCATCCCCTTTTGGAGTGGGGGGGGGGTATTGAGCCACCTGCTTCCCAGTGGGAGGGAAGTCCTATTACATTTTACTCTCACACTTTGACTAAAGCAGAGAGAAACTACAGCCAACTGGACAAGGAAGCTTTGGCAATTGTGGCAGCTGTCAAGAAATTCCATGAATACGTTTATGGCAGATGATTCACCATTGTCACAGATCACAAACCTCTATTAGGCTTTGTGGCAGGGAACAAACCAACGCCCACGATCCTGTCACCAAGAATGCTGAGATGGACTGAATTTCTGGCTGCTTATTCATACAAACTGATCCACAGACCTGGAAAAGACATTAGGCCACAGATGCTTTGAGTCGCTGCCCACTTCCTTCACACATTGAGGACCCTGCTCCTGAGACTCACACCTTTTTCCTAGAAACTGTTGCTAAGCTTCCAGTCCATGCTGCTGAGATTGCCAGAGAAACTCCCAAAGACACTTTATTGGCTCCTATTGTAGGCTGGATCAAAAAAGGTTGGCCACTAGAAGATCTACCTCAACCTTCCCAACCTTTTAAGTCCAGACAAACTGAGTTATCTGTATTAAGAGGATGTATTTTGTGGGGTAACAGGGTGGTTATTCCTGCAAAACTACAGAAAGAGGTTTTGGAAATGTTACATGAGGGTCACCCGGGAATTGTCAGAATGAAGGGATTGGCCAGGAGTTATGTATGGTGGCCAGGTATTGACAAAATGGTTGAAAACTGGGTTGCATCCTGTCCCAACTGTCAGGAAGTCAGGTGCCCCACCTCTCCCCCCAAACAGGAATGGGAATGTCCTAGGGGGCCCATGGTCCAGGATTCACATTGATTTTGCTGGCCCTACCAGAGGGCACACTTTCCTTATTATAATAGATGCATACTCCAAATGGCTAGAGGTTATCCCTATGGCATCCACCACAGCTGAAGCTGTCATCAAACAGCTTGGAAACTTTTGTAACTCATGGGTTATCTGATGTGCTTGTTTTTGACAATGGTCCTCAATTTACATCCAACCTTTTGAATCATATTTAGCACAGCAGGGCATAAGACATGCCCTTACAGCCCCTGGGCATCCTTCGGCTAACGGCGGGCTGAACGCATGGTACGATTTACCAAGGAAAACCCAGCAATTGGGTCCTAGGGGACATCACTGAGAAAGTTGAAAAACTACTCAGTGTCAGCATATCACTCCCAACCCTCAACTAACTTAACCCCAGCTGAATTGTTGATGGGTAGGAAATTCAGATCTCCCCTTGACCACCTTCATCCCACTTACACACCCAACGCACCACTAGATTCCACTAGCAAAATTTCGCACTTCACTGTGGGTGATTCTGTTTATGCAAAAACCTTCTGGGTGAACCATTATGGATTCCTGCTGAGATAACCCAAATCACAGGCCCCAGGTCTTACAGGGTACAGAGGATGGTGTCCTCTGGAGCAGGCACATTGATCAGTTAAGATCCAGACTACCTCAGGAGCATCGCCATTGCTCCCTCTGGTTCCCATACCTACTGCCTCTTCTGGGGGAAGGGGAGGATTATGAGGGTAATCAGCAAGCAAGAATCAATCCCATGTGTAACGAGCTAACACTACAGGAACCATCCCAAAACCTGTCACAGTGCCAACAACATTTTTACAGATGGAAGATTGCACATCACTACCAGATTGGGTGCTGACATTGGGTGGAGATGGATTGAGGAGAGAGAGACCAGGTTGTAGTAACCAAACAGGTTCTACCATTACTAGAAGTCCAAGTAAGGAGATGTTAACAGACACATTCCTTCCTCACAATGTGAGATCCCTAAAACACCTGAACCCGTAGGTCTCAACGTACACGTAAGAGCCCCACCTATTTAAAAGAATACATCAGATAGATGGGGTTTGAGTATGGACTAAACCTAGTGGGGAGGGGTGTTATGTATGTAGAGTTTGAATTGATTGGTTGTTCTTGTAAAGTGTTTGAAATCATTGGTTAAAAAGTGCAGGAAAACCCTGCACTCTGATTGGCTGTCAGCCAAGGCAGCCAGCTATATATAGCTGCCTCAGCTAAGCCAAATTGGGTCCGTTCTGAGCTGAAGTCACAAATAAACTTAAGAGCTGAAGCACTCCGTGTCTGCCTCTTCATGCAAACTTAACACTTTTAGCAGAAGTTAATCCAATACCTAGAATCTTTCCTTGTTAGCATTTCAAGGTTGCCTAATTATAACAGATCTAGGTCTAGATCATCTAAATTTAGATATGCATTAAAGTAACTAAAGCTACGTATGACAGAATTTGCACCATTTTAATATTGAAGGTGTGAAAAATTTAATGCCTACTGAATGTGCTAGGAGATTTTCCTAAAAGGATATGTTTTGGAAAATCCATGGTTTGTTTTCCAATAGTGACTCTGAATATTGACCTGTATTTCCAGAATGTACAAAACTTGTAGTTACTTTTAATTTTAAAGGGGGAATAACAGGATATAAATGTTATTGAAAAAGTTGTGAAAAAATAGGAAAAAAGCTGTCATCTCTTTTCTTGAGGAAATATTCTAGTTGATGGTGGGAAATTTGGTCCCATATTCCAGAGCTGTAGTAGTCACAGGACTTGCCCTTTGGTCACCCCAGAGCACTTCCTCCATTGGGATGACTACAGCTCTGAAATATGGGACCGGCCCATGGTGGCTGGAATGAGGTAATGGTTCTGGTGGGGGGGAATGCAGTGCAAACAGGCTAAAGTGGCAGTGGCTGGAAGAACAGTACTCACATTTGCATCTCCCTTTGCCACGGTATATTTGTGACAGCTGGGGCACCAAGGCAGCCCCTCATGTCCTGCCGTAATTGTAGTACAGCAGAGAGAAGCAGCCGGAGTCAACCCTAGCTCTGCATATGCTAAATTGCCCCCCTGAAAACTGTTGTCTCTGTAGCTGAAGTGGCATGGGAAACTTCAGCCGGGCTCTCGAGAGATGAGACTGACTGTGTCTGCTTCTCTTGTCTCTCTCAAGGAGCACCTGATAGCTTGGCTGGAGGGGGAAACCTCTCTCATCTCCCCACGGGCTCTCTGAGGCAGGCGGTGGGGAAGTGGCACTTGGCAAGAGCAGATTGGCCACTGCCGGGCTCTGGGGTTTCTCTCCTGATGAGGTTGCAGCCATCGAGCAGGGAGGAAATGGTGCCCGGCTCCCCTCTTGGGGCAGGAGAGGTGAGGAACAGCAGAAGCGGCAGATGGAGGACTGATGGAGGAAAGCAACTCTCCTCTTGGGGGGGTGAAGGTGTCAACCTCCCCCCCTTTCCTTGCCTGCTTCCAGGTGAGGCTGGAAGAGCCCTGGCATCCCTGTCCTGGAGCCCCCACTTTCTCCCCCTCTCCTCCCCCCAATTAATCACCAAGGGTGGCAGTCCTTCTGCAGGGAGCTGCCTGCTGAGAAGCCCTGGAAGGGTGGCCAAGGGGCATTGCCCCCCAAGGAGAGCAAAGCCCACTTTCTGCCTCTGCTTCTCTCAGCAGCAGTTGCCTCAAGGCCTCTCAGCTCAGACCCCCACCTCTTGCTCTTCTGTCTCTTTGGGAGGTGCAGGTGGGGGAGGGATGGAAGCATCCCGGCCCTCCTTCTCTCCCCAACCCCAGGCAGCCAGAGTTATCATTAAATATGTATGTGTGTGTGTGTGTGTGTGTGTGTGTCTGTATACATACACATACACACACTTAATTTTTAATATTAAATTTATTTATTTATTTATTTATTTATTTATTTATTTATTTATTTATGAGACTTTTATGCCACCCTATCTCCTGAAGGACTCAGGGCAGCTCAGGGCAAACTAAAAACAATTTAGATACAAATATACAAATATTAAAAATGATTAAACCAAGGTCTCATAAATATAACAAATTAAAATACGATTAAAAACCCTCCCCCAACCCCATCAGTCTGGGTAGGCTAGTTGGAACAGCCAGGTTTTTAGGTTGTGGCGGAAAGAGCGAAAGTCAGGGGCCACCCAGAGCTCCAGGGGGAGCTGGTTCCATAGGGTGGGTGCACCCACCAAGAAGACCCTCCCTCTGGGAACTGCCAGCCAGCATTGCCAAGTCGACGGCACCCAGAGAAGGCCCTGTCGATGGGCACGCACGGGACGCTGGGAGGTTGTTATCAGCAGCAGGGTCTCCCGCAAATATCCTGGACCAATGCCATGAAGGGCTTTATAAGTTAACACCAGCACCTTAAATCTCACCTGGAGGGCAACCGGTAACCAGTGCAGCTCGTGCAGGAGGGGTGTAACATTTTTATATTAAATATATTATCATTTTATAAAAATTCATATTGGTGGTCCTTGGGATTTAAAAGTATGAGTTTGGTGGTCCCTGAGGTTCAAAAGGTTGGTGACCCCTGTTCTAGTCCAACTCCCTGCTCAGGCAGGAAACCCTGAGCAGAGGGTTGTCCAATCTCTTCTTTAAAACTTTAAGTGTTGAGGTATCTACAATGTCTGGAGACAAGTCTTTCCATTGATTAATTGTTCTAATTAATCAATGTTTGGACATTTCTCCTTGGTTCTAGATTGCTTCTCTCCTTTATCAGTTTCCATTCATTGCTTCTTGTTCTGCATTCAGGTGCTTTGGAAAATAGGTTGACTCCTTCTTTTTTGTGGCAACCTCTTAGATATTGTCACACCCTATCCTCATCCTTTTTATATCTCCTGAAGCAAAGCACAGAAGAAAGTAAAGGATCATTCATATAAAGGCCAAATCTCAGAATACAGTATAAAAGAGTTGAAAGGGACCTTTGAGATCTTGTAGTCCAACCCCTGCCCAAGCATAAGACCCTATACCATTCCAAACAAATGTCTGTCTGATCTCTTCTAAAAATCCCCCAGTGTTGGAGCACCCACAACTTCTGAAGTCAAGCTGTCAAAAAACAAGGTCAAAAGCAAACAGCCTAATAATAGATCAGTAATGTGATGCCATTTACAGCATATGGGCAATAGAAGCATTCAGAAAGAAAAGCTTGATTTCATAATACACATATTTTGCACTCATTATGTGGCAATCGCATGAATTGTTTCAAAATGACTGCATTAGTCTTATTTTTATAATGAATCTACTTAGTGCAGCTTTGGATCATTGAATGTTTACTTGGACCAACTTCTAGTTATAAAATGGTTGAGATACATCTAAGAGCTTAGAAGTAACTATCATCACCATAAGCATTAAACCATCCACTTTTAAAAAGGAATACGCAAACACAGAGAGACACATGCAGAGAATTTTCTGATTGTACAGATGTACAGAGCAAGTGCCACAGTCCCAGGAAAAATGATTTTTGGTGTTGTGAGTTGTACTGAAAATCTCATTCACAATTCAACATATGAAGATGATTCAAATATTACACCCAATCTTTACCACCAGTCTCCTACATTCTATATTAAAAAGAATAATTACATGTTTACAAATACACATATACACAATGCACACAGAGAAGGAAACAGAGAGAGAGATCATTTATCTATCCATAAGAAAAGGTGGACTGGAAAATATATACATACTTACATTTTCAAAGTTAATTACTGACCCCAAATTTCCCTGAGACAAAAAATATCACCTACTTTACTGCAGTCTTAGTATTGAAAGGCCTATGTCAACTTAAACATTCCCCAAGAAGATGGTTTGAATCAATTTAGGGATGGCAATACAGGAAGACATGATCTGAATACCAAGAACAGTATGATGGATAGGTGGGTGGGTGGGTGAGTGGGTGAGTGGATATATGGATAAGTGGAAGGATGGAGGGATGGATGGCTTTCCCAAGTTTTATCCCCAAAATGGCAAGAAGAATGATAAAACTATGGCTCTTAAATTGGTCCTTTTCCCACCAATCCTTGAAAGACATGGCCATCCAAAGGAAAGCAATTGATGCTTACCTTTCTGGCATGGAAGGCAAGGGTAAAAAAGAAGGGGGAATCCCATGTCAGGAAACATGTGAACCCTGATCCAAAGAGAAAACCTCCATATTGCTGTGGCCAAAGTAGAGAAAGCAATTGAAACAAAGGGTGGGGGGAGGTAATTCTCTATTTCCAGCTAAGTTCTGCATGAAAAATAAATTCTTTTGGATTTTTACATTCCCCTAGCCAAATAGCAATAGGACTTAGACTTATATACTGCTTTACAGCCCTCTCTAAGCGGTTTACAGAGTCAGCATATTGCCCCCAATCTGGGTCCTCATTTCACCCACCTTGGAAGGATGGAAGGCTGAGTCAGCCTTGAGCCTAGTGGGATTTGAACTGCCAAATTGTAGGCAGCTGGCTGCAACAGAAGTAACTTGCAGTACTGCACTCTGTACCACAGAGGCTCCTTACAAATGATGCCATCTTCCTGGGTCTCCAGTTTATAGTGTTCCTATCTCCAGTTTTGATACTAGTTCCCATTTCTGCAGTAGTTTATTACAATTACTCTAAACCAATTGATTTTGTGACACTTTTATGCTATTATTTAAAAGAAAAATTCATCCAGAAATAGAATTTTCTGATAGAAAATTCTGACTTTTAATAAATACTTCTTTCATTTCTTGATAGATTCAACCTCTTTCTGTATGCAATGACAATTGCTATTCGGGGACCAGGAAGAGGAAAATAGAAGGAAAGCCATTTTGCTGTTATGGCTGCATTCTGTGTGCAAAAGGGAAAATTTCAAACCAGATGGGTAAGAGTTGCTTTGCAAAAAAACATTCAGTCTCCTTACAGTTACTGTGATTTGAAATGCTAATATATAAAACTCATAAGGGGACTTTTAATGCCATGACTGAATGAATGACATTGCTTCATAAATTTAAAAAAATATTTCAGAGAATCCAAAAATAAATGAGCAATTCAGGTTGTTGCACATTACTGCTTCTGATTAATCCTGAACAAAACTATGAAAAGATAAGTCTAATGAAAACCTTTTTCTATTGTAGAATGCGGGATTTTCCCAAGAAAGATAGAAGAGAGAGAAGGAGTGAAGGGAGGGAGGGGGAGAGGGAGGAGAATCTACATAAAAGAGGAACAGGGTAGAATTATAATCACAAAGCAAAGTGTAAGTTGGTCTGTGCATGCCCAAGATGGCGGTTCAGCAGTGAATGGGCTCCTTCGGGCATCGGTGGTTGTTGGCGGTTTTGGAGGAAGGTGGTCATTCACCGTTGTGAGCTGTCTGGAGTATTCTTCGGAGGGCCGAGTGGTGATGCTGGAGCCATTTCTGGCCAAAATTGGCCGGTGGCTAGGCGGTTTTTGAGACTTTTCTCCCGCAGCCTCCGCAGAGGCTGACAGGTGCCGGCTGGTTTGGAGGCTCGGCTGCATCGCCAGCTGCTTCAACAGCGTTGTTGGTGCCTTGGCAGAGTCCTGGCAGCGGTAGAGCTTCGGTGGCTGTGGCAGCAGTGGTCGAGGACCCAGTGTTGCCGTCAGCAGGGTCATCAGCCGTTTGGTGGCATTGGCGACGTTCGCGGCGGTGATGGGGTTTGATGATGGCGGTGGTTGTGGTGGACTGAGATTCAGTGTCGGCATTGGCATTCTGGTGGTACTGACTGCGGCTGTGGTTGTGGCGGCCTGCGGCATGGCGGTAGCAATGCTGATGGCGATGGGACTACTGGCCCAGTGCCCCCCCCTTTGTTGCATGCCAGCGGGGGCAGCGTTTTCGTTGGGGCTCTGGACTTTTGGGCCATCCTCGACGTCGCTGCCCTCCCTTTCCCCCCCAGAAGTGAGAGTTCTGGGAGGAAAGATCTGCGGAGGTGGCATCGAGGGGCAGAGGCCTGGAGGTCTGGAGAGCTCAAAGTGGTGGCACTGGCAGTCGCGGCCCAGGTCGGTTGAGTCGGCGCTACCCTGGCGGGGGTTGGTGGTTGAGTTAATACCAGAGGAGATTCCCCCAGGAGGGTTGGCTCCATGACTCTGGACCCGGGGCCATGGCCGGATTATGAACATTGTGCCGTCTCTGGACTCTTTTTTCTGGACCTGGTCATTTACATCTTATGTTACTCTTATGTTCCATCTATGGCCGCTGTCTCTTCGTCTCCTTTGTGTCATCTTGGACTCCTCCAGGCATTCTGGAGGGTGCCCAGTTCATCTATGTCATTTACCCAGACTTGCACTGTACCCCCTTTCTCTTGGGCCTGGCTGTTCCGCATTGCAGTGAGAGAGCAATGGGTGGACTCACCCCCCCTTGTAGTGAGAGGGCAGGGGGTTGTTCATGGCTTCTGCCACAAGCCACTGCAGTGGGAGAGCAGTGACTGGGCCATTCCGATTCTGGCCCTCAGCAGCTGTGAGGGAGCTGCTGATTGTGGGTTACTTTGGTTGCCATTGCCTGGCCCTTTGTGTTGCACATTTTCTATCCGTGCAGCTGTTACCCTCTTGCCGATAGCTTTTTCCACCGGTCCACCCTGATACAGGATATGCCATGCCTGCTTATTCTCTGTTGGAGTTACGGGCCCTCCAGACTGTCCCTGTGTCTTTGGAGTGGCCCTCTGGGTTATCAAGAGCCTACCTCTATGACGGATCTTGGGATCCCAAGAGGTGGCATGGCGCGACCAAGGGGTTAAATTTTAGATTGGGTTCGAAGGGGAAACTTTTAAATTTTCTAATTTGTTGTCTTAATGGGTTAGGGAGGGGGGAGGGAAATCAAGGTTCGGGTCAAAACTGTTCTTCCAGGCTGGCAACGGGTCCCGGTATGGGGGGGCTGGGGGCTGGGGCCTTGGGATCCACAGGGCTCGGGGTGGGGTTGGCAATCTCTAGGGCGATCGGCTTTGGCAGGGAGGGATGAGACAGGGGGCCAAATCATGTTATAGGAGCATGCCCCCACTGTTTATGAGTAGTGGCATACTCCGACCCCCAGGTCTCTGCCCGCTCTTCTGGGATCTTGGGAGGTGTGGTCCCTGGGCTTAAACTGGTATACGTGAATGCCAGGTCCATCGCTAATAAGTCATCCCTCCTCTGTGAGCTTATTGAGGAAGAGGAGGCGGATCTGGCACGCATTACGGAAACCTGATTGGGGCCGGAGGGAGGTGTCCCTCTGTGTGATCTATGCCCCCCAGGTTTCCATGTGCTGTACTGGTCTCGAGTCCAGGGAAGGGGCGGAGGGGTAGCCATAGTTGTTAGAGGGACTCTGTTTCCAAGGGAGGCCACTGTCTCTGAGATAGGTGGGTGTGAGACTCTCCTCGTGAGATTGGGCCCAGGAGGTCGGTTGGGTCTGTTGCTGATGTACCTGTCCCCCAGCTGCATGGTGACGGCCCTTCCTGGTCTGCTTGATGTCTTCTCAGGGCTGGCGGTGGAGCTCCCCAGGCTTATAGTTCTGGGGGACTTTAACCTGCCCTCCCTGGGGGGCGTGTCGGGTTTGGCCCAGGAGTTCATGGCATCCATGACATCCATGGACCTGACTCAGATAATTCAAGGGCCCACCCACAAGGAGGGGAACATGCTCAACCTTGTTTTTGTCTCGGGACAGTGGTGTAGTGACCTGGGGCGGGGCTCTTTGTTTACCCTACCCTTGTCATGGACGGATCACTATCTCCTGTGGCTAGTCTTTCAAAGGCCTATCCCTTGCTGCTGGGATGAGGAGCCAATTCGATGGTTCTGCCCCAGACGCCTGATGGACCCTGATAGGTTTCAGTTGGTGCTGGGGTTCTTGCCCACCTCCCTCGACCACAGCCCAGCCAAGGCACTGGCCACCGCCTGGCAACAGGCGGCCTCGGAGGTGCTCAACCGGGTTGTCCCCTTGCGGCCTCTTCCCTGCCGTAGATCCCGGTTAGCTTCCTGGTTTTCGGAGGAGCTCCGGGGGATGAAGTGGCGGAGAAGATGCCTAGAGAGCAGGTGGAGGACTAGACATTCCAAATTCGACTGGTGCCAGTTAAGAGCCTATATTAGGACCTACCTGGAAGCGATCAGTGCGGCGAGGCATGTTTACTTCTCTGCTCTGATTGCATCCACAGATGATCGCCCTGCGGCCCTGTTCAGGGTCACCCACTCCCTCCTTCAAGTGGGAGAGGGGGTGCCTTTGCAGGGCAGAGCAGAGGAATATAGTTTACATCTGGCGGATAAGGTCCCTTGGATTCGGGCCGGCTTGGACTCGGACTGGCAGTGGTCAGACGATGAGGTGGCGGTGGACCTAGTTGATTCTACCTGGGTTGAGTTTGACCCGGTCTCCCTTGATGAAGTGGACATGATCATGTGGAGGTTGTCCTCCACCATGTGTTTATTGGATCTGTGTCCTTCCCGGTTGGTTTATGCCACCAGGGAAGTTACACGCGGCTAGCTCCAGGCAGTTGTCAACGCCTCCTTGAGTGAGGGATCCTTTCCTGCCACCTTGAAAGAGGCAGTGGTGAGGCCTCTCTTCAAGAAGCCTGCCCTGGACCTGGCTGTTTTGGACAACTACCATCCAGTCTCCAACCTTCGCTTTTTAGCGAAGGTTGTTGAGAGCGTGGTGGTGCAGCAACTTCCATTGTTCCTGGAGGAAACTGATTATCTAGACCCGTATCAATCAGGCTTCAGGTCGGGACATATCACAGAGACAGCATTGGTCGCACTGATGGATGATCTCTGGAGGGCTTGAGACAGGGTTTTTTCCTCTGTCCTGGTCCTATTAGATCTCTCAGAAGCTTTCGATACCATTGACCATGGTATCCTTCTGCGGCGGCTCTGGGGGTTGGGGGTGGGGGGCACTGTCCTGCGGTGGTTCTCCTCCTACCTCTCGGGCTGCTCGCAGTTGGTGTTGGCAGGAGAGCAGAGATTGGCCCCAAGGCCCCTCACTTGTGGGGTGCCACAGAGGTCTGTTCTCTCACCTCTCCTGTTTAATATCTACATGAAACCGCTGGGTGAGATCATCCGAGGTTTTGGGGTGAAGTATCATCAATCTGCTGATGATACCCAGCTTTATATCTCCACCCCAGACCAGATCAGTGATGCTCTCTCTGTGATGTCCCGGTGCCTGGAGGCGGTACAGGTCTGGATGGGGAGGAATAGGCTCCGGCTCAACCCAACCAAGATGGAGTGGCTGTTCTTACCGGCATCTCGGTTTTCAGGCTATGTCCCATCTTTGGTCATGGGGGAGAGGTGTTGCCCCCCATGGATAGGGTGAGGAATCTGGGCGTCCTCCTGGACCCACAGCTCAGTTTGGAGGAGCAGGTGGGGGCTGTGGCCAGGGGGACTTTCGCCCAGGTTCAGCTGGTTTGCCAGCTCTGCCCTTACCTGAGCCGAGATGCCCTTCGAATGATCACTTCCAGAATTGACTACTGTAATGCTCTCTACATGGGGCTACCCTTGTGAACTACCCAGAGGTTACAACTGGTGCAGAATGCGGCCACGAGGGCTGTGATGGGAGTATCCCGATACTCCCAAGTTACACCCCTCCTGTGTGACCTGCATTGGTTGATGGTTGCCTCCCGGGTTAGTTTCAAGGTGCTAGTAATGACTTACAAAGCCCTAAATGGCTTGGGTCCAGGGTACTTGTGGGAACGCCTCCTGCCAGCATCACATTCCGATCGCCCTGTTCGCTCCCACAGGAGGGGCCTCCTTGGGATACCGTCGGTTAGGCATTGTCGGCTGGCAGTTCCCAGGGCTAGGGCCTTCTCCATGGGAGTGCCCACCCTTTGGAACCAGCTCCCCGTGGATCTCCGTTTGGCTCCTGATCTCCGCTCCTTCTGCTGGGACCTGAAGACCTGGTTGTCTCAACAGGCTGGCCTGGAATGACCTGGATGGGTTTTTTTTAACTGTTTTAGTTTTTAAGGTTTTAAGGTTTTAGTGTTTATTTCAACTTGTTAGGTTTAATTTGTTTTTAAGTAAATTATATGTAAATATGTGTTGTTTTATTGTTAGCTGCCCTGAGTCCTTAGGGAGAAGGGCGGCATACAAGTTGAATAAATTATTATTATTATTATTATTATTATTATTATTATTATTATTTATTAGACATCCTAGCATGCTTACATTGTGACACTAAATATACTGTACATTAAATTGCAATTAAATTAATCTCATTAATTTACTCTTCTATTAATTATCTATCTGTTCCCCTATATTACTATTTCTAGAAATGGATCTTAATGCTTTATTTTTCCAGATGCAGTTGATTGCTTCCATTGTTCAACAGATCAATATCCAAACAAGGCTCAAAATCTCTGTATTGTAAAAAGTACAACCTTCCTGTCTTACTGTGAGCCACTGGGAATCACCTTGGCCACTGTTAGTCTTTTCTTTTCTTTCATCACAACTTTGGTTCTGGGTGTCTTCATTAAAGAGCAGGACACACCCATAGTCAAAGCCAACAATAGAAACCTCACTTACATTCTTCTCATTGCTCTCCTCCTTTCCTTTCTATGCAGTTTACTCTTCATTGGGAAACCTGACCAAATGAAATGTCTGTTGCGACAAACTGCTTTTGGCATCATCTTCTCCATAGCCCTTTCTTGCATTTTGGGGAAAACAACCATTGTTGTTATTGCTTTTATGGCCACTAAGCCAGGCTCCAAAATGAGGAAATGGGTGGGGAACAGGTTGGCCAAAAGTATTATCCTATCTTGCTCCATAGCACAATTCACTATTTGTACAATGTGGTTGGCAATTTCTCCTCCATTCCCACATTTAGACATGTACTCCATGGCTGAAGAAATTGTACTACAATGTAATGAAGGTTCAGCCATCATGTTTTACCTTGTCCTTGGCTTCATGGGGTTCTTGGCTTCTATCAGCTTCACAGTGGCCTTTCTAGCCAGGAAGTTACCTGACAGCTTTAATGAAGCCAAATTTATCACTTTCAGCATGTTGGTCTTTTGTAGTGTCTGGATATCATTTGTTCCAACCTATTTGAGTACCAAGGGAAAATATATGGTGGCTGTGGAGATCTTTTCCATTTTGGCTTCAGCAGCTGGGTTACTGGGCTGCATCTTTTCCCCAAAATGCTATGTCATTATGTTTAGACCTGATTTGAATACAAAAGGTCAGTTAATAAAGAAATGATTCAGAGTTTGGTATGATGCATTCAATGTACCCCTGATTACAACAATAAATGTGGGACTCATTTCATGCCAGAATTGTTGATTAAGTACCATACATTTAAGCATATAATTATCATCATCAACACCAATTTCTATCTCTCATCCATATTGAAGAGAAAAATTCATATGAAGAAATCTATAACCAGGACTTCAAAAATCTCTCAAGTAACACTAATTCTGGTTCCTTTGGGAACAATGCTCCTTTGTGGAACAAATACTGCATCTTTTAAACATTTGGAATTTTAAGATTTTAAAAATATGAAATTTTTCTGCAGTTACAGCATTTAGGGAGCTTGGCATTGGAAATAATATTTGAGGAATTTTTCATCAGTCCTGTACTAAGTAGGTTGGAGAAAATTTCTCAACGATGAAAAATATTTCGGGCTCTCATGTAATCCAAATAATCCATTTCAGTTCCCAAAGACCTCAGTGATTTGAAATAGAAATTACTAATGGAAGCTTCTGTTTCTCCAAAAGCCTTTGTTTGACAATCCTGAATTACACATCTAACCTTTGAGTTGGAAAACTGACCAAAGAAATGCCAACTACAAAAGAGTTTTAATGCATTGCTTTATTATTTTCAAATATGGCAGGTTTTAATAAGTCACTAATTTCTAGCATCCAGAAAAGTCAAAGTTGAAAGGTTATATGTCCGAAAACATTGGTAGTCAGTGACTTACATATTGAGGGCTACAGATTCTTTTAACTTCCAGCAGTACTCATAATAGGACACGGGAACTATTGAAGAGAATCATGCATTCAGATTACTCTACTAGACTAGCTCAAATTTGCCAAAGCATAAGGAAGAAATTTCATCAATATGGAGGAACTTCATCACAATTTACACTGGTTGTTCCATGTTTTGCTATCCTTTTTTATCTGTATTGATAGCAGGTAAGTTGCCTTCTGACTAGGATCTAATCCTGTGATTTTTGTACTTCATAAAGGGAGTACAGATATACCAGGTAATTAGTATCCCATCCACTTACAGAATTGCAGAATAACATAGTTGGAGGGGACCTTGGAAGTTCAACCTCCTGCTCAAGCAGGAGACCTTTTATCATTCCAGACAAATAGCAGTCTAATCTCTTCTTAGCAACTTTTAATAGTGGAGTAATTTTGGAGGCAAGCCTTGCCACTGATTAATTATTCATACTGTCAGAAAAATTCTTCTTAATTCTAGGTTAGATCTCTCTTTGTTAAGCTTCCATCCATTACTTCTTAGCTTGTCTTTTGGTGCTTTGAAGACTAGGTTGACCCCCTCTTCTCTGTGACAGCCATTGAAATATTTGGAAGACTGCTAGCACGTTACCCCTAGTCAGGGGTGGGATTCAAATTTCTTAATAACCAATTCTGTGGGCGTGGCTATGTGGTCATGTGACTGGGGTGGGTGTGGCTATGTGGTCATGTGATGGGTGGGTGTTGCCATGTGGCTGGCAACCCAAATTTAAATGGTCCACATTTAATGACCAGGTGCTCGCTTAGTGGCCAATTGTTTGGCAAGTGCTTTTTGCCAGTTTCCAAGGCCTGGGGAGGCCCAGGCAAGGCCCGGGCAGGTGGCCATGTGGCTGGCAACCCAAATTTAAGTGGTCCTCACTTAATGACCAGGTGATCACTTAGTGGCCAATTGCTTGGCAAGTGCTTTTTGCCAGTTTCCAAGGCCTGGGGAACCCTGGAGAGGGCAAGGCAAGGCACGGACAGCTACAGGGTGGGCTGAAGAGGGATGGGCGAGGCCAATTCAAGATCACTTCTTTGCCCTAATGACTAAGTATTAAAAAAGTTATACCAAAACAAAAGGTAGTTTATTATATCATGTCTTTAATGCTTAAATAATAAAAAGGTACATAAAATTATATTGTTACAACATTTTAAAACATTAATCAAAAACTATTATATAACAAAACTGTTGAAAAATGTTTTAATCAATCCTATGATTGACCAAAGTTTAGAGGATCTTGTTAATCTGTCTATATATTTAAACTGTACAAAGATGCTGAGTCCAGTCTGTTTTCACACCAAACCTTTATTGTACAAGCAGCTTAAATCAAATAAACGTACAGAAAGACTTTTACCAGTTTCTTCTTGCCTTCTTTGGTTTCTCTTCCTTCAGGTCTAACTTGGTTTCTGTCACTACCTATGTAGTTAGGTTTTCTCAGTCCTTTAGATTGAGAATAACTCCTAAAGAAACACAGACCTCTTTAAGAAACTTAAAACCCTTTTAAGGCTCCCCCCCTCCTTTCTCTTATGGCAAGAGGTTCCTCCACCTCATGTATTTGAGATACTCAAGCTGAGCAGAAACAATAGCAGCAAGAGCAGGCAAGGAGAGCAAGATTCTCCTCAGAGAGAATTATGGATCTCACTGAGGTAAATTGCCTGTTGGGCTGCCCCTTATATACCAAGGGGCATGGCTTGTGATGCCACTTCAGGGTATGCACTGTTACCCTGTCATTGGTGGATTTGGTTTGCCTTCAAATCCCCACAAGTTGTAAACTGCATGGCAACACCAGAAAGTTCCATTTTCTGACAATCCCCTTCTCTATGCATTTACAAACTTTACATATATACATTGGGCTATATATATATACAATTACCAGAACAACAATGAATTCATCTCATTCAGTCAGAGGTATCCTACTTAACAGATATGAGTGTTGTTGTTTGGGCAAGGGCTTTGTGAATATATCTGCTGTTTGCTCTTTAGTTTCAATGAACACTGTTCTTAAGAAACCAGTCTTACATAGCTGTCTTACATGCTTAAACTTAATATCTATATGCCATGACCTCTGTCCAATGGCTTCAGCCCTAGATATTTCGATGGCAGCATTATTATCTTCGTACACAACTATTGGATGATCAGGTTCCCTCCAAATGCTCTTTAGCAACTCATCAACCCAGATGAGATTATTTGCCACTTTAGACAAACAGGCATACTCTGCCTCAGCAGTGGAGGTAGCTATCAGCTTTTGCTTCCCTGAATACCAGTGTATGGGGCTGTCATTTAGGAAGATAATATATCCAGAAGTACTTTTCCTTGACTTTGTATCATCAGCCCAGTCAGCATCAGAATAGGTGTACAAGTTTGGTACTTCGGAAATGTAAGGCTCAAGGAGGAGCTTGTAGTCAGCGGTGCCCTTAAGGTATCTGAGAACTCTTTTGATCCCATCCCAGTGCAAGTGAGTGGGGTTCTCAGAATGTCTTGATAATAAATTAACTGCTAGGCTAATGTCAGGTCTTGTCCAACCTGCTATATACAGAAGTGAGCCCAATACAGATCTATACAAAGTCTTGTATTCAAAATCTTCACTCTCACTGTACATACGCCTAGTGAAGTCTGTTTGCATGGGAGTGTCACAGGGCTTGGACTCTGCCATGTTGCACCTGCCAATCAAATATATGATTTTATCCCACTGAGAAAGCTCAAATCCTTTCTCAGTTCTTGTAAACTGAACCCCCAGAAATTTGTCAATCCAGCCTAGAGGCTTCAGTGCAAACTTTTGACTTACCTGATCAGAGAAGGACTTACTCCTTTCCTCTGATTTGCTGATGTATAGAATGTCATCAACATACACCAGAATAGTCTCCTTGACATCATTTTCCTGCCTGATGAAAACACATTCATCAGCTGGTGAGGCGGTGAAACCTATTTGCCTTAGACACTCGGTAAGGCATTCATACTACCTTCTGCCTGACTGTGTCAGACCATAGAGACTTTTGTTAAGAAGCCAGATTTCATCTTCTCTATGATCTACACCCGGAGATGCCCTTACGTAAATCTCTTTGTCCAATTTGGCATGCAAATAGGCCGTTTGCACATCAAACTGTAGAACACTCTCCCCATGTATGGCTGCCACAGTGAGAGCCACCTTTACACTCTCAGGGTGTACTGTGGGTGAGAAGGTATCATCAAAATCATCAGGGTATCTCTGCGAGAAGCCCTGTGCCACCAGTCTCGCCTTATATAAGAAGTTCCCATCATCTAGTGGCTTCTTCTTATAAACCCACCTTGTGCCAATCACTCTCTTGTCTTTTGGCAATTTAGCTGGTGTGAACACCTCTAACTTCCTGAGGCTGTTCATCTCCAAATCCATAGCAGTATGCCAATTACCCTGCTCTTTTGGAGGTAGCTTTAATACATCCTCATACTTTTGAGGAGTGGTCGATGCCAAATTAACACTAGTGATGAAGTCATTGTATTTACTGGGCATTTTATTTCTAATAGTCCAAATTGGTCTACTAACTGGCTCCTTTATACAATCAGAATTATCCAAATTCTCCAAATTGTCACCTTCATCACTTTCAGTTTGACCAGTTTTAACTTTGGGATGCCCCTGCTTCCAGGCTTCCCCCACTTGTTTCTTGAGGATTCCCTTAAGGGGTCTGGAGATTGCCCTCTCTCCATTATTTTCTGAGCCAGATGTGTCACCATCACTAGATGGGCTTTCTGACACATTTTTAATTTTGCTGGCCAAATTATGGGCAGGCTTGGGAGTCAGAATCTCATTTGCATGTATTCTGCTCCAGTTGGTATTTTCATAGAAAGTGGCCAATCTTGAGATGACAATCCTCTTGTCATTATCAACAAATTTGTAGGCCTTGGACCCTGGCTCATATCCTACAAATCTCAATCTGATCAACCTTTTGTCCCCCTTCTTTCTCAATTCCTTGGGGACATGTACATCGGCCATCACCCCAAATACATGGAGATGTCTTAAATTAGGTTTGCAACCGTAGACCACCTAATATGGGGTTTTTGTACAACACTTGACCATACTCTGTTGAGAGTGTAGTTTGCGTACAATATGGCCTCTGCCCAATATGCAAAATTTAAACCAGCATCCTCAAGAGCGCACCTCATCATTGTCTGGAGGACACCATTTCTCCTCTCAGAAATTCTGTTCTGGAAAGCCAAAAAAGTTGCTGTCCTAAGATGGACTATCCCCCTTTCTTTCAACCAGACAGAGAAGTTGTTAGAGTTGAACTCAGTTCTTCTGTCTGTCAAGATTCTTTGAATCTTGATTTTATGTTGATTTAGGACCAAATTGTAAAATTCCCTAAATTTAGTGAATACCTGATCATTGGATTTGAGGGGGTATACAAATCCATATCTACTATGGTCATCCACTATGGTAAGAAAGTAGAGATTCTTACTGAGGGAGCGCTTCAATAGGCCCACCAGGTTCATGTGCACCAACTCAAAAATGTGTTTTGATTGCCTCTGGGCTTTTCTGGGTGCTGGCTTCACTCTAGATTTAGCTCCCTTGCAAACAGAGCATTCCATGTAAACATCACAACCTTTTACACATAACCCCCTAGAGCACTCAGGTAGCTTCTGCACAATTGGGAAACTGAGGTGGCCTATCCTCCTGTGTAGGAGATGGGCACACTCATCATGCAGAGGTTTACCAACTGTCAAGGGATCGGTACCCTTAGTTTGCTCATCACCGTGCTCCATGACAAACCTTACATGTTTGGTGCTCCAGATCTATTTACAACATTACTATTATTCCCCTTCTTTTGTCTGCATTCTTTATGGCTGACCTCAGGCCTTGACTGAGAGTCATCATTTGGTTCACCAGTATTGGCTTGATAACTGGCACCAGACTCCTCAAGTCTCACAATGGGGGAGTAGTATGGCAGGTTATTTATTTTAATAACCTCTCCCACCATATGGCCATCCCTGGTCACCATTGCACCCCCTTTTGAAAAGATTACCTCAATATTACATTTGTCACTTAGTTTCAGAATGCTTAGAAGGTTGTGTTCCAGTTTTGGAACATACAAAACATCATCTACTTCACCAAGCCCAGGTATATAAACAATGCCTATATGGCCTTTGTCCTTAGGCCATTTGCCACTGTTACATTACAGTTGTGGTCTATTAACTTGCTGAACAATTGTTTATTACACACCATGTGACTGCTAGCACCGCTATCAAGCAGCCGTAACTGTTCACCCTGCTGTTTCATGAGCCTCAGGTGTGAGGTTTCAGTTATGCTGGCAAAGCTATCATTCTGCTTGTGGTTACCTTTTCTGTTAACTTTGTTGCCCCCCTTACCCCTTCTTTGGTTTACAGGGTTTACCTGGGGCTTCCTTTTAGGAGTGGGTGACCTCTTTCTACTTTTACTGTTAGAGCATCCCCTTTGATCTGTCCTTGAGCCTACAAATTTAGGACAGTTTCTCCTAAAAATGTCCCTTTGATCTGCAATTGTAACATTCACCAATTGCATTTACATTGTTAGGACTCTCAGTCCTTCTAGCCATCCCTCTATCCCTATGGAAGGTTGCCCTATCCTTCCTTAAATTAAATTCAGCTATGAGCTTACCTGTCAGAATTTCTAGTGACACACAATCATAGTTGGAATTATCCAATTGGGAAATAAAATTGTCCCAACTGGCATCCAGGGAATTGATTATGATGCTAATTAAACTCCATTCAGAGACGGGTTCCCCCCTCAGATTCAATTCCTCCCTCATTTTTCTTAAATTGCATAGGTGTTCATTCATTTCCATTCCTGCCCTTAATTTAGATGAATGGAAATCTCTAGAAATTCTGGCAGTGTTTGAATTTTTCAGATTGAACATATTAAATAACATTTCCCAAAGTTCACACACTGTAAGCTCATGAGGGATGTTTGGGCAAAGAGCTGGATCAATTGACAATAATATTAAGCAGAATATTTTATGGTGCAGCAGGTCAATTTCAATAGACCATGGCTTGGGAGGGGGATCAATAAGTACATTTAGCCCATTTTCCCTCATTAAAACAACCTGTATTTCTCTAGCCCATTCATAAATATTTCTCCCTGAAATAGGCAGTTTTGTAAAGCCAGAAGGCAGCAAGTTTAAATTTCCCGGTAGATTGCTGGTATGCTGCTCTCCAATGTGCTGAAAACCCCTATGAGCACAGTAAGGCAAAGGAATAGAGACAGCAGGCTTATTTCCTATTGGCTTATACACTGACAGTCACTCCTCCCAGATGGGAGGGGCTGGAGAGCTAATCTGCGCATGCGTGAAAGTCATTTTGTCTTGGACTTCACCAGAGAAGGAGCTTGTCAGTTGAGCTCCGGAGGCGGGCCTCTGGCCTGCCTCCGGGGTTCCCAACTGAGCTTGCACAGAGGCCATTCTTTGTGGGACGCCGCCAGAGAAGGAGCCCTTCGATGGGGCTCGAGTGGAATGCCTCGGGCCGACCCCCTGAGCTCTGGCCTGTGCTGTTGAGCTTCCGGGAAGGCCCTCATAGGCCAAAGACATTGCGGGAGCTGAAGTCACCATCAGGAATGGTAAGTAGCAGGCTGCAGTTGACTGGAGGACTTCGGGGAGGGCCGCTGCCATTCAGGTGGTGTCTGGGTAGGCCGTCGTGGTCTGGGAGGCATCTGCGTAGCCGTAGGTAGACCGGGAGGTTTCCATGTAGGCCTGGGTAGACTGGGAGGTGTCTGCATAGCCCTTGGTAGACCGGGGAGTGTCTGCATAGGGAGCAGTAGACAGGGAACCTTCCATCAGTGTAGTGGTAGACCAGGTGCTGTCTTGGAGGGCTGTAGTAGACCGGGTACTGGGAGGAATCAGTAGACCAGTCCTAAATGCCGCAGCTAGCATTTTTATTGCATTATGAATTTCCAGTTCAGTAGGTGAGCTGGTTGGGCTTTGTTGCTGGACCACCGCAACCGGACTGGTCGCCTGGGCGTGGGTCCTAGCGGTTAGGGCTGGTGACATGCTCGGCATGGTTGGGTCCAGCGATGCCGCTGTCACCAGCATAGCCTGTCCCTGCACAGGCTGGCCGCATTGGGCTGCTGCAGCAGATGGCGCTGCCAGAAGAGCAGCCTTCAGGTTGTCGCCATCTTGGCTAGTCAGAATTTCTGAGGCAGGCAGGGAGGTGGCAGGCGCCATGTTTAGATGGGTTCTTTGAATTTTCCACCTTTGAGCCGCCATTTTGTGAAGCGGAAAAACTGAGGGAGACTTTTCTTGTTTTCCCCTGTGCGCACTTTTAGCTAAAGGGGTCTCAGGGCAGGACTGGGTGACCCTTACCAGCCTTTTGCCTTCATGGGCCCCAGTCCTGTCTCTGACCACTTCTTCCAATGCAATCTTCTTAATTTGATTTCCGGGATCTATAGTTGGATCACCGCTTACTGTCAGTAAGCCGAAAGCCCTGAGGAAAACAGACCTGATTTCCTCTTCTGTTAAGGATCTGGGCAAGATAGGAAGGGGGTTTCTCCTCATCTCTTCTTCTTCTTCTTCTTCTTCTCCTTCATCCATGGCCGGGTTGGACGAGGCTTTTAGGCTTTCATTAGATGTGAAGTGTTCACTTGGAGCTGCGAGTGAATGAGGGGATGACAGCTGTCAAACTTTTAGCCGCGCCGCTTTCTATTCTTTCAGCCGGCACTTGGAATGCTTCAGCTGAAGCCATTCCAGGCTCTGGTACTGCTTCTTTCTTTTGTGATGCCATGAGCCTAGCTTTGGCTCTGGCCATCACTCTGCTGCTTTTTCTTTTTGGTTTGAGATTGGGCATCTTTTATGATTTAAAATATAGACAGATCTAACCAGCCACCCTCTTCTACCAATTGTTGAAAAATGTTTTCAATCAATCCTATGATTGACCAAAGTTTAGAGGATCTTGTTAATCTGTCTATATATTTAAACTGTACAAAGATGCTGAGCCCAGTCTGTTTTCACACCAAACCTTTATTGTACAAGCAGCTTAAATCAAATAAACGTACAGAAAGACTTTTACCAGTTTCTTCTTGCCTTCTTTGGTTTCTCTTCCTTCAGGTCTAACTTGGTTTCTGTCACTACCTATGTAGTTAGGTTTTCTCAGTCCTTTAGATTGAGAATAACTCCTAAAGAAACACAGACCTCTTTAAGAAACTTAAAACCCTTTTAAGGCTCCCCCCCTCCTTTCTCTTATGGCAAGAGGTTCCTCCACCTCATGTATTTGAGATACTCAAGCTGAGCAGAAACAATAGCAGCAAGAGCAGGCAAGGAGAGCAAGATTCTCCTCAGAGAGAATTATGGATCTCACTGAGGTAAATTGCCTGTTGGGCTGCCCCTTATATACCAAGGGGCATGGCTTGTGATGCCACTCCAGGGTATGCACTGTTACCCTGTCATTGGTGGATTTGGTTTGCCTTCAAATCCCCACAAGTTGTAAACTGCATAGCAACACCAGAAAGTTCAATTTTCTGACAAAAACTTTACAAAAAAACAATAAAACTTAAAGTTCTCCTCAATTGCTTTTCTATTATTGTCCCAAGTTACAGTTTTCTTGTGTTTAACATGAGCATCATCAGCTGTGTGATGATGTGGTGGCTCCGCTTTCTTCAATGGATGATGTACTGGCTCTGCTTTCCTCAGACTCCAATGGTTGTGGTTGTGACTCTTTTGGATCTCCTTTTGTTTTCTTGCCGAAGAAAGCAGACAAACTCATTTGGCACCAGGAAGGAAAATTTTTGTACTTAGCGCATATGCACTATAAGTAGGGGCGGGGTGAGGTGGGTGGGGAGAATGAGGAAGGGATTTCTGTGCGTGTGCAGTAAAAAAATCTGTTTTTTTTAAACTGGGTTTTTTCAACTTTGGAGAGGTGGATAGGGGCAGGGGCTGGAACAGCAAAAGGAGGGGCGGGCAGTGGAGAACGAGGAAGGGATTTTCATGTGTGCACAGTAAAAAAACCCTTTTAAAAAAAACCCAGGTTTTCTTTACTTTGGAGCAGTGGATAGGGGTAGGGGTGGGGCAGCGAAGGGAGGGGCAGGCCAGGGAGAATGAGGAAGGGAATTTTGTGCATGCGCAGTAAAAAAAAACCCATTTTTTTAAAAAACTGTTTTTTTAACTTTGGAGCACCAGATAGTGGTGGGGGCTGGGGCAGCGAAGGGAGGGGTGGGCAGGGGAGAATGAGGAAGGGATTTTTGCGCATGCACAGTAAAAAAAACTGTTTTTTTTAAACCGTTTTTTTTTTACTTTGGAGAGGTGGATAGGGGCAGGGACCGGGGCGGCGAAGGGAGGGGCAGGTGGGGGAGAATGAGGAAGGGATTTTCACGCGTGCACAGTAATAAAAATCAGTTTTTGGCCCATAGGAGTGGCGGGGCCAAGCAGGGGTTGGTTTTATTGATTCTTATAACTACCGGTGATGTTAACAACCAGTTCTATAGAACCAGTGCGAACCGGTAGAAACCCACCCCTGCCCCTAGTCCCTTTCTTCATTAGATTAGATATACTCAATTCCTGCTACTGGTCTTCATATGTTTAAACCTTTAGTCCCCCAATCATCTTAATTGCTCTTCTTTGCACTCTTTCTAGAGTCTCGACATCTTTTTTATATCATTTTTTTTCTCTGCACTCTCAACATTTTTTTGGTATCATGGTGACCAAAACTGAATGCAGTATTCCAAGTGAGGTCCCACTAGTACAGAATAAAGTGGTACTAACTCTATCCCTCTTTTGATGCAGCCTAGTACTTCTAGTCGAAACCCTTGCTCAAGCAGGAGACCCTATACAATTTAAGATAAGTAGCTGTCCAGTCACTTCTTAAAAACCTTCACTGTTGGAGCCCCCACAATTTCTGGAGGCAAGTTGTTCCACTGATTAATTGTTCTCACTGTTAGGAAGTTTCTCTTGAATTCCAAGTTGCTTCTCTCCTTGATTAGTTTTCATCCATTCTTTCTTGTCCTTCCCTCTAGTGCTTTGGAAAATAAACTGACCCCCCCCCTTGTTTGTGGCAGCCTCTCAAATAATGGAATACTGCTATCATGTCATCCCTAGTCCTTCTTTTCTCTAGATTAGCCATACCCAGTTCCTGCAACCATTCTTCATATGTTTTAGTCTCCATGCCTTTAATCATCCTAGTTGTCTTCCCTGCACTTTTTCCAAAGTTTCAACATCTTTTTTGAATAGCAAATGTTATGGTGGACATCTGTACAATAAACTTCTGAATTAGATTACAACTGAGAATATCTTAACTAAGGAACTGGTGAGCTTTGAAGCAATCTATTCCTGTTTAGACTATGCTCCATTAATAGAAAAATACAAATTAGAACATGTCTTTAAACTCTCTTTATTGATCTCAGATATATCTGTCAACTAGTATCCAGACCTAAATTATGGCAGAATCTGAATAATTCCTTGATAGATAGATAGCTACTTTTTTCTAATCTACAGGTATCTGAAACCCCTGGTGTGGTGACATAGGCATTAACATTATGCAATGGAAATTCCCAGAATAGGTCTCAGACAAGGTTGCCTTCTGGCACCTTTATTATTTAATCTGTTTATTGATCAATCCAATTATTCATCCTCCAAAATTGGAAAGTTAAGCATGTTTCAATTCTCTTTTAAACGGATGATCCAGTACTTCTTTTATATACACAGACTGATTTGAAACAGGGTTCTCGGTGCTTATTTATTACTGCAAAGAAATGTCCCAAAACAGTTATTTTACAACTAAATTCAAGCTACCTGTAAGCCCTTTAAGATGTGTGAGTGACAATCACATAAAACAGCTTCAAACCTTCAGATATTTGGGTATCTACAAACCACAAAGCAAGTACGATGTACATTCTGAATATATTATGCTAAAAGCACAACTCTTCAGTCTTCTTATTTCAGAAAATTTGCTCAATTTTTACCCAAGTATTAAATATGTCTTTCAGCTAAAGTTTCAGCACAACTTCTTTTGCAGGCCCAGATTATTCATTAATAGTATTTTTATTTTATTTTTTAAAATCTATAGACTAAGGACTATAGAATATAGAAGTTCATAAATTATGACCTGTTTTGCAAGGGGAGAAACCACTATTGTTAAAATGTATTTATCAGTATCATACTGGGGGAGGGAGACAATCAATGTATATGTTTTCTTTTCTTTTTTCTTTTGCTGCTTAATTTTACTTAGTTCTTATTTTCTTTTAGAGTTAGTATTTTAACTTTGGGAGTAAAACAAAAACAAGAGGAAAAATTAGGTTGCAAAGTTCATGGAAGTTAAGTGGTATTTACCGAGAATGGCTAAACATGCTAACTTTTGACATAAATATAATAATTAACTCTTCTTTATTTCTCAAGAGAATCCCAACAGCCACATTAAAATGTTACATTAATATCCATTCAGAAAAATAGAGATGGAGGCAGAGGCATAATGAAGGATTCATGTATTTCAACCTGAACTCCTATTGACTACATTTTATGTTATTTTAAGGAGCGGCTGGTTAACTGAGATTCTGCTCCTCAAAACCCAAATGGTAGGATAAAAATTACTGCTGGGTGTTTCAAACAGCTACATTTTATATTGAGATGTTGATCTTCATTGCAGTGGTTTTAGAGATTCTTACTAAGGTGATACCCATTTTTCCTCTCCCCATTTGCAACATCAATAGTAGTCCTCTTCCAAGTGTTCACAAGTATTATCAGCCTGGAGATTTCATCATTTCTGCCATCATTTATCAGATCATTTTTCTTTCATCTGAAATCACTTTTCAAAGTCTTCCTTCTCATGAATTGCTTGATCAGTATCTGTAAGTATTTTCATTGTTGCATTCACCATCATCTTCAATGATACCTTATAGATTACATACTTTAGTTGTATATTCCTTCTTTCACATTTATGCTATTCTGTTGCTTATTCTACTGATATTATTGCCATATTTAGTTCCTTCTGAAATCGAGTGCTCTGGAAAGACTCTTCCAGTGTTTTCAGGTAAATATCAAAAAGAATGAAGCAACGACCTGTTATCATATTTTTGCCCTATTTTTCTGAATGTGGACAAAGAAGAAGGTTTGGAATGGTTAAAGTGGAAGGTCTGTGAAAGTAATCCACACCATGGATAAGGAATTAAATGTCTCTATGAAATTCAAGGTAATATTCCATACTCACTCCATCAAGGTCCTTGAGTAGTATAGACATTATTGTGAATGAAGATGGCATAGTTCCATAATAAGCTAAAACTGTCTTGAAATTATTTGAGAAGATTAAGGCTGCATAGATGTCTCTGACATAGGATTCTCCCATCTTCTTTATTACTTAGAAAGATTTGTTTGATAATCATCTTTCATTTATTTCTTTGGTAGCAATAGCAACAGCACTTAGACTTATATACCGCTTCACAGTGCTTTACAGCCCTCTCTAAGTGGTTTACAGAGTCAGCGTATCGCCCCCAACAATCTGGGTCCTCATTTGATTGACCTCAGAAAGATGGAAGGCTGAGTCAACCTTGAGCCAGTGAGACCCGAACTGCCAAACTGCTGGCTGCTGGTGATCAGCAGAAGTAGCCTGCAGTACTGCATTCTAACCATTGTGCCACTGCGTTAAACAACATTGATTAGGTTCTTGTCCCAAGTAGATATTCAATGGAACCTTTCCCCAATAAGGTCTATTTAGTTATCCAAGAATAATAAGAATCAAAGAAAGATAACCTTGTGTTCAACAATATGTATACATATTTGAAGACCATAATATAACAAAATCATCAAATCAAATGAAGGAACTGCTGCCAAGCTGACTTACTGTGACATTGGAGTTTACATTGAGGCAAATCTTATTGATTGTATACATGCAATTACATGAGTTTTCTTTCACAGAGAAATTCAAAGTCTTCTACATCATCTTCCTCATCATTCTTTTCATGAGCTGAAAACTGCTATGTAAGCCATGCAGATGACTTAAAAATAAAATACCTGGGTTTTGATTCAACTTTTATTTTATCTTTTACTTCATCAACAAATGAAGCAGAAATCTCTCAGTGGCATTTGAGAAGATACTTCAATCTTTCACAGATCTTTGGTGGAATATCTGAACTGATTTACAACTATGAAATTAAGACAAACTCAAATTTTAGCTAATTGTGCAATGTTCTGTCACTAAAATATAACTGCTCCTTTTTCACTTGATTCTTCTTTTGGATGTTACTGCAAATGTTACATCCTGAAAAATCCTGACAGAGCAATTTTACCATAAATCTGATATCCATTAGATTAAGACAGCTAAAGAGATCACAATTCTTCTTTTTCTAACTAACCATAGTCAAGTCATTTGAAACTCTTTATTGAAACTCATACATTTTGGACTATTACTTGGTAACCATAAGAGTCCAGGAATCCACAAAAACAATACAGAGAGAAGTAAATGTGTTGCTGTCATGGTGTGATTCCAAGATCACTCTTGGAACGCTGCATCCAGATTTGGTCACCACAATGCAAAAAACGATATTGAAACTCTAGAAATAGAACAAAGAAGAGTAACAAAGATGATTAGAGGATTGGAGACTAAACAAAAATGAGGAACAACTGTAAGAGTTAGGTATATCTAGTTTAATGAAAGGAAGGACTAGGTGTGACATGGTAGAAGTTTTCCAGTATCTAAGAGGCTATCACAAAGAATAAAAAGTCAACCTATTCTCCAAAACACCTGAAGGCAGGACAAGAAGCAATGGGTGGAAACTAATCAAGGAGAGAAGCAATCTAGAACGAAGGAGAAAATTCCTGATAGAACAATTAAGCAGTGAAACAAATTGCTTCCAGAAGTTGTGAATGCTCCAATACTGGAAGTTTTATGAAGAGTTTGCACAGTCATTTGTTTGAAATGGTATAGTTTTCCTGTCTGAGCAGGGGGATTGGACTAGAAGACCTCCAAAGTCCCTTCCAACTCTATTATTCTGTATTCTGTATGGTGTAAAGCAGGAAAAGGGATCTGCTGTCAGATTCTAAAGAAAGCATATACCAATGTCCCAAGGGTACTTTTTCTTTTCAAGAGGCAACTGGACTTTCTGGTTTTTCTTTGAAGATGTTTCACTTTTCATCCAAGAAGCTTCTTCAAAAAAAAAAGCACCTTTGGGGCAACTATGATCTAGATGACTGAGAATCTCCATAAATGTATACTAATGTGTTTTATTACTCCCATTGAAGGTTCCTCACTCATAATTACCAACACACTTTGGCTCTGGCATTTGCTGTAAAAGAGATCAATGAACATACTACAATTTTACCCAACATTACCCTTGGTTTCCACATCACTACTGACAATTCTCTGGAAAGCACAACATATCTTTTAGCAATGGAACTTCTCTCAACAAAAGACAGATTTATCCCAAACTACAAGTGTGATATCCAGAACAGTGCAATAGCTGTGATAGGTGGACCACAGAGAAAGACTTCTCTCAACATGGCAATTATATTGCACAACTATAAGTTTCCACAGGTGAGATACAAAAATAGATTAAAATAGGAGAAAGTATTATTTATTTCATCAAGATGAAGAATACAGAATTTATTCCTGATGTCATTTCATATATTAATTTCAGAAGTCATTTCAAAAAGTTGTATGATAGAACTAAAGTACTATAATTTATCTTCTTCTGAAGATTTTTGGAAAGGTTTATTAACAAAATGTAGTTATTTTAAGATGGAATACGTCTCCACTTCCTTCATCAGGTATTCAATGTTTGATTCTTTTCTGCCTTTTCTCTGTTATTTCTTCTCTGTTGTTCATCACCCCATCCTCTGCTCACTTACAATCCCAAAGGGCCTCACAACACTTTTTCTCAGAAATCTCAAATACTTGAAATCTTGAGCAAAGAAGTTGATCAATTTATGAGATCAAAAGGAAATAGTCATCTGTACTGTTCTTTAATGCTGACCATATAATTCTAAGCTCAAAAAATTGGAATTATTTCATATTGGAATTATTTCTTTGATGAAATCCTTTATTTCAAATTATTACTTTGATGAAATCTATGAGCCATGGTAGCACAGTGGTTAGAGTGCAATACAGAGGCTACTTCTGCTGACTGCCTGCTGACTGTAATTTGACAGTTCAAATCTTACCAGGCTTGAGGTTGACTCAGCCTTTTGAGGTGGGTAAAATGAGGATCCAAATTGTTGGGGGCAATTTGATGACTCTGTAAACTGCTTTGAGAGGGCTATGAAGCACTGTAAAGTGGTATATAAGTCTAAGTGCTATTGGTATTGCTATTATATCCCCCCTGTATTTAGATCACATATGGATCAGCTCCCATGATGAATAATGAAGTAGATGCAGGTTTTTTAAGTTGGATGTTCCCAAATGAAATCCATCAATTTAAAGGAATACTGCACTTACTATTACAGTTTGGATGGACCTGGGCTGGGATAGTTTTTATGGATGAGGAGAGTAAACAGAAGTTCATTCAAAAATGGCTTTCCAAGTTTTCTGAAAAAGGAATCTGCTTTGACTTTATGAAATGTATCAACCAAATGAAGTATGGTAATGAAGCTGCTGAAATGATTGAAGAGACAGATAAAGTATATCAAGTCATCATGGGGAGTACTGTCAGTGCAGTAATTTTGAAAGGTGAAATTTGGACTATAATGACTTTGAGAATAATGATCTATTTATTAGATTCTGAGGATATTCCCAAGAAGAAAAAATCCAAAATTTGGATCATGACAGCCCAGATGGAATTCACCTCCATCCTGATGCAAAGACAGTTGCCCATTGATTTTCTCCATGGTGCTCTTTCCTTTGCAATTCATTCAAAGGAGCTGACTGGATTCCACCAATTTATGCAGAAGAGAAACCCAAACTTTGACAAAGAAGATGGTTTCCTTAGGGATTTCTGGAAAGATGCGTTTGAATGCTCATTCTCCAATGATGTTGCAGGTGGGAATGTTGAAAGCATCTGCACTGGAGAAGAGAAGCTGGAGACTCTTCCTAATTCTGTCTTTGAGACCACCATGAATGCACATAGTTACAGCGTCTACAATGCAGTCTATGCTGTGGCACATGCTCTGAGGGCCTTGCACTCCTCCAAACTCAAAGAAGTTCAAATAATGGATGAAAAGAGATGGAAGCTCTTCCTTCAATCATCATGGCAGGTAATGTTGGACAATGCAGATTTCAGAATGGTCATCAGATCATGTAAATCAGATTGCTCAATTGATCAGAGTAAATGACTGTTGGGTTTTTCACTTTTTCAGTATTGTGATGGAATTCTCATTTTAAATATTTTCACATATAATATTTTAGTTATGCAATAGAGTAAAAACTGCATGTGACAGAGAATATATCTATCTTCCAGTTTTAAATTGCATAAGGTAAAAGATAAAGGTCCCCCTTGCACATACGTACTAGTCATTTCTGGCTCTAGGAGGTGATGCTCATCTGCATTACAAAGCCAAAGAGCTAGCACTGTCCGAAGATGCATTTAGTCATGTGGCCAGCATGACTAAATGCTGAAGGCACATGGAATGCTGTTACCTTCCCACCAAAGTGGTCCCTATTTTTCTACTTGCATTTTAACATGCTTTTGAACTGCTAGATTGGCAAAAGCTGGGACAAGTAATGGATCTCACTCCATTACGCAACACTAGGGATTCGAACCGCCAAACTGCTGACCTTTCTGATTAAATAGCATAGACTGAAGCAAAATGTAACACCTTATTTTCTTTAAGCATAGTCAAAACTAAAAGGAATAAACTGAGATTTGCTGGTACCATTTAAAGAATGCCATTATCATCCCTCCTTTTATTCTTTTCTTTTCTTTTGTCTTTTGTCTTTTCTGTAGCTTCACTATTTTCTACAACAAATCTCCTTTAACAACAGTGCTGGTGAAGAAGTTTCTTTTGGCACCAATGGAGAATTACTAACTGGATTTGATATTTTTAATTGGGTCACATTCTCAAACAAGTCCTTTCTGAGAGTCCAAGTCGGTAAGATTGACCCCATGGCTTCCCCAGACAAACTCCTCACCGTTTCTGCCAAAGATGCTGTTTGGCCCCTCAACCACCAGGTATGTTTCATTTTTGACTCCTTAGGAAACCATTTAGTAACTGACATATATCAATCAATGCTTTAAAAATGAACAATTAGATCAAACTTATCTATCTATCGATCTATCGATCTATCGATCTATCGATCTATCGATCTATCAATCTATCTATCGATCTATCTAGTACAGTGCCATACAATTACACACAAGTTATAAAATTCATGGGGAAGGAAGTATAATATTGATCTAGAAACAACATTATAGCCTAGTTCAGTGGTGGCTAACCTTTTTGGGCCCTGTGCCACAAATTGCGCACATGCTTGCACACTCGCACTTGTGTGCCAGCACCCAGAAGGCAATGCGTGCCCTCTTCAAACCCCTTATGCATGCATGTGCAATCCCCACACCCCCCATGCCCCCTTACCTACACTGTGCCTCACAGCTGATTTTCGGCCTCCCAGAGGCTTGGAGGAAGGCTTCTGCAGCTTCTGCAGGCCAAAAATTAGGCCCATTTAGTAACTACCAGTATTTCCAGAAAAACAGGAAGTGATGAAACAGGCCTATTATTCATCCTGCAAAGCCTGCAAAGGCTTTTTTCAAGCCTTTGGGAGGCCAAAAAAGCCTCAAATGGGCCGAAAATTGGCTGCGAGGCTCATGCATGCGCAGTGAGGTAAGTTTGCCTGCAGCTTGCATGCCAGCACAAATGGCTCTGTGTGCCACCTGTGGCACACATGCCATAGGTTCGCCATCATGGGCCTAGTTCAATGTAATGATTTCATAGAACCATCTCCCACAAATTCTTAAATTTGCAGATAAAAAGGGACTCTTTTAATATTTGGTGGATATATCTCAATGTAAACATCTTTTGGAAACAGGAATGTGAGGAAATGGTTTCAATTACCTGTAAATAATTAAATATGACCTTTGTTTTCAATATGCTCCAGGGAACAAACAAACAAACAAACATCATTCAGCTATAAGCAGCCAAATTAACTCAGTTTTAAAAATTGGATTTTTTTTCTATGAAATGTTCACAAATCTTTCAATAAGAGATGTAAATGGAAAATGGAAAATTCAATCCAGTTTTTAAAGAGCAATAGCAAAGGGAGGAGCCCAATAAAAAAAATTAGAAACTCAAGGAAAGAATGTTCCAAGGATTTGAGAATTAAAAGCTGCTACTGGTTCTGATTCTTCATAACAGATCTTTAGAATATTGGTTTGACTCAATCAATCAATTTCGCCACGAGTTAAAAACCTGGCTGTTTTTACAATCTGGGCTGTGCTGACTCTTTGGGGTTTGTTCATTTTAATTTTGGAGGTTTTAATTCTAATTCGGCTTATAATTGTTTAATATGTTTTTAGGTAATTTATTGTTATTGTTGTATTTTAGCTGTGAGCCGCCCCCGAGTCCTTTCGGAGAGGGGGCAGCATATAAGTCAAATAAATAAATAAATAAATAAATAAATAAATAAATAAATAAATTTATGAATAGATAATAGATAATTTAATAGATACATAAGGAGCAGTTGACAAAGGGGGGAATTTGAACAGAAATAAATCTAGAAAACCAAATAACAAACTTTGAGTAAGATATAAAGCATGTGGCTATGTCTAACTGATGAACTATCCCATGAAACATACATTATTCACTTGAAAGAATTCTTATTTTATTTATGAACAGACATTGCCTCTTTCCATCTGTAACAATAAATGTCCTCTTGGCCATAGCAAGATGAAATTGGAAGGGAAATTATCTTGCTGCTATGACTGTAGACGGTGTCCTAAAGGGAAGATAGCAGATCAACTGGGTAAGCAAAGGATATGTCAAAATACACACACACACACACACACAATCATTTAATAAATATAAATAAATATAAACTGGGACTAAATTTTTCATCAATATTATGGTGGCTGAAATTCTTGAGCTTCATATCATATTGAATAGTTGAGCAATGAAATATTTGAACTAAATGTTCATAGTTCAGTAATATAAAACAATGCAGTTAACCCTAGGAAGATCAACAGACTGTTTAGATTTGGATTGTCCCTCTTATATTTCCTAGAAAATTTTAAACAGAGTTTCCAGAACTAAAATTTGTTGGAAGACTATCTGAAATCCTTTTTTTGTATTTTATTTATGGAAGTAATGATAAACTTGGCAATTATGTTTTTCCACTGGTTTCTATTTGTTTTTACATTCTATGTCACCTAGAGATACTGAGTTATGGAACTTATATGGCCCACTATCTAATATAATGATCATAGGTGGCTTACTCCAACCCATAAAAATACAAATGAAAACCAAACCAGGCTCACCACCAAACACTGAATGATTCAGACTCCTGATTCAACTCCCATTCTAGCCCAACACTTTAGGGATTAGCCAAATACTCCCAAGCTACTGCATGACTGAAAGTACAGGGATCCCTTGCAAGTCAGATTCATTCATTCATTCATTCATTCATTCATTCATTCATTCATTCATTCGTTCATTCATATGCTGCCCATCTTGCTATTCACTGTGAGAAAATATTGCATAAGCTTGAGGAAACTACAGAAGAAGATACCCCTCCAAGCAGAGGTGGTATTCAACCAGTTCTGACAGGTTCTGGAAAACCGGTAGCAGAAATTTTGAGTAATTTGGAAAACTGGTAAATGCCACCTCCGGTTGGCCCTGCCCCCATCAATTCACTGCCTCCTGAGTCCCAGCTGATCAGCTGGGTCTTCTTTTGTTGTCCTGCACAGGAGAACGGAGCTGGAAAGCAGGTTAGTGGGGTGGGAAGAGAATGGAGATTTTACAGTATCCTTCCCCTGCCACTACTCACCAAGCCACACGACACCCACCAAGCCACACCCACAGAACTGGTAGTAAAATAATTGAATACCACCACTGCCTCCAAGATGTCATTAGATGATGGAGGATCTAGAGGTGTGCCCAATTAGTTGACTTACTGAATAGGCAGATAGCCTTGAAGAGAGGTGGTTTCACCAATCACTTGGCCTGGTGACATGCAGGGATTTAAAGGTGATAAGCAGGACATTGAATTGTAATCAGAAATCAACTTGAAGCTAGTACAGCTTGTGCAGAAATAATGTAACTCATGTCAGATGTGCACTATGGATCTGTTTCTGGTTTTGTTTTGTTTTTTAATTCACATTTATATGCCACCCTTCTCCGGAGACTCAGGGTGCCTTACAATCTTTGGAGCACAATCCAATGTGCTCAGCAATAGCCTTCATTCTATTGTATATGCCTGCTTATTACTAGGGCTTTTTTTTGCTCCCCCCAAGCGGCATTTTTACAAAGTCAGCTTATTGTACCCAACAATCTTGGGTCCTCAATTTACCTACCCTGAGAGGATGGAAGGCTGAGTCAACCTTGAGCCTGGTGGGATTCGAGCCTGCACTAATTGCAGGCAGCTGGAACTAAGTGCTAGGTGTTTAACAGCCTCCACCACCAAGGTTTATATAGAGTGAGTACAATAATCTAGTTGGAGATTCACCATGGCTAGAGAATAGTATAAAAATCAGGGCATATTGAAATTGAACACTGTAGCACAATAGAATAGAATAAAGGTAGCTCAGATTTGTACTGTGCAGTCCCTGGTGTTTTCTGAGCTTTATTGTTGGCTTGCAAACTTTTCATTACCTTTTTGTTTCTTTTTAGCTTTTTTTTTTTTAAAGATGAGTAAAACTGCTTTATCGCTATGTAACTAACAACCAAGCTCAGAGGTTACCAAGGACTCCACCATAGCACTGTAGGAGAGAGACTGACCATGCCAGAGGAGAAATCAAATGAGGAATCTGTTTAGAGTCTCTACATCAGGGTTGTCAAACTCCAAGGCCTGTAGGCTGGATGTGTCACATGCTGGCCACGCCCATGTCTGGTTTAGCAAAGGGGGAAAAAGTCCCGATATGTCACATGACATTGCCATGACAACATCGGTTTGACAGCCCTGCTATACATAGTCACAACAAGATAAGCTCCAACACCCTTTGAATGCCATTGAATGTTATCTAGCCTAACTCAGTGCAAACCATTTGTTGAGCAGATAATTGTGCAAGGAGCAAATCAGTAAATTAGAACCCTTTGAATTTGGACCTGATTCTTTGCACCTGACAAGCACATTATAAATTGCATTATGAATTACTTTAAGAAAAAAGCAAACAGAATCCTTGTGTAACTGTTGGTATCTTAGTGGAGCTAATCTGCAAGTAATGATTGATGCTCAAAAGCAATGATTTTATTTGTTCCGTTTTTTCCCCAGACTTGGATGATTGTCTCACATGCCCAGAGTATCAATATCCGAACAAAGGTCAGAATAGATGTCTTCAAAAAAGCATAAATTACTTGACTTATCAAGAACCTCTGGGAATTTCTTTGGTAGTGAATGCCATCTCCTTTTCTTTCATGTCAGCTGTGATTCTGGTGATCTTCATTAAAAACCAGGACACTCCCATTGTCAAAGCCAACAACAGGAATCTCACTTATTGCCTTCTCAGTGCTCTCCTCCTCTCATTCCTTTGCACTTTGCTCTTCAATGGGCAACCTGACCAAGTGAAATGTCTCTTGCGACAAACTGCTTTTGGCATCATCTTTTCTGTAGCTCTTTCTTGTATATTGGGGAAAACAATCATAGTGGTTCTTGCCTTCATGGCCACCAAGCCCGGATCCAAAATGAGAAAATGGGTGGGGAAAAGGCTGGCTATTTTTATTGTCTTATCTTGCTCCCTGACACAATTCTGCATTTGTGTGGTGTGGCTCACAATTTCTCCTCCCTTCCCAGATTCTGACATGCACTCCATGGCCGAAGAAATTGTTCTACAATGTAATGAAGGTTCAACCACTATGTTTTACACAGTGCTTGGCTTTCTGGGGTTCTTGACTGCTGTCAGTTTCACGGTGGCCTTCCTAGCTAGGAATTTACCTGATAGCTTCAATGAAGCCAAATTTATCACCTTCAGCATGTTGGTCTTTTGCAGTGTCTGGGTGTCATTTGTTCCCACCTATTTGAGCACCAAGGGGAAGTATATGGTTGCTGTGGAGATCTTTTCCATTTTGGCTTCTTCAGCTGGATTACTAGGTTGCATCTTTGTGCCTAAATGCTATATCATTATTCTAAGACCTGATCTGAATAAGAAGGAGCAACTAATAAAAAAATGAAACTGATTTTTATATTAGACCCATGAATGTAGTCAAGTTGATAACTTTCAGTATATAGTTTTGTTTTCTTAAGTTTGGAGTTCTGCAATCATCCCTCCTTTAACACATCAAAATGACATACAAAAAAGCAGCTCAGACAATATCTTCCAAGTTTAGTTCGGAACTTAGAGAGCTTTTTTCAAATGTTAGATAATTGCTCTGAGCTCTGATCTGAGTATTAGGGAATAAATAATCAAGAAGATAACAGTGCATGAAAATCAATTGTTAATGTTACAATGTACTCTAATCTCAAAATGAAATGCTTCATGTCTTGCAGCAATTAAAGTTCACGATACCCCCTCCACTAAAAAAAATAGATAACAGATAATCAGAATTGGAAGGGACCTTGTAGGTCATCTAGTCCAGCCCCCCAACCAAGCGGGAGACCCTACACCATTTCTGACAGATGGCAGTCCAATCTATTCTTGAAAGTTTCAAGTGACGGCACTCCCACAACTTCCGAGGGCAAGCTGTTCCATTGGTTGATTGTTCTCACTGTCAGAAAGTTTCTCCTTTTTTCCAGGTTAAATCTCTCCTTGTTCAGTTTCCATCCATTATTCCTTGTCTGGCCTACAGATGCTTTTAGAAAATAGCTTGACCCCTTCCTCTCTGTGGCAGCCCCTCAAATATTGGGAGACTGCTATCATGTCTCCCCTGGTCCTTCTCTTTACTAGACTAGCCAAGCCCAGTTCCTGTAACCATTCTTCATATGTTTTAGTCTCCAGTCCCCTATTCATCCTGGTTGCTCTTCTCTGTACTTTTTCTAGAGTGTCAACATCTTTTTTGTAATGTGGTGAACAAAACTGGATGCAGTATTCTAGGTGTGGTCTTACTAAGGCTTTATAGAGTGGTATTAGTACCTCCCTTGATCCTGATTGTATCCCTCTGTTAATACAACTTAGGATTGCATTAGCTTTTTTGGCTGCTGCTGCACACTGCTGGCTCATATTTAGCTGGTTGTCCACTAAAACTCCAAGTTCCCTCTCACAGTTACTGCTATTGAGCCTGGTTTCACCCAGTCTATATGTGCACTTTTGGTTTTTCTTGCCTAAGTATAGGACTTTACTTTTCTCTACATTGAATTTCATTTTGTTAGATACGGCCCAGTGTTCTAGTCTGTCAAGATCCATCTGGATCTTGAGCCTATCTTCTTGGGTGTTAGCTATTCCTGCCTGCTTAGTATCATCTGCAAATTTGGTAAGTTCCCCTTCTATTCCCTCATCTAAGTCATTAATGAAGATATTGAAAAGTACTGGGCCTAAGATGGAACCTTATGGCACCCCACTGCTTACTTCCCTCCACATATACTTGGGCCCATTAAGGACTACTCATTGAATATGTTTTGCCAGCCAGTTTCGAGTCCATCTAGTGGTGGTGCTATCTATTCCACTTTTTTCTACCTTACTAAGAAGTAGGTTGTGGTCTACTTTGTTGAATGCTTTGCTGAAATCTAAATATATTATGTCCACAGTATTTTGCTGGTCAACTAATTTAGTCACTATGTTGAAGAATGAAATAATATTGGTTTGGCATGATCTGTTCTTAACAAACCTGTGCTGACTGCTAGTCATTGCTTTACTTGTTTCTAGATGTTGGCAGATCTGTTTTTTTATTATCTTTTCCAGCATCTTCCTGGTATTGAGGTTAGGCTGATTGGTCTATAGTTTCCTGGATCTGTTTTTTTCCCTTTTTTGAAGATGGGAACCACATCAGCTCTTTTCCAGTCCTCTGGTAGTTCTCCGGTGCTCCAGGATTTTTGAAAGATATGGTGCAGTGGTTCTGAGATGACCTCTGCCACCTTCTTTAAAACTCTGGGATGTAATCCATCAGCCCTGGTGATTTGTGTTCATCAAGATCAGACAGGTGTTCTCTTACTATTTGTTTTTGCTTATTTTAACTTTTATTTCTGGTCTGTCTTTTACAGTTATGTTTTTGGTGGGTTGAGCTATAGTTTCTTTTTGCATTAAGACCGATGCAAAGAATGAGTTAAGCAGTTCTGCTTTCTCTCTGTTGCCTGCTACTTCCTTGCCATCTTCTCTCTTTAGTGGACTGACTGTTTCCTTGATTTTATCTTGTTATTTATATGTTGGAAGAAACTTTTTTTTATTATCTTTGACTTTTGTTGCAAGTCTTTGTTCGTTCTGAACCTTTGCTATCCTGACTTCATCTTTGCAGATTCTGGCTACCTGCTGATATTCTGTCTTAGTTGTATGTCCTTTTTTCCATTTTTTGTACTTGTCCTTTTTTTCTTTTAATTTGGCAGAGAGATCTTTGTGCAGCCATGCTGGTTTCATCTTGGATTTCTTGTTTTTCTTTCTCAGTGGTATTGTGCTGGTCTGGGCTTCTATGATCATACTTTTCAGAGTTTCCCAAGATTCTTGAGTTGTTTTCCCCTTTAGGATTTTCATCCATGGAATCTTTCCCAAGTTCTCTCTGAGTTTATTAAAATCAGCTCTTTTAAAATCCAAGATTCTGGTGTCATTATGTTCTATTGCTTGTGTTTATGTTATGTTGAATTCTAGAATGACATGATCACTCTCACCCAAGGTTCCTGCAGTTACAGCTCCCTCTATCGCTTCTTCTCTGTTTGTAAGAATTAAGTCCAGTATGGCTGTCCCTGTAGTTTCACCCTCTACCTTTTGGACAACCAAGTTGTCAGCTAGGTTGGTTAGGAACTTATTTGATTTCTCACTTGGTGCAGAATTAGTTTTTCAATTGATATCAGGATAATTGAAGTCTCCCATTACTATTGTTGTATGTTTCCTGCATATGTTTGTTGGTTGGCAAAAAGGACATCTAATTTTTTCTGCTTGATTGGGTGGCCTATAATATACACCTATGGCCACATGATTCTTTTTTTCTTTTATATTGACCAATATGCATTCTAGAAGGTTTTCATCCCAATATTATCCATAATCATTTTATTAAATATAGAGGAGAATCCACACCAATATCCCTTGCCCTAATTCTGTAAATTTGAGAGCTACTTCAATTTACCAGGTAAGGTGATGGGCTAGAAATTAGGGAACCATCTTTTTTGTTGATCTTTAGGCATTGAAGTCTTGGATGATATGTTACTGTGGGAATTGAGGAGAAATGTTAGAAGAAGATGGTGGAGAATTGCTTTACAGTTTCCCTCATATAATTTGCCTTATTCATGATCTCTTTGTCAGCTTGTTTAATTATGATGTCACTCTTATTCATGACCCTTGGATAGCATTTCATTCTACTCTGCTGCAGTTGTTGCATCAAATGATTGTTTTCTGTTTCTTTTTTAATTAATGATTATGACTTTAACCTGATAGTGATAGCAGTCTTGTAGAAATCCAATTCATTGTTGCATTCATCTGGAGGAGAGAGAAATAAAAGAGATAGAGAGTTATTTTATTATATATTTTGCCTAGAAGATATTGGTTTGACTGTATTTGTACATAATATTCATGTCAATATTAACTATGGTTTTGGAATGTTAATGAACAAAATGTTGTTTAAATTGTATATTTAAAGCTAAGTGAAGTGTTGATAGACAATTGCCAAATTGGTCAGCCATATTATGTATATGTCAGGTAATGCTCCATTCAAAATCCAAGAAAGAAATACTTAGACTCCATGAATTAGAGAAAAGATATCTTTTACTGGAAATCAAGTGGTAGCAACAAAAGAATTCTGAATCTGAGAGAATGAGCGCGAAAATCACATATACAAAATGATGGTAACATTCCCACCCACAATAGTTCAAGCAGGCTACCCAATTATAAGTTGTGGATAACATCATGTGGGCATCTCCAGGTGGTGATGAGGCCTCTGTCCGTTGACCTTGGCATATTTTGATAAAGAGCTGCGGCTGCATAGCATAAGACAGAAATCAAAGCAAGAACCCCCCCCAACTGATATACTTCTTCTTAACAAAACCTCCAGCTCACTTCCCATAATCAAGTCCCCCTCCTCCCCCGTTACTTATGACAGCCAAAAGATGCAAAGCAAAAGAAGGAAATCTTGAAGGCTGACATTCGGCCCTCCTGCAAAAGTGACGTTAGTCCTATAAAAGAGAAAAATAAAAGGTAAAGGAGAAAGATACATATAACACCACAATAATATAGTTTAGGGTTTATCAGGATATTTAGTACGAAATGCCTTGATTGCTCTAGGGGCTCTAACATCTTTTTCATACACCCATTCAGACTGGGAAGGAGGGAAGTGTTTCCAAGCAACTAAATATTGGAGTCGACCCCTATGTTTTCTAGAGTCTAGAATTTCCTTAACTTCGAAATGCTGTTCACCTTCAATTAGTAATGGCACGGGGGGATTGGGCTGAGCCAGTCTCAAGTTGCACGTGTGTTCCAGTTTTAAGAGACTGACATGGAAAACAGGGTGGATCCGTCAGAGGGTCTTGGGTAATTGCAGTTGGACCGCCACAGGATTCACAATCTTTTCAATCGGGAAAGGACCAACATATTTAGGACCAAGTTTCTTCAATTTTTGTGTAGTCTTCAAATATCTAGTGGACAGAAACACTTTATCCCCTACTTGATATGATTTTTCAGGAGATCTTTTTTTATCTGCAAATTTTTTATGAGCTTGATGAGCATCATCTAATGCCTTGCAGACAACTGGCCAGTTAAGCTGGAGCTGGGTTATCCACTCATCCAGGGACTGAATGTTAGGTTTCTCCTGTGGAAGCTCGGGCATAGGCACAAAATCTTGCCTCGAAGCCACTTTAAATGGGGTAAACCCAGTACTACTATGTATCGAATTGTTATATGCCACCTCAGCAAATGGTAGTAGGTCAGTCCAATCGTCTTGTTGATAATTTATATAGCATCTAAGATACTGTTCCAATACCGAATTAGTCCTCTCACATGCCCCATTGGTCTGTGGATGGTGGGTGGAGCTTAAGCCCTGGGTGGAGCTCAATAACTTCAGGAATTCCGTCCAAAAGTTTGAAGTGAACTGGACACCCCTGTCTGAGATTATGCGTTCAGGAACCCCATGTAACCTGTAAATGTGTAAAATGAACAATTTAGCCAACATTTTAGCAGATGGGATCTTTGCACAAGGTATGAAATGCACCTGTTTGGAAAACAAGTCAGTTACTACCCAGATAACTGTATTTCCCCCACTTTCGGGTAATTCCACTATAAAATCCATAGAGATCTCTCTCCATGGAGCAATTGGTCTAGCTACATTTTGTAGTAAGCCTGCCGGTTTACCAGGAGGCCGTTTAGCCGAGGCACAAATAGGACAACTGGCCACATAAGTCTCAATGTCCTTCTTGAAGGTAGGCCACCAAAATTGCCTCTTAACCAAATGTAAGGTTTTCACGAACCCAAAGTGCCCTGCAGCTTTAGAGTCATGAGCTTGTTGTAAGATTTGGTTTCTCAATTTCTCTGGCACATATAATTTGGCCCCAACCCATGCCAATCCATCTCTCACCGTACAGTTATTTGAATGAGTTAGGAACCAATCATCAAGTTTCAAAGCTTCTTTCAATTGGGTAGATAAATCGTTTGATAAATTAGCTTCTTTCTTTTTCTTGGGCTTCCACTTCTTGATGGACACTATTATATTGAGGTAATCTGGACAAAGCATCGGCCATGAAGTTTTTCCCCCTGGAATGTACTTCAATGAGAAATTAAAGCGTTTAAAATACTGCGCCCAGCGAATTTGCTTGGGAGACAATCTTCGAGGCGTTTTCAGAGCCTCCAAATTTTTATGATCTGTCCACACCTCAAAGGGCTGTTTTGCCCCTTCTAGGAAATGCCTCCAGGTTAACAGAGCCCAGCAAACTGCAAAAGCTTCTTTTTCCCAGATGGCCCATCGTCTTTCAGTTTCAGTTAATTTACGGGAAGTATATGCACATGGTTGCAAAGTCCCCCCATCATTTGCCTGTAGTAAGACCACCCCAACTGCTACATCACTCGCATCTGCTTGAATTATAAAAGGGGCATCCATGTTCAGATGTTTGAGCACGGGTTCTGCAGCAAATAGTCGCTTTAGCTTCTCAAAAGTGGCTTGGCACTCCATGGACCACTCCAAGGGTTTACTAGGCTTTGGTTTTCCCTCCCCCTTTGTCTTTAGGAGATTTGTTATAGGCATTGCAATCTTCGCAAACACAGGGATGAACTGATGGTAAAAATTAGCAAATCCCCAAAAACTCTGCAATTGTTTCCTAGTGCAGGGAGGGGCCCATTCCAACACGGCTCGAACTTTCCCTGGATCCATTTCTATGCCCTCATGCGATATTCGATAGCCCAAATAGTCAATTTTCTCTTGGTGGAATTCACACTTGGACAGCTTCGCGTACAGTTCAGCAGCTCGGAGTTTTTCCAGAACTGAACGCACTAGTTTCACATGCTCATCACGGGTCTCCACATAGATAAGAATGTCATCAAGGTAAACCAACACCCCCTTGTATAAATGTTCATGCAACACCTGATTTATCATTTGCATGAAGACTGCAGGAGCCCCCTGTAGGCCAAAGCGAAGAACATTGAATTGGAAACACCCCATTGGACAGTTAAAAGCAGTTTTCCATTCATCTCCTTCCTTAATTTGAACTCGGTAGTAAGCTTCTTTCAAATCAAGTTTCGTGAAAATTTTCCCTTTGGCCAAGTGGGCCAACATGTCCTTCATAAGGGGAAGGGGGTACACGTTTTCCACCGAAATGGCATTCAGATTCCTATAGTCCACACAGAGATGCAAGGAGCCATCTTTCTTCTCACGGAACAATACTGGGGCCGCTACTCGAGGCCTAGCAGGTTGTATAAAACCACGTTCCAAATTTTTATCAATAAATGACCTCAGCTCTTCTAGTTCCCGCGGGGTCATTGAGTACAGTTTCAGTTTTGGGAGTTTCACTCCTGGCAGAATTTCAATACTGCAATCTGTTGAATGATGGGGGGGGGAGCTTGTCCGAGGCCCTTTCACTGAAAACCTCCTTCAAGTCCCAATATTCCTCTGGAATTTTCTCCTCCCCCTTCAGATTCTCCATGCCCGTGGAGGCCAACTCTGTGGGATTCTCAGCTTCTGGTGGCAAGTGGCCCTCCCCTTCTGGGGGCTGGTCAGTTTGTATGTGCAACGATCCCCTCCTCCAGTTAATGTGAGGGTTCCATTTCCGGAGCCAAGGCAGCCCCAATATAAGGGGGCGCTCCATCCCAGGAGCCACAATAAAGCACAAAGTCTCTCTATGCTTCCCCATCATCATTTCTACTGGTTCCATTACGAAATGTGCAGGGCTGCCCCCAGCTACCGATGCATCCAATTGGCAAAAGGCTATAGGCATTTTTAAAGTCTTTAGCCTTAGGCCCATTTTCTCTACTATTTCTGAACTGATTACACACCTGGTGCACCCAGAGTCTAGCAAGGCCAACATTTCCCCTTCGGCTCTCGACGTGGGTACCCTTAATCCCACTGGAATGGTCATAGGGCCCTTGTTTGGATTTACCAGCGAGTAGTCTTCCAATTCGGATTCACTCTCTTCCGAAGGGGTTGGAGTTCCCAGCTCCTCTCCTTTCTGAGGGGCGATCTCTACAACCTCCTCCACTTTCAGTGCAGTTTCGCGAGGCTTTGCTGGAGTTTTTTCAGGTTTCCTTCCTCCTCCTGGCACCCCCTTTTGCTCCAGCTTGACATGACAGTCAGCAGCCCGGTGACCCTCTTTCCCACATTGGAAGCAGGCAGTGGTCTTGGGTTTTACCATCAATCCCCCCCTTTTTGGGTTTGAGGCTTCTCAGGGTTGGGAGGAAGGCTTGCTCCAACCAGAGCCCCCCAGTGTCGGTTTGGTCAGATCAATTTCCACCTCTGCTGCCAGCACGTACCACAGCTGCAGCTCATTGGGATCTCTTCTGGCCACACAGCTTTGATAAATATCTTCATTCAACCCATCCTTGTAAGCCTCTATCAGAGCTCCCTGAGACCAGCCTCGAATGTGGTAAGCCAGCTCTCTGAACTCCTGGGTGTACTCTGCCACTGATCTCCTCCCTGATTTATGGTTTTCATCCTGATTCTGGCCTTACGTTCAGCTAGTGGGTCTTCAAACCTGGCCCGCAGCGCAGTCATGAACAGGTCATAATTCATCAGCAAGGGATCATTATCATTATGCAAAGTCACCATCCACTTAGCAGCTGTGCCCTCAAGAGCCCTGGTAACACATCTGACTTTGGCTGCTTCAGAGGAAAAATCCTCCCCATATTCCTCCATATGGTTCCAAACTTGGGCCAGGAAGAATCCTAATTCCTTGGGATCCCCCCCATATTTTACTTCCAATGGAGGCACCTTTGGAGTTCTACGCCTTCTGGCAATTGCTCCCACCAGGGGCCCCTGGCCGGCTGCTGCCTGTTGCACTGGCTCAGGTTGATTTATGGGGGTAGCTGCTCTGATCCTTCTGCTTGGAGCCACCCCCCCCCTTCTTCCTCCGCATACCTTTGATCAGCCTGAGTTTCTCCGGCTACTTCATGGAGGAGATGCAGGGCTTGATTTAGTAGAAAATCCTTCCTTTCCTTCTCTTGCCATGGCTCTCCTCTTCCACGTCAGCAGGTAGTGGTCACTCCTGGAGGAGGCTTTCCTGCAGGATCCTTCCAGCTGACTCCCAGAGACCATTTAGGTTTTACAACTGGGTTTTCATCAATACTTAAATCTGCTAACAAATCAGTTTCCTCTGCTGCCTCTAATAGCAGGGACTCTTGCCCTCCAGTCGCTCCCAGGTCCTCGTGGTCGCTGGCTGGTTCAGACATTGCGTTCAGACCCCCTCGGAAGAAGTTGTAATTTCTCCGGGTGGGCTGGTAAACTGAGATTCAGAATAATGTCAGGTAGTGCTCCATTCAAAATCCAAGAAAGAAATACTTAGACTCCATGAATTAGAGAAAAGATATCTTTTACTGGAAATCAAGTGGTAGCAACAAAAGAATTCTAAATCTGAGAGAATGAGCGCGAAAATCACATATACAAAGTGATGGTAATGTTCCCACCCACAATAGTTCAAGCAGGCTACCCAATTATAAGTTGTGGATAACGTCATGTGCGCATTTCCAGGTGGTGATGAGGCCTCTGTCTGTTGACCTTGGCATATTTTGATAAAAAGCTGCGGCTGCGCATAGCATAAGACAGAAATCAAAGCAAGAACCCCCCCCAACTGATATACTTCTTCTTAACAAAACCTCCAGCTCACTTCCCATAATCAAGTCCCCCCTCCTCCCCCTGTTACTTATGACAGCCAAAAGATGCAAAGCAAAAGAAGGAAATCTTGAAGGCTGACAGTATATGGAAGCATTGTTGCTTGAATTTGATGAAACATCTGTTGTGAACATATACTGTTAGTGATTGGTTCTTTAAATATTTACCTCCATCTTTTCATGCAATACCAACAATAGCAACATTAATAATATATTGTGTTTATATGCCACTCAACTCCTACTCAGCTCTGGGCAGTTTACAAATGGTTATTTGTCAAATACTTATTGCTTCTACTCCATGTCATATTTAAGACAAATAGAGGATATTGCAAATTTTATCATACTCTTTGGCAGGAAGTTATCTGGGCAATTTTAATAACTAAATCAGGAAGAGATACTTTTACATTTTACTTGCAGATGGAAATCCTAAGATTACCGATTTCCTCCCCTCTTCTACAGGTTGTCTAAAATGGAGATTACAACTAAAATGCCTTCTGTATCTAATCGAATCCCCACAATGTCCTTATATCGACAAGTATAAGTAATTGTTCTAATACTATTCTGAGTTAATTGTCTTATCAATTATAAATTCCGAATCTTTTCGGTATTCTGATGCTTTAAGTTGGTAGAAATCTAATTACAAAAAAAAAAAGGAGCAGAAAGAAAAAAAGGGAAAGGAGGAAGAAACAACGAGGAGGGGGGGGAGAAAGTGAAGGAGGAGAATCGAAAGGAAAAAGGGGGGAGAAAGAAAGTATCCAACTTATTAGAGTAAAGCCTGAGAGAGGAGAATAGAACAGGGAAAAGATATAATGTATCACTTTTCAGTCCGCTGTTCAGTCCAGATCTTGGTGCTCTAGCGTGACTTGTGCAGATTCTGTGCAACTTTCTCCACTTTCCTCCTTCCTGTGGGTAGTTATCTTCCGGATCTGCTGTTATAGAAAGTTTCCTGTATGACTTGGGGTTTCACTATGACTCGACAGTTCTCTTGATTGGACCAGTTTTAAAAGGGCTTCAAAGCGTGAAATCAAATATAATTAATTTTCTTGAGAGATTTTAAAGTTTGCTCTCTTTAGATCTTAATTTACTTAAATCACTTCCTTTCACTTTTGTGCCAGAACGTCGATTAAAGAGTTCACAGCGTCTGTTTTAGCCAGCTCCGCTGCTATCCTTAAATTCGGCAAGGGGAAGGATGAGTCTTAACTTCACAAATAGATCTATTTAAATCCAGCCCAGAGTATCAAAGCTTTTCTTCCGACAGCCTGCAGTCATATATATCTGGTCAGTTAGCTAAGTTTCTTCTCCTTCAATCTTTAACTTTTTTTTTTAGGTCTCCTTCATTTCAATTCTTCCGCTCACCATGGGTCTCACCGCTCAGCCACCCGTTCAAATCGGAGCTAATAGTTTTTCTTTAGATAGCTCAAAGTTATTATTATTGGCGTCAAAATAATTTTCAATAAAGTATGCTTATTGGATGTTCTTTAGGTTCGCAAAGCTCTACCTTGTTCTGTTTGATCACCGCTAGTGTGGTCAGCTGTCAACACCGGAGGGAAGCCATTGCTGGCGCCCCGCTCCTCCACCACCCGTGCTGGTTCACCCCCGAATCCGCCTCAGATCGCCACCTGAGGCTTCTCCTTGGGGGACCCCTCTCCTTCAGGAACCCTCCAAGCCCCTTCTGGACTCTGTAGAGCCCCTGCAACCGGAGAATGAAGATCTGTGCTCCGCAGAAGCCTCTGCTAGCACGTCTCTTCCCTTTGACAGCTGACCGGAAGTCCCCATTTTAGACAACCTGTAGAAGAGGGGAGGAAATCGGGAAACGGATCTATTTGGTTTAAAGGCACAGGGGGGACGTTAAGTTTTACTTATTGGTGTGGGGAAAATCGTGAGTAAATTTGAAAAAATGTCGAGTGCTTCAAAACCGGGTGCAATCAGGAAACCACCCACCCAATCAGTGACTACTACAACTGTGTTGAGCCCATCTGCGCAAAGGGTACTCGATGAGATGCTACCAAAAGAACGCCCAAATCCCCCGAAAGACCTACAGGCACTGATGTTAGAAATGCAAGACATGATGATTAAAAATCATGAGGATATGAAAAAAGAGATAGGGTCGGTGAGAACGGATTTGAAGGAAAAAATCCAAAAAATAGATGAAAAATTTGAGTTATTTCAACATGAGATGAAAAAGAATCAGGAAAAAATAATAGAAATTGAAACAAAGGTAAACATGGAGGAGAAGAGGGTGGATGAAATAACTGACAAATTAGAAAGGGAAAATAAGGAATTAGAATTGGCGGTAATACATCTCGAGGCAGAAAAAGCGGCCCATTATTTGAGATTGCAAAATGTGAAAGAAGACAAAGGTGAAAATTTATGGATGGCGATTTCTAACATATTTGCTGATTTATTGGAAATGGAAAAGGAAGAGTTGATAAAGGACATTGACGAACTGTACAGGGTGCAAACCAACTATGCTAGACGACTTAATTTACCGAGAGAGGTCCACGTAAAACTTGTAAGGAAATCACTTAGAGATGAAATTCTGCATAGAGCCAGAGATAACACTGTAGAGTACGCTGGTAAGCAGATTATAATACTCAAACAGACCCCTAAAAGAATAAGGGACTTAAGAAGACCCTATCAATTTTTAACTACCAAACTTATAAAACGAGGCATTAATTTTAGATGGTTAGTCCCAGAAGGCGTAATGCTGACTTGGGCAGACAAGAAATATAAATTGGACACGATAGAGAAAGCAGAGATGTTTTTTGACCAACAAATGAATAGAGAACGAGAAGTGGAAGATCGAGAATCAATGAGGAGAGAGGAAAGGGAAATCCCAGATATAAATAAAAAGGTAAATATAATAGAAACTAAAGATGACAACAATGGGAAAGAGGAACGTACAGAAGAACCCAAAGATGTTAGAGTCACTAGAAGTACTAAGTATAGAATGCAATAAAAACGTAAACGTATGTGATTGCTTATCCTGGAATATCAATGGTTTAAACTCCCCAATAAAACGAAAAAAGCTTTTTAAATACTTACAATTACAAAAAGCTGACATTATTGCTTTACAAGAGACTCACATTTCACAAAAACAGAAACACCTATTAGAAAATAAAAAATTGGGAAATTTGTTCTCATCTCTAGACCAAAAGAAAAAGAGAGGAGTGGCACTTTATATAAAAGAAAAGATCCCAGCCTCATTAATATACTCGGATAAAGAAGGTAGGATTTTAATGGTAGAGATTGAAATAAGAGAGATTAAAAGCTTACTAGTGGTAATTTATGCACCAAATGGCCCCCAGGAATCCTTCTTTCAAAAATTACATAATAAGCTTAAAGAATTGCAGTACCAGGAGTTATCTATCATAGGACACTTTAATGTGGTTACGGATAAATTATTAGATTATAAGGGAAATAATATCAACTTGGAAAAGAAGAAAAAGCTACCCAAAACATTTTTAGACCTTACTAAAGAGTTTAATATTAATGATGTCTGGAGAGAAAGGAATTTAGATAAAAAACAATTTACCTACTACTCTAACCGCCACATGTCCTGGTCAAGATTGGATATGATGTGGATGACGAAAAGATTAAACTCAGAAATTGCAGACATAATAATCGAACCAAATGCATTAGCGGATCATAATATGATTAGGCTAAGGTGGGAAGGGAAACAACAACCAAGAAACGGGATGCTCCAGAGGTCCATTTTAAAAGAGGAATCATTTAATAAGTTATTGACAAGTGAGTTAGAACTTTTCTTTCAAGAAAATAATCCTCAAGACACTTCGCTACAGAATAACTGGGACACAGCTAAAGCTGTAATGAGGGGGGTGTCTATTAAATATATGGCCAAAAAGAGCAAGGAGAAAAAACAGCAGAGAGAAAAATTACAACAAGAGTATAAGGAATGGGTTGATAAATTGCAAGCCACACCACAAGATAAACAAATCAAATTACAATTAGATTTGGTTAACCACAAAATTAATCTACTTGATAAAGACGAACTTGCCCAGAAATTAAAGAAAACGAAACAATATCAATTCGAGAACGCAAACAAACCAGGGCGCTGGTTAGCCTCTAGACTTAAGAAACAACATGAAAAGAGGTGGGTTACTAAACTAAGAAATGAACAAGGGAAGTTATGCTTTAAGGAGGATGAAAAAAAGTGTATTATCCAAAAATATTATAGTGACCTGTATACAGAAACTAACCATATAGCAGAGAACCAGATTCAAAACTACTTGAAGAAAATTGACTTTATAGAAATTTTGGATGAGGATAAAGAATTTTTAAATCAAAACATAACTCTCCAAGAAGTATATGGGGCCATCATAAAGCAAAAAACTGAAAAAGCCCCAGGCCCAGATGGTCTACCCGCAGAAATTTATAAATCACAACAAGAAATTTTAGGGAGAGAATTGTTGAAGATTTTTAATGAAGTCCTCGACAAGGCGAAATGCCCCCAATCTTGGCAAGAGGCCAGAATATCTATCATCCCAAAAGCAGGAGCTGATCTGACAGAACCGGGCAACTATAGACCAATTTCCCTCCTTAATGTGGATTATAAAATTTTTATGACCATTATAGCCGAAAGATTTAAAAGAATACTTAATAAGTTTATCTCTGCAGATCAAAATGGTTTCCTCCCACAAAGACACCTTAGAAATAACATTAGGGTAACACTAGACATATTAGAGTATTATGAAGAACACAGTGCCGATCAGGCTGCGCTATTATTTCTAGATGCCCAAAAGGCATTTGATAATGTGAAATGGGAGTTTATTTTACAACAAATAAAATTTCTAAATTTAGGACCCAAATTTATAAATGTTATTACATCTATTTATCAAAAACAAGAAGCCCAAATTTTAATAAATGGGGGACTGACGAAAAGATTTCCAATACAGAAAGGAACTAGACAAGGATGCCCACTGTCCCCTCTGCTGTTCATTATGACCCTGGAGGCCTTAATTAGGATGGTCCAACAGGAAAGTGACATAAAAGGATTAAAAATTAAGAAGGAAGAGTTTAAACTACAAGCATTTGCTGATGATTTGCTTTTTATTCTGGAAGAACCACAAACCTCAGGACTTATACTGTTAAAGAAACTGGAAGAATTTGGTCTGGTAGCGGGACTCAAAATTAATAAAGATAAAACTAAAATGATCACGAAAAATATGACAGATAAACAGAAAGAATCACTGGCCACAATAATGGATATTGAAATTGTGGAAAAAATAAAGTATTTAGGAATCATTATATCATCCAGATTTAGTTCCCTCAAGAAAGATAACTACGACCCCCTTATTAAACGAATATCAGAGGATTTAATAAGATGGAACAATTTAAATCTATCCTTTATGGGCAGGATAGCCACAGTAAAAATGAATATCTTACCTAAATTACTATTCCTTTTTCAAAACGCTCCTATAATACTTAATAGAACCTTTTTTGACAAGTTGAACAAGATAATATCAAGCTTTATTTGGCAAAAGAGAAAACCGAGGATAAAATTAAAATTACTACAAGATGCCACAGAGAGAGGTGGATTGGGCTTGCCAAATTGGGAACTGTACCATAGTGCTGCAATAATGACGTGGTTAAAAGATTGGATCAACCACACCAACACGAGAGTATTAACATTAGAGGGACACAATCTTCAGTCAGGTTGGCATGCTTTTCTTGGACAAGACAATATAAAAGGATATAGCTATGTCTCAAAACACAAACTTAGACAGACACTTTTACATACCTGGTTTAAAATCAAGAAACAAATGTACATCCAAACCCCAATTTGGCTATCAACATTAGAAGCTTTGATGCACCCACATTTATTAAGATACGATAAAATTATAACCTACGAAGAGCTCTTAGACGTCAAAGGCGATTTACTAACTAGACAACAATTGATTGATAAAGGAATAGATTTGGAATGGTGGGCCTATCTGCAACTCCAATCTAAATATGCAAAGGACAAGAGGGAATTGGGTATCAGTACAACAAGGACCGAATTGGACGAAATCTTGCTAGGGCAGGATAAAAAGATGATTAAAAAAATTTATCATGTATTATTAGAGGCCAAATTGGAAGAAGAAATTGTGAAAGAAACAATGGTACTATGGATGAGAGATTTTGGTTATAACATAAATCTGGACGATTGGCACAATATTTGGATTAGAAATAAAAAAATAACCCTAGCAACCCCATATAAAGAAAACCTCTATAAATTATTTTATAGGTGGCATATGACACCAATAAGATTAGCTAAAATTAATAATAAACTCTCACCTATCTGTTGGAAATGCAACAAGGAAAAAGGCACTTATTATCATATGTGGTGGCGTTGCAGAAAGGCCCAGGAATTTTGGAAACAAGTTCATAAATGGCTACAGGAAATGTGCAAGGAGGAGATACAATTCACCCCAGAATTCTTTCTACTCAGAATTACAAAAAGAACATATCCGAAAGACACTTTCTACTTAATGATACATATTATCACTGCAGCAAGGATTGCTTTTGCTCAGAACTGGAAAAATATTGAAACTCCAACTGAAGCAGAAACACTAAGAAAAATTATTACGTGCGCAGAGATGGACAAATTGACTATGGAACTAAAAAACAAGGAAGAAATGGACTATTATAAAATATGGAACAATTTTTATGGATGGCTGGATAGAAGAAAGATCCAATAGCTTATCTTAAACTGGATTTGATCTACATTGGACAATAAGTGAGATGAACTTAGCAATACCTGTTCAATTTAATGTATGCTTTGTGCGTGTGTGGTTATATGTCGTTTAAGTTTATGTTTGTTTATGTGTGATTATATATAATAAAAATAAACTATAAAAAAAAAAGAAATCCTAAGATTACAATTGCAACAGCTAGATTTTTAACTATGATTTTTAAATAAATAATCAGTAAACTGGAGTTTAAAATCTATTATGTAGTATTTATTAAATATTTCAGTTGTTGAATTGTTTTATCCTACACCAGATTTAGTTTGCCTATAACTTACTTTGGAGTCTTTTGGCCATAAATAAAATTAATTGATAGAAGCATTTGGATTATGTCATTTTTCTCAGTGTCCCTTTTTTTGATCAAATTTTATCCTTCTAGCAATTTGTAAATATATCAGATGGGTTATATTCTGGCTCCACTGAATAATCCATGCTGCTTCTTTAAACAATTGAATTAATCTCTATAAACCATACTTTCTTTCTTTGTTTATCACATTTTTGTAGGAAAAATTAACTGAGACCAGGCCAAGCTCTTCAATGTAGGAAAGTCTTTATTGCGCAGGTTCAAACAGCTAAGAAAGCAAAAAGTTCCAAACTGAAGAGTTCCAAACAGAACATTTTTAGAAGGTTACATTCATATCTTGGTTATACATCTGAGTAGGGGTGTTACCTTCCCAAATATGGTCATAGAGGGAACTGAAACATGCTTAGTACAGATAAAGTTATGTTAGGGTGTTACATGTGATATATGGCCAGACATAGGGAAGAACAACAGGATACATGTGTCTGGGTCAGCAAGATAAAAATAAAAGTGCGCCAATGTAGCTGTTTTTATTAACAGCTAAGAGATATTTAATATAAGCCAAAGTTCTGGGCCTTCTGGCCTAGCCAAAGCCTAAGCCCTAGTTTGGACTGTCTCATATTCCCCCCTTTGTGACTCATCTGAATTTTCCAGAAGAGTCACATACTCATTGTCACCTTCTTCCGTTTGTCTTTTTTCAAACTCCCACATTGCCATCACTTGTGCTGTAGCTTTTCTTTCAGCAACAAGTGCAAGGCTATTAGAGACAGTATGAATAAAGAGAGGTAACACACAAGGTATAATTACACATCCAGCCACAAGTAAACCCATAAGTCCTACAATAACCTGGATTCCTGGGAGCTTGGGGAACCAGGTACCAAAAGTGTCTTTGAAGCTAAAACCTTTCCATGTTTGAGCTGGATTGTGTGTGAGTTGTCTAATTTCTGTGGTGAGTTGTTTAACCACACTACCTGTTTCATCAATTTGCAAACAACAACTTTCCACAGACACCCCCTTCTTTAGCTAGTAAATAGTCAAGTGCCAGACGGTTTTGGTATACAGCGGTTCAGAGTTTGTCAGTGGTTTCAGAAAGGACATTTAATGCTTTGTCTATTCACTGTCCAGATAAATCCAGTACAGCTTGCAGTCTGATGATTCTACTGAGCATATAAATTGGGGTGCGGTAGCCCCATGAGCCATCTTCTGCCCAGGTAGCTTGACTGTAGGTACACACGATTCGCTCAGAATCCCAGACATCACTCTTTTCATATTCTGCCATTTCCTTACATGGGAAGCAAGAAAATACTGTACTCACATTCCGCTTTTTCCTCCCATGTCCTAATTTGTCATATACAGGTATTCCCAACAGCTGTTTCAATTTTATGGGAAGCAAAAAGAAAGAAGGCTTTCTCCAGCCCAACACACAAGAACCTGTCCATGGCAGTGGCAACCTCTCATATGCAAGTTTACCACAGATCCAATACATATCATTTGGTGCTTCCCAGGTCAAATCACTGCTTGTTTGGGATGACCCTGCTCTTAATATAGTCAGATTAAATTTATCAGGAGCCATCAGATTGGCACTAGAGGTCCAATTAGTGTAGGTGACATCCCATGATCCAAGGCAAATAAGATCTCCTACAAAATATCCATGCTCTTCTCCTTCAGTTCCCCCAGTAAAACAGTGTCTGCCCACTAGGTTTGTGGTAAGGGTCCAAACGATGTCAGTGAAATGTCTTCTGGCAGTAATATTTCCAGTTTTGGACATATTGTTAAAAAGAGCTGTGGATACTTCCATAGCCTCCCATGGCCACTGATCCCCCATATTTGTTCCTCCACATACAAAGCAATTCTTAACTAGGGGCCTTGGTGGTGCAGGCTGTTAATAGCCTAGCACTTAGTTCCAGCTTCCTGTAATTATTGCAGGCTTGAATCCCACCAGGCTCAGGGTTGACTCAGCCTTCCATCCTCTCGGGGTAGGTAAACTGAGGGCCCAATTTTGTTGGGGGCAATAAGCTGACTTTGTAAAAAATGCCGCTTAGTAATAAGCAGGCATATACAATGGAATGAAGGCTATTGCTGAGCGCATTGGGTTGTATCCCAAAAATTGTAAGCTGCCCTGAGTCTCTGGAGAAGGGCGGGATATAAATATGAATTAAAAAAAAATTAGCAAAGACATAGCCACTTTTTCTGCCATATCGATAAAAAGATTAATGGTTTTTGAACTGAGTGGGAGGGGTTCCTCTAATTTTTGAAGGTTGTTATAGACTGACCAGCTGAGGGACCTTTCTTCAGCCTTATTCTCAATCTCCCTTCTGAAGGTAATAAAGCCCTGGGGGTCACTACCTGTTCCGTCTATCCCAACGATAAGGCAGTATCCATCCGGGATATCTTGACTAACAACAAACCAGATTCTGTTTGTTCCTGCGATCTGGACTACCGAAGACACATGGGGGCAGCCCTTATGTATTGTCCCAGTGTGTTCGCACACATAATCCCAACCATCTCCCGGTGCATCACAGGGGATGAAGTATTTATGGTTGCTTGTATATGTGTCTCTCCAAGCTTGGCTGCCACAAGATCTTTGGTAACCTGTCACATGATCGAAAGCCAGACAGACATCCAGTTCCATGACCAATGGGGTTACCCCATTCCTTAAACCAGTTGTGGAATTAATAAACTCATACTAGTGTGAGGTTTCATAGGCAGTTTCAACATAAGGTTCAGCCTCAGATTCAAATTCTATTCCTGCCCATACTGAGATATTTACCTTGATTATGGTTTCAGGGTGGTAACATATTATCTGACCTTCTTGGTGACACAGCATATACATAGTACCATTGACTTGGTAGGATTGGTTAATCTGTTCATATCCCAAAGGGGCCTGGGTGTGGTATACTAGTGTATTGATAACTCGCCGCCCTATGTGTGCTTTGGTGATACAAGGGGTACATGTGTCTTCCCCGTGGTAGCTGAATGGGTTTGCCTGTTGATATCGAGCACCCTTCACGGGAGCTTTCAAGGTAGTGTATGAGGCAAGGGCCGGTACTGTTGTCCTATGCCTGGTGGTCACCCCACGAGGGGCCAGGAGTGGTGGTGACCTTGACTGGGGGCCCCATTTGCTCCCCAATCTATAACATAAGACTCCTTCCATCCCATTGCATCTATACAATAGTTCCTGCTTCCTTCCCCACAGACAGGCAGCAAGATCAAATTGTGTACATGAAGTAGGTTCCCCAATCCGTATCTGAATAGTGGAGTCACTATCTGAGAGACAGGGGGTGCATGAGGACCATGGGGCTTGTCCTAATTCAATAGTTCTAGGTCACCATACACTTTTCTTCTGTTTGGGGGCATTTTGTGAAACACAGCTAAGCCTATTTCTGTGGGAACCCAAAATACAAGTACCCTGCCAACCTGGCTTTAGTTGGGAGAATGTGGTGACTTTGTCCCAGCCCCAGTACAATGGAGTACCACAATCTAGAGTCATGGGAGGCTCCTCCTTTTTATATGGAGCTGCTCCACACATTCCTTTTTGAAAAGCATATCCTACATAAGGACAAACCTCAGGATTTGAAAAGCCACAAACTTGACAAGCGGTCATTGCGACCTTATCAAAGGCCTGTGGGTGCTGGCATGGATGAGGTAAAATACCATTCCAGCACTCAGGAGTGAACAGAAGGGGGAGGTTCCCATACACAACTTCCAGTTCCAACAGAACAGGTCAATATAATGTGGGGCTGCTTGTTAGGATTACTCCTTTGGCCCAAATTACATGCATACATTGTTCCCTAACTCATATCAGAAGAAGATGAAACAGCCTAAAGGTCAGACGTTCTCAGACTGGTCTTGTGGTGCAAGAGTCATAACCTCGCCCTGAACATCAAAAAGACCAAAGAATTGATTATAGACTTCAGACGATACAAAGCAGAGCCTCTCCCATTATATATCAATGGAGATTGTGTGGAAAGTGTTCATAGTTTTAAATTTCTAGGAACTCATATTTCCGACAATCTTACTTGGTCAGCCCACACTATGGCCACTCCAAAGAAGGCCCAACGGCTCCTGCACTTTCTGAGGCTGCTGAAAAAGAGTGGTCTGGGTGAGAAGTTGCTGGTTACTTTTTACCGTTTTACCATCGAGAGCATTTTGGCATAATGTGTAATGGTGTGGTATGCTGGATGCTCTGTAGTGGATAAGATGATGCTCCAGAGAGTTATAAACACAGCACAAAAAATCATCAGTTGCTCTCTTTCTTCTTTGGAAGAGATTGCGAAGACCAGACTCCTCTCTAGAGCACAAAAAATCTCCACAGACCATTCTCATCCTGGTCATTCATATTTCGAATTGTTACCATCAGGGAGACGTTATAAGTGTCTTAAAATGAGGACTAATAAACAGTTTCTTTTCCAAAGGCAATAATTGTCTTGAATCAAACAGTACATTTGTGATTTAGTTCTATGTATAAAGTGGCATTTTTAAACTATCTAACTTAATATATGTTTTAAATAGGTTTAGACTAGGTTTTTAATTATTATTATTACTTTAATTATTTTTCTTTTTAAATGCTGTGTAGTATGATTGTGATGTAGTGTTTGGGGCACTGTGCTGGAGTAGCTTTCAAATTTCATTGTATTTTGAATGCAATGACAATAAAGGTATTCTAAAAGGTATTGTATTCTAGTACATGCTTTGCATGCTCTATATTCATTCAAAAGGAAACACAAAGTTTTGCCAGATAAAAGTCAACTGAATCTTCTCTATCAAGAATCATGGAAGGTATCATTTTGAGTATGTATATGTATATATGTATGTATGTATGTATGTATGTACGTAGGTAGGTAGGTAGATAGATAGATAGATAGATAGATAGATAGATAGATAGATAGATAAGTACACAGGTAGGTATGATATAAATCTTCTCATCCTTATGAGTGGTATGTGTTCTCCTCAATCTCAAGTCCCCTACTTGAGACCTAGGAGTTCAAAGATTTTGTGCAGTATCTTAGCTGTTCTTAGGACCAAACTATTTTGGACAGAGAATTATGATGCTTTTCCTGGGATTTATTGAAGCCACTTTCTTAGAAATCAAATTCCCCAAACCAAAATCTCAATTGCACCTAACACAACTGGAACCACTTTGGCTTTTTCTTTCCACATCCTCTCATTTCACCTTCAGGTCATGGTATTTCTCCAGCTTCTCATACTCCTTCTTCATTTTTTTGTAATATTTTTTTATTTTTATATTTAAAAACATTTCTTTCAGTGAACAATGTGGTTCTGGGTTTTTACATTTCAGTACAAACATGACCTTAATATATATTTATCTTTCACATTCAATTCTATATCATATCATTACTTCCATTTTCCAATAAATTTTCTCCATTATTCTTATTTTCTTTACACTTATTAAATCCATTTTCAATTTATATCTTAACTTAATTCCTTTTTCTTTAAATATTCTCATATCTTATTCTATAGTCTTAACATTCTTATTTTTTAAAATTCTAAATTCATTATACCTTTATACTTTTATCTGTCACAATTTTCAATTTTAACACATACTTTTATTTCATTATTCAGTAAATTCCATCTTAAATCTAATAATTCCCAGAAATTTCTCCCTTTAATTACCAATTAGAGTGTGCCACACTTTTATCTTATACATCCCTCAATTTATTCCCCTTTAATCCATAATCAAAATGTATCATATAATTATCACATTCTAGTTTAATAACAGTAATCTCCTAACTACTATATTAGGAGTAATCTCCTAACTACTATATGTGCATATATATATTTTAAGTAAGATTCTGCATGGTATTCTTTTCCCTCAGTTACTTTCTATATCATTTATTATTTCAAATATATTGATCTAGTCAATTAATTATAGAAACTGATATTAGTCTTTTCACCAGGATCCTCATAATTCATTTTAACTATATTCTTTGTTTTATTAAATATAATTCATCTTCTTATCATAGCTTCACATTTATTTCAATTGTATCCATATATAAATTAACAATAATCCTTGAAAAAAAGCTAATTAAAGAAAAAAGAAAATATATCAGTTTCATTCACTTTTTAAAAACTACATTCTTATATATTACAACACATTTCCTTGCAGAATCCCTTTTCGTTAATCTTTATCTACCCATTGTCTCTATGTCTCCTGACTAAACAATTTCTTATCATTTTTGTTTCCATATCTCCTTATTTTCTGGTTCTTTCTCTTATTACCTCTTTTTTCTTTTATTTTCTCCTTCCTTTTCTTATTCCAATTTTTATCCCCCTCCTGCTTTAAGACTTTTTTCTGTAATTTCCTTTTCTGCTGTTTCCTTTTTCTTTGTTTGGCTTTCAAGACATTTTCCTTTTTAAATACCTTCTCAAATCTCTAAGTTTTAATTCCTACTCTTTTTTCCCTTCACTTTAATGTTCATTGCTCCATTTGTTTGTTGAAACTGGCTTCTTCTTTGATCAATTCCTCCCCTTCTGGCACTCCTTGTTGTTCTTTGTTCTCCAGAATTTCCATTTCTAATAATTGTAAGGCAAGACAGCATAACTCACCTCTTTCATGTAACATTTCTTTTATGTTTCTTAATTCCATTTTAGTTCCAAAAAAAGTTCTGCCTTTTTTAAACACTTCTTTTGTATTTTCTTTATCCCTTTCTTTAGTCTTTAAGTCGAGACCAATTGTCCAGTAATTTAATTCGACTAGTGTCTTTGATGTTTATTTCCAATGATTAACTTCTATTAATTTCTCTTTAAAATTTTTTCCAAATTCATCAAATAATCCAATATCCATAAGTTTAAATTTATGCCAAAATCACCAAACAGTCCCAGAGTAATTTCTTCATACTTCATTCTTGTATTTTAATATTCTGTGTTTTCACTTTTCACTTTTCAAGGTTTCTATTTTGTTGTAACAAAGTTTCTCTTATTTTGTATCAAATTCCACTTTTGAAAGAACCAGGCATTTTTTTCTTCTTTAAAGAGTCACTAAAATTTCTCCTTTACTATTAGGTGACGCTCTATGTTATGTCCGAATTCCACCCTTTCCCCCCCACTTTCTTTTCTCTGTTTAGGGCTTTTAAATTTCAAAAATCTAGTAAATCCAATTATTAATTACTGTGGTTTTTTGACACATTCAAGTTCAGCTTTTAATTATGCCTATTTAGTGCCAAAATCATATATTTATCCAGTTTAAACAAATATTTTCTTCTGGCTTATTCCTTGAATTTAACTCCTTTCAAAGTTCAAAGCCACTTTCAGCTGTCAATTTTTCCCCCCACTTTCGTTGGTTGTTGCTTTTACTGTCTTTCTTAAAAATTTCTTAGTATCTTAATTCCAAGGTACCTTTGTATCCAAATGTTGCACTTAATTAGCCCGGTCTTCACAATATCCGCTTCTTCACTGCTCCAGCACAATCTTTGCCCGGTTAGCTCTCCTTTTTCAGGGTGGCCATATTTGACCACCACTACAACCCATCTTTGGAGGGTGTATGCCAACAAGGGACGGGAGATGCGACTCCCCTCAACCCAGCTGGTGTCTCCCCCTTCTTCACCACCCCTATAGGGTAGTCCTGGCCCCGTTCAGAGTCCTCCAACAGGGAGAACATGGATCAAAGTGGCGCACAATTGCGGTCCGTCCATGAAGGAAATGCCACCGGAAGTCCTCATACTCCTTCCTGCTGCTATCACCATCTTGGCTCATCTACTATCACAATGTCTGGTTGATTGGCTACTACCTGCCCATGTGTCTGGATTTGGACATCCCACAGGATCTTAGCTTTCTTATTCTCCACAACAATCTGTGTGATCTCCTGTCTGGAGTTAGACATCTGTGTAGATGTTACTTACACAGTACCAACTACTTAGTTGTGCCATTCAGTGTATGTTGTTCTTGCCTGCCTCTTTCACACCTGCCACTGTGTATTGTCTCTGAGTCTTTGCTGATTAATCCCCACCTTGAATTCTGTCTAGTGTGGTAGACCCCTGCTTCTATGGATCAGGTGCTTAATACCTAATCTTAATGCCTTGGTGCTGTTTTTTAGTCCAGCCCCTTCCAGTGACTGGTAGGATTTCCAAATGTCTGCTACCTCAGATATCTGAGATATGTCCCATGCAGAGCCAAAGCACTTCCTCTGATTGTTTTCCCACTCATGTCTGCTATTACCTCTGGAATTCTCTCAGCAGTTCAAATTTGGGTATCATCTTTCTGCATTGGTTCTTGTCCAGAACAATGGATCCTAGTAGTTTTAAAGGATACGATGGATATTATGAAAAAAATCTATAATTAATCAAGAAAATATTAGATCTCTTTCTTCCAAAAGTCCACTTAGCTCTTAGTCTAATCAATGTTATAACAACGTTATTTCTTTTTCTCATTGAGTTGCATCATTTTCTGAGGACTGTCTCATTTAACAGTAATACTGGGGAGCCTGTTTCCTTTGATGAATGTGGCCTGTTGGTGTCAGGTTTTGATCTAATCAACTGGATCACCTTGCCAAACCAGTCTTTCCTTAGAGTCAAAGTTGGAAGTTTAGATGTACATACTTCTGAAGAAATGAAATTCACCATTCAGGAGAAGGCCATTGTTTGGCCCACCAGTTTTAATCAGGTAGGCTGGATGCATCCTCATTGTGTGACCATCGTTTTAAAGAAAACATTAAAAGAAAGATTCTAAGATCATATTGTATGGCAGGGATACCCAAACTCTTGAGGTCTTTGGTTTCTCTTTTGTTAGATTGTTCATCAAAATGTTATTATATGAAATTAGTTTAATAAATAATACTTTACTATTAATGGACTAATAATGGCAATATCAACTATGTAAAAGCCCTTAAACCCTAATGCTCTTTGGAGGATATTGTTCAATCATTTGCCAAAATGTTTGCCAAGTCTTTATTTTGTTTTTTAGAAGTTGAATGCTTCCTCCAATCACATACCTATTCTTCACCAAATAACCAGACTCAAATTTTCATATTTTGATAAATTTATAATTTTAGGATAGGCATAAGGGAAGGTAAAAAGAAAGCTACTAGCAGCAAGATTTCTGGGCTTCATTATAATAGTGATGAGTGCCCTGTTGGATCAACTGAATAACCATATTGGTGAAGGATCATCCACTGAGAAGGTTTTATATATGTAGCCAATGAGATTCAACTTCTTCTAGCAGCTAATCAATCAATCATACAGATTTTGGACTTTGGAGGTTATATTCTGTGTGCTCTCCCCAAACATTGGCTACAAGGAAATAACTTACTCACTTCTAAAAAGTTTCTCATTAGGCAAAATAAATACTGAACAGCATCTTCTGTATTAATTCCCTTCTGTTCACCTTCCAGAAGTTCTTTAAGATGATTTTATTTATCTTTGCTAGGTATATTACAATTCACGCATTATTCATCACCTGACTCAAAATCTCTTTAATTGAACAGATGCTGTTGAAGAAAGACATTGGTGGACCATAAGCATGATATCCAAACATAAATTAATGTCTTCTATAACCCCCATATTGACACCACTTAATTCAACATTTTCCTTTTGTTTCTTTGCCTTTTAGGTTCAGGCCCTTTCTGTGTGCAATGATCATTGTCTTTCAGGTCATAGAAAAACCATAAAGGAAGGGAAACTCTACTGTTGCTATGACTGCCTTCCATGTGCAGAAGGAAAGATTTCAGCACAAGAGGGTAAGATATGCTTCAATAGAATTTGTTGATTGAATAAGACATAATGTGTTGGTTAGTTAATTATTCAAGATTCTTTGCCTCCCATTTCATTTGTAAATTACAATTTTCACACCTTAGAATACAATGGAATTGTTTCCTTTACATTCCAATACATAAAGTCTTAGGTATGTAATTTTGCATTCAGTTGTAGTAATATAAACAAAGTATTATGTTCTTTTTCAGATGCAGATGACTGTGTCCCATGTCCAGAAGATCAATATGCACATTTTCATCAAAATGCATGCATTATCAAAGAGATCCCCTTATCTTACCAAGAAGTTTTAGGAATTACATCTTTGGTGTTTGTATTCTTCTTTGCTTTCATGACAGTATTTGTGCTAGCTATCTTCATTAAGCACAATGACACATTGATTGTCAAAGCCAACCTCTTCTCCTTCCTTTCTGCTTTCCTTTTCATTGGTTGGCCTACTGTACTGACATGTCTCCTTCACTTTTAGCTTCATATTTTCTATAGCAATTTCTTGTGTGCTGGCCAAAACTATCATTGTAGTTCTTGCTTTCATGGCCACCAAACCAGGATCTGGAATAAGGAAATGGGTAGGGAACAGATTGGCTACTTCTATTGTCTTTTCCTGGTCCTTTATTCCAGCTTCTCTTTGTGCAATTTGGCTGACAACTTCTGCCCCATTTCCACATTTTGACATGTATTCCCTGCACGAAGAAGTTATACAGGAATGTAATGAAGGGTCAACTTACATGTTTTACTGTGTCTTGGGCTTCATGAACATCCTTGCCCTAGTCAGTTTCATGGTTGCCTACCTAGCTAGGAACTTGCCCGATACCTTTAACGAAGCCAAGTTCATCACCTTCAGCATGCTTATCTTCTGCAGTGTGTGGTTGTCTTTTTCCCCCAGCCTATCTGAGCACCAAGGGCAAAAACATGGTAGCTGTGGAAATCTTCTCCATCTTTGGCTCCAGTGCAGGGTTACTGGCATGCATTTTTTTACCCAAATGTTACATTATTCTCTTATGACCTGAACTAAATAAAAGAGAACACCTAGTAAGGAGGTAGTAATATCTCCAAGTTTTCACTTATCATTGCTAACAATTCAATGTGATAAGCAATATGTTTAAATTTGAAAATAAAGTTTATGAAAATATCTCAGTCTTATGGAAGTTCTTACAATTTAGAGATATCCTAGGGGTTAAGTGAATTCATGTCACATTTTAAGCTATTTATGTGGCTATTTGTGCTGTTTGTAGAATTTTTTCTAATGTTCTTTATATTGAGAGTATAGTATACTTGTTCAAGGATGTTTTGTGTCTGAAAGACAGAAAATGACCCTAAACATTAATTTTAAATTTAGTCTGTCTATTCTGTCACATTATATCACAGATGTATCTAATGGAGATTTTGCTCTCTCTATACCACTACTCTCCAAAGTAAGATTATTCTTTCCTTTAGTGTTTGTTGTCTATCCAGCAACTCCCAGGGAATCCAGAGATGTTTATAGACAGATAATCTCTTACTTAATGTATTCTTCAAGGTAATATGAATATAGTATATCAACAGGGGGATGTCTAATCCACTATACATTAAAGAACTCTATAGTTCCTCAATTCATTTGAATTCTCCACAGACTTGGAAAAGTAAAATGAATGAGTCCTATTCTTCAGAAGTGAAATATTTTCTACTGCTGTAATAAGTCCAATTTCATGATATGCCAAACTGCATTTGATATTTGGTGATACCTGGCTCAATAATACCACAGTAATTATCAGAGAGGGAACTCAGAGTCCTAGTGGATGAACACGTAATTATGAGCCAGTGTTAATAAGTAGTTATAAGTAGTGTTAATTCTATATAATTATAACAAAGAGATTTGAAAAGAAGAAGGAACAAATTGAAAGTAAGAGATTAGCTTAAAATATATTGTAAAGGAGATAATAAAATAGGTAGAAATAAACAGAGTTTGAAAATGAGACGAGTGCCATGACATCATTCTGGAGAATGGCAAAGAAGACAACATTCAGTCCAACATTGACAATTTCATCACTGGCGGGTCAAAAGATGATTGAGGGAATGTTAGGGGCAGAAAAACAAACTGTATCCAATATGCAAACAATACAGGCTTCATTAATGACCATTCAAGAAACCATGCTTAAAATGTAAGAACAATAGATAAAAATGCAAGAGAATATTTCACAAAACCATATGGAATTGAAAGGCAATATTAATAAACTAGAAGACAAGGTTGATACTATACAGCAAACAATTCAAAAAAATGAGCAGAAACTACAAGAGGTGGAACTTAGAACAGTACAAAATGAAAAGAAATTGGAACTAATGGACAACAGGATGATGATAATAAACAAAGGATTAGAACAGATTACACACTTAGAGATGGATTGTGTTGCCTATCACTTGTGGTTCCAAAATATCATTGAAAGTAGAGATGAAGATCTGAATGTGCTTATGGCAGAATTACTTGCACCAGCCTTACAAAGGGAGACCCAAGCGATCCTGCTAGAAATTGATGAGGCTTATAGAGTTCAAACTAGTTACACTCTATGTAACAGATTACCCAGGGAAGTCCACATTCAATTTACCAGGAAACAGGTATGTGACATAATATACAAGATAATGTGTGATGAACCATTGGTCTATAAAGATAAAGAAGTGCAAACCCTGAAGCAGGTTCCCAAGAAGATGCGCGAACAGAGAAAAGACTATAAGTTTTTGGTAACACAACTTATCCAAAAGAATATAAAGTTTCGATGTTTAATTCCAGAAGGCTTGTTGGTAACATGGCAGGAAAAGAGGATCAAGATAGATAACTTAGACAAGGCACAAGATTTTTATGAGCAGATTGGAGGAACAGAAGAAGAAAGTAGCTGTAGAGAGGAGCTAGAGACAGAAAGCCAAGACGAACAACAACAGCAAGATACAGGAGGCCTAGAACAAGAAGGAGAGAACAAGGAGGAGGCTGAAGGAAGAAGTTAAGAACACGCCCACAAAGGCAGACTAGAATTAACAGATGACAGATAACATCTCACAAGTAGAAAGATGGAAACAGAAACAAAGCTATTATCATTAAACATAAATGGTCTAAATTCACCCATTAAAAATTCACCCATACTATCCAGATTAGCCAAACAGAAATTAGAAATAGAAATTAGAAACTTCCGGTTTATTCCTCATCGGTGTCAGTGCAGAGTCTGCAATTGTGCACTGTTTTGCCCAAGGTCTCTTACTGGAGGGTCCCAATTGGGAACAGGGCCACCCTGGTGGGGTGGTGAAGAAGGGGGGAATTGCTTGGAGGGTCCAGGGGAGCTGCAACTCCCCTCCCTGACAGGAAAATCCCTCCCAAAGGCAAGCTGCAGTGGTGGTCCCAAAATGCCCACCATGAAGACAAAGAACATTCTGGGAACATAAGTTTTGTGCTGGAGAGAGAAATAGTGAGCAGTGAACCAGGCAAAGGACATCGCTTTTAAGGTACCCCGGTATCAAATTTATTTATTTATTTATTTATTTATTTATTTATTTATTTATTTATTCGACTTATATGCTGCCCCCTCTCCCAAGGGACTCAGGGCGGCTCATGCTAAAATACAATACAACAATAAATTACTTAAAACTATATTAAACAGGTTATAAGCCGAATAAGCAATTTAAAACCCCCATATTAAAACAAAACCCCAAGAGTCAACATAGCCCAGATTGTAAAACAGCCAGGTTTTAACTCGTGGCGGAAGGTGCAGAGATCGGGAGCCAACCGGAGCTCCAGCGGAAGAAGATTCCATAAAGCGGGGGCCGCCGCAGAATAGGCCCTCCCCCGGCTTCCTGCCAGCGACATTGGGTCGCAGATGGGACCCTGAGGAGACCCGCCTGTGGGCCCGTACAGGGCGGTTGGTACTTGATGCTGGGAGGAGTCGTTCTCATAAGTATCCTGGACCCATGCCATGCAGGACCTTGAATGTTAAAACCAGCACCTTGAATCTCACCTGGAGGGCAACCGGAAGCCAATGCAGATCACGCAGGAGGGGTGTGACATGGGAGTATCAGGGGGCTCCTATCACTACCCATGCGGCCGCATTCTGCACCAGCTGAAGCCTCCAAGTGGTATGCAAGGGCAGCTCTAAATAGAGGGCGTTACAGTAGTCCAGTCGGGAGACCACGAGCGCTTGAGTGATCGTGCACAGGGCATCCCGGTCCAGATATGGGCACAACTGGCAAACCAGCCGGACCTGGGCAAAGGCCCCCCTGGCCACAGCTCCCACCTGCTCCTCCAACTTGAGCCACGAGTCCAAGAGAACCCCCAGGTTCCGTGCCCTGTCCACAGGGGGCAACACCTCCTCCCCCATGACCAACGGTGGTATCTCAAAACTGGACCAGGATGCCGGTATGCACAACCACTCTGTCTTGGCTGGATTGAGTCGAAGCATGTTCCTGTCCATCCAGATCTGCACCGCTTCTAAACAATGGGACATCATGGAGAGAGCATCACTGATGTGGTTTGGGGTGGAGATGTATAGCTGCGTATCATCAGCATACTGATGGTAACTCACCCCAAAACCATGGATGATTTCACCCAGTGGCTTCACATAAATGTTGAACAAGAGAGGCGAGAGGACAGACCCCTGGGGCACCCCACAAGTGAGAGACCTTGGAGTCAACCTCTGCCCCCCTGCCAATACTGTTTGCGAATGTCCCGAGAGGTAGGAGGAGAACCACCGTAAAACAGTGCCTCCCACTCCCAACCCCCGCCAAGACGTCGCAACAAGATACCATGGTCGATGGTATCAAAAGCCGCTGAGAGGTCTAACAGGACCAGGACAGAGGAAAAACCCCTGTCCCGAGCCCTAGAGAGATCATCAATCAACGCGACCAATGCTGTCTCCGTGCTGTCTCTGGGTCAGAAGCCCGATTGGAATGGATCCAGGTAATCCGCTTCCTCCAAGAAAAGTGGCAATTGCTGAGCCACCACACTCTCAACAACCTTCACTAAAAAGCGAAGGTTGGAGACCGGATGAAAGTTGCTCAACACGGCTGGGTCCAGGGCAGGCTTCTTCAGCAGGGGCCTCACCACCGCCTCTTTCAGGGCGGCAGGGAACAGCCCCTCCCTTAACAAAGCATTGACCACTGCCCGGAGCCAGCCGCGTGTGACCTCCCCAGAGGCATAAACCAACCAGGAGGGGCACGGGTCCAATAAACATGTGGTGGAACTCAGCCGCCGCATAATCCTGTCCACTTCATCCTCAGAAACAGGATCGAACTCAGTCCAGATTACATTCGCCAGACCACCCGTCTCCTCATTGTCAGACCACTGTAAGTCCGAGCGCAACCGTTCCCGGATCCGAGCAATTTTATCCTGCAGATAAAGACCAAATTCCTCAGCTCTGCCCCAAAGGGCGGCCACCCCCAGCTGTAAGAGGGAACGGGCGACCCCAAACAGGGCGGCCGGGCGATTATCTGCAGACACTATGAGGGCGGAGAAGTAAGATCTCCTTGCCGCCCCCACAGCTACCAGGTAAGTCCTAATATGGGCTCTCAACTGGGCTCGGTCGGATCTGGAGCGGGTCGCCCTCCACCTGCTCTCTAATCCCCTTCTACATCGCTTCATCTCCCGGAGCTCCTCGGTATACCAGGGAGCTAACCAGGATCCGCGATGAGAAAGGGAGCACATGGGGACAATCCTGTCAAGAGCCCCCACAGCCGATTGTTGTCAAGTAGCCACGAGGACCTCGGCAGGGCTGTGGGTGAGGGATGCAGGAAAAAACCCCAGTTCTGCCTGGAACCTCTCAGGGTCCATAAGGTGCCTGAGGCAGAACAATCTAAGTGGCTCCTCATCCCAGCGGTGAGGGGTGGCTTGATGGAAGACCAGCCGTAGGAGATAGTGATCAGACCATGGAACGGGATGGGTTAATATAGTGCCATCCCCCAGACCACTACGCCACTGCTCCGAGATAAAAACCAGGTCGAGGGTATTACCCCCCTCGTGAGTTGGGCCTTCTATTAACTGGGTCAGACCCATAGATTCCATGGAAGCCATGAATTCCTGGGCCACCACCGACGCCACCCCCAAGGAAGGCAGGTTGAAGTCACCCAGAACTATTAGCTCTGGGAACTCCACCGCCACCCCCAAGGTGGCATCGAGAAGCCCAGGTAGGGTGGTTGATACCCAGCTGGGGGACAGGTATGTAAGCAACACACCCATCCGACCCCTAGGCCCGAACTTCAAGAGGAGGGACTCACACCCACCTATCTCCGGAGCAGGGACCTCCCTAGGAAACAGGGTCTCCCGGATAACAATAGCCACCCCACCACCCCTTCCCTGGGGTTGAGACTGGTGCATAACCCAAAAACCTGGGGAGCAGATATCAACCAGAGGGACCCCTCCCTCCAGCCCCACCCAGGTCTCAGTGATGCAGGCCAGGTCCACGGCCTCCTCCTCTATAACCTCCCGAAGAAGAGGTGCCTTATTCACCATGGACCTGGCATTAACGTACACCAGTCAGAGCCCAGGGGCCCTAGATCCCAAGACCCCCAGGGATTGAGAAGAGGCCGAGGGGTCAGAGCGCGCCACGGCTCAGATATAGCGGGGGGTGCTCCCCTAACATGATACGGCCCCCCTCCTTGTTGACTCCTTCCCATTCCAACCACCCTAGGAATCAAAGCCCCCACTGTCCCGCCCGGAGCTCCGCAGCCCCCCCACACACACACACCCCAACTGCGATCCTGGCTCGGGCTGCAGTGAACATCTATAAGACCCCTCCCCCCCTAACCTTCTTAAAAATCGAATCAAAAATTTAGATAATGGAGATCTAGAACCCCTCCTTCTCCCAAGACCCCCACCCCAGCCCCTACAAGCGCAATGCCAACTCTCTGGGTTCCATAACCCGTCCTCGAGATACATTGTGGATCTTAAAGGGCTATTTTGGAGGAAGGTGTGTGGAAGCGGTGACCAAAGAAAGTGAGAAAGAAAATGGGTTTTTAAATTTGGATTTGATTATTCTATTGCACTAATCTGGAGGAGAAACTTAAAGGAAAATACATTAACACAACAAAGGTTTAAAAATTAAACTGGACAGATATTGAACTGTGGGCAGTTAAAGGGCATAACTAAATGCTGGAATTGAGTGTGTTGAAAAGAATAGCTAATGATTGAAATTAGTGAACTTAATAAAAATATTATATTCAACAAAGAAAGTTAAAAAGAAAAAGACTCAAGAGCGCCACCTGATGGTACAGGAAAACTTTAATAGGTTTTAAAACAAGCATCTGGTCTTTTGGGGGCTTTGGATCTTGGAATTTGCAAGAAAATACAAGCAACTTTATTATTGTCATAGAACCACCCGGTAATTTGGAAACAGTTGGGAGGACAATCAGAAGATTTGGAATAAAGATTCAAGAGTTGTTGAAAATTAACTTAAAAGATATTGGCTGAAATAAGATACTGGACTCTGGATTGAATATATCTATCAAAGAAGAGGATTTCAACTATTAAGGAAGAGGAAAGAAAAAGAAAAAAGGAGAAGATATAATGGAGGAGCTACTTGTTGATATAAGACTGAACTTACAAGATATAAGATCGGATATGCAAGATACAAGGGACATGATAAAAATCAAACTTGAAATGTGTAATTATGTACTACAGAAATTAGAAATGGTGACTGCATACCCAAGAACATAATAAACCAGAGGGGGAGGAGTTCTATAAAGAAGAAGCCAACTTAGAAGGACAAAATGAACAATTATTTAAGCAGGGGGGAGAAGGAATTAGAATTAAAAATTTGTGGTCTGATGGGATGATAAAAGGGAGAATGGTTTGGAAAATAGTTAAAGAGAGAAGGAAAAAGCAGACAAAAGGAAGTACAAAAGAAAAATCAAAAGAGGGAGAGAGAAAAGTTTAATAACTGGAATGAGAAAGGAGGGAATAGAATGGGGGAAAAGGGAATTAAGAGAAAGGATCAGAAAATAAAGAGGAACAGGAAGCAAACAAGGATGAAAAGATGGTATATTGTTCAAAGTGAGAGATAATGGGTGAAAAAAAAGGGATAAGGAAGGGGATTCCGCAAGACAATGTGTTGGGATGTATAAGAATATATTGAAAATAGCATTTTGTAATGTATAGATCATTTATAGAGAAAATATAATGCGGAATCTGAGAAAAAAAAATGTGTTTTATATTAGATAGGGAGATTGATACTAAGGAAGAATGAAGGTGGTTAGCTCGAATTACTAACTAGAGGGGACAATTATATTTACAGATAAGGATTGATAAAATTACAAATGTGACAGAAAAAAATATGACAATAGAATGACAATAGAAAAGAGATGAGAATTTTAGATAACATTGTAAAATAAGATATGAGAATATACTAAGAAAAATGGAAGGAGACATTAGGATTTGGAATTGAATAAATGAACATAGAATTGAGATGAGAATTTTAGATAATATTGTAAAATAAGATATGAGAACATGAATTGGGACTGGATAAGTTTAATATTTAATAATGGTAAGGATGATGTAATATGAAATTAAACAAATAAAATGAATAGGTAACTATGGTCATGTTTGTACTGAGATGTGAAACTGGCCTGTTGAAACAACCAGGTCTTCAGGTCTCGGTGGAAGGAGCGAAGGTCGGGGGGCAAACGGAGGTCCACGGGTAGCTGATTCCAGAGGGCAGGTGCTCCCACGGAGAAGGCCCTAGCCTGGGAACCACCCGCCAACAATGCCTGACTGACGGTATCCCAAGGAGGCCCCTCCTATGAGAGCAAACAGGGCAATTGGTAAGTGATGCTGGCAGGAGGCGTTCCCACAAGTACCCTGGACCCAAGCCATTTAGGGCTTTATAAGTTGTTATAAGTTGTTACTAGCACCTTGAAGGCGACCTGGGAGACAACCGGCAACCAATTCAAGCCCACGCTGAGGGTGTAACATGGGAGTATCGGGATACTCCCATCACAGCCTGCGCGGCCACATTCTGCACCAGCTGTAACCTCCAGTTCATCTGCAAGGGCAGCCCCATGTAAAGAGCATTGCAGTAGTCGATTCTGGAGGTGACGAGTGCATGAGTAACCGTTCGAAGGGCATCTCGGTCCAAATAAGGGCGGAGCTGGTGAACCAGCCGAACCTGGGCAAAAGCCCCACTGGCCACAGCTCCCACATGTTCCTCCAAACTGAGCTGTGAATCCAGGAGGACACCCAGATTCCTTGCCCTATCCACAGGGGGCAACACCTCTTTCCCATGACCAAAGGTGGTACATCCAATAAAGACCGAGATGCCGGTAAGAACAGCTACTCAGTCTTGGTGGGGTTGAGCTGAAGCCTATTATTCCCCATCCAGACCCGTACTGCCTCCAGGCACTGGGACATCACAGAGAGAGCATCACTGATCTGGCCTGGGGTGGAGATATAAAGCTGGGTATCATCAGCATACTGATGATACCTCACCCCAAAACCTCGGATGATCTTGCCCAGCGGTTTCATGTAGATATTAAACAGAAGGGGCAAGAGGACGGACTCCTGAGGCACCCCACAAGTGAAGGGCCTCGGGGCCGACCTCTTTCCCCCTGCCAACACCGACTGCAAGCGGTCCGAGAGGAAGGAGGAGAACCACCGCAGAACAGTGCCCCCCCACCCCCAATCCTGGTTCGCCAGCTTCGCCCTTATTTGGACCGAGATGCCCTTCGAACGGTTACTCATGCGCTCGTCACCTCTAGAATCGACTACTGCAATGCTTTCTACATGGGGCTCCCCTTTACTTGGGACGGTCCTGGAAGGCTTCAGCTGGTGCAGAATGCAGCCGCCGCGGGGCTGTGATGGGAGTATCCTGATACTCCCATGTTACACCCTCCTGCGCCAGCTTGCATTGGTTGCGGTGCGCCTCCCGGGTGCGCCTTCAAGGTGTTAGTTCAACCTATAAAGCTCTTAATGGCTTGGGTCAGGGTACTAGCGAGGAGCATTCCTGACAGCATCACTTTCCAATTGCCCTGTTGGCTCATAGGAGGGGCCTCCTTGGGTGCCGTCGGTCAGGCATTGTTGGCTGGCAGTCCCCAGGGCTAGGAGCCTTCTCTGTGGGGCGCCTGCCCGTGGAATCAGCTCCCCGTGGATCTCCGTTTGGCCCCTGACCTCTGCTCCTTCGCTGGGACCACCAGAAGACTTGGTTGTTTCAGCGGCCTGGAATGACCAAGGGGGTTGGGTTTTAATTTTAACTGTATTCGGCTTGTTTATTTGTTTAATTCTTTTTTATTGTAAATTTTTCTCTGTTTAATGTTACCAGCCCTGAGTCCTTAGGGGTAAGGGACATACAAAATCGAATAAATAAATAAATAAATAAATAAATAAATAAATAAATCCTCAGAGCCGCTGCAGAAGGATACCATGGTCGATATGTCGAAGCCCTGAGAGATCTAACAGGACTAGGACAGAGGAAAACCCTGTCCGAGCCCTCCAGAGATCATCCATCAGTCGACCAATGCTGTCTCCATGCTGTATCTGGCCCTGAAGCCCAATTGATAAGGGTCTAGATAATCAGCTTCCTCCAGGAACAAGGGAAGCTGCTGAACCACCATGCTCTCAACAACCTTGCTAAAAGCGAAGGTTGGAGACTGGTGATAGTTGTTCAAAAGCGGCCGGGTCCAAGGCAGGCTTCTTGAGGAGGGGCCTCACCACTGCCTCTTTCAAGGTGGCAGGAAGACTCCCTCACTCAAGGAGGCATTGACAACTGCCTGGAGCCAGCCGTGTGTAACCTCCCTGGAGGCATACACCAAGGACACGGGTCCAATAAACATGTGGTGGAAGACAGCCTCCGCGATGATCCTGTCCACCTCATCAGGGAAACCAGGTCAAACTCAGCAGATGGAATCAGCCAGACCCGTCGCCACCCCATCATCAGACCCCTGCCAATCAGAGTCCAAGCCGGCACGAATTGAGCGACCTTATCCGCCAGATGTAAACTAAATTCCTCTGCTCTGCCCTGCAAAGGTCATCCCCTCCCTCAATTGAAGGAGGGCGGGTCACCAAACAGGGCCGCAGGGTGATCATGGCAGGCCCAATCAGAGCGGAGAAGTAAGCACCTCGCCTAACCACCTTCCAGATAGGTCCTAATATAGGCTGCATAACTGGAGGCGGCTAGTCCTCCACCTGCTCTCCAGGCATCTTCTCCGCCGTTTCATCCCCGGAGCTCCTCAAAACCAGGGAGCCCACCGGGGTCTGGTGAGGAGGCGCAAGGGACAACCGGTTGGCCTCTGAAGCCGCCTGTTGCCAGGTGGCCGCCAGCGTCTCGGCGGGCTGTGTCGAGGAGGTGGGCAAGAACCCCAGTGCTGTCTGAAACCTCTCAGGGTCCATCAGGCCTGGGGCAGAACCATCGTGTTGGCTCCTCATCCCAGCAGGAGGACAGCCAATTGAAAGACCAGCCACAGGAGATAGTGATCCGTCCACGATAGGGGTAGGGTAGATGGAGAACCCTCCCCCAGATCACTACACCACTGACCGAGACAAAAACAAGGTCAAGCATGTTTCCCCTCGTGAGTGGGCCCATGAATCACCTGGGTCAGGTTCATGGCTGCCATGGATGCCATGAACTCCTGAGCCAAACCACACCCAGAGGCGGCAAGTTAAAGTCCCCAGAACTATAAGCCTGGGAACTCCACCGCCACCTCTGAGAGGACGTCAAGAAGCTCAGGCAGGGCCGCCGCAGCAGCTGGGGGACAGGTATGCGTTAGCAGCAAACCCAACCGACCTCCAGGGCCCAATCTCCGGAGGGCCTCACACCCGCCTATCTGTGGGACAGTGACCTCCCTTGGAAACAGGGTCTCTCTAACAATTATGGCTACCCCTCCCTGGGCCGGACCCGGTACAGCACATGGAAGCCTGGAGGGCATAAATCACAGAGGGACACCCCTCTCGGGCCCAACCAGGTTTCCGTAATGCATGCCAGGTCCGCAGCCTCCTCCTCCATGAGCTCACAGAGGAGGGATGACTTATGGCTACAGACCTGGCATTCACATACACCAGCCTGAGCCCAGAGACCACGTCTCCCAAGACCCCAGGGGAGCGGGAGGCGACCTGGGGTCAGAGCTGCCACAGCTTGTAAACACCGGGGGTGCACTCCCGTAACAATTTGGCCCCTGTCCCATCCCCGCCAATCACCCTGGAGATGGTCAGCCCTGCCCTCTCCCACCAGACCCCAGGCCCCCCCAGCCCCTCCATGCACGAGACCAGTAGCCAGCCTGGAAGGACAGTATTGACCATAAATTGATCACCCACCCCTTCCTAACCCATTAAAACAATGAATTAAAAGTTTAAAAGCTTCCCCTTCATGCCAGATTTAAAATTTGGCCTTGGTCGTGCCATGCCACCTCTCAGGATCCCAAGATCCATCATTGAAGTAGGCTCTCGATAACCCAAGGGGCCACTCCAAAGACAGGGAACAGTCTGGAGGGCCCGTAACTCCGTGATGAGTAGGCTAGCATAAGATATCCCATTTCAGGGGGATAGAGGGCAAAACAGTCGGTTCGATGTTCCAAGTTGCATAGATGAAAACATGCACTAGGGACCAGGCATTCCAAATCAAACCAAACCACCAACAAGCAGCTCTCTCACATGCTAGGGCCAGAATTGAAATGGCCAAGCCACTGCTCTCCCACTTGGCAACATGGTGGGACACTGGCAGAAACAAAGCCCCCGCCCTCACAACAGAGGGTTGCCCTCCATTGCCCTCCCACTGCAATGGGGACAGCCAGGTCAAAGGGGAGAAAGAGGGTCTGAGAGTGAACAACAGACAAGGCAAACAAGGAGATAGTCACTGATGGTCAGGAACCCTCCAGAGCGGCCAGGAGAGAGTTCGAGGTATCACAAGAAGAGCAGTAGCGGTCGCAGATGGAGGCAGATAGCCTGCAGTCCAAGGGTAGAATAAAATGGGCAGCAGGTCCAGAGAAACAGGTCAGGTCAGAGAAACAAGTCCAGAATGGCAGAGATCGAATAACCACAGCCCCAGGTCCAGGGTCAGGCACCAACCTTCCGCAGGGGTCACTCCTCCAATGTAAGTTCAATCACTGACCCCCGCCAGGCTGGTGCCGACCCATCCAACCCAGGTCAAACAACCAATGCCCACAGTCCGGACTCCTCAGGCCTCCAGGCCTGCAACACCCCAGTGCTGCCATAATAGGGCCTCATCCTCAGGAATTTCACCCCAGAGAGGAAGAAGGGCGGTGCTGAGGTAATACTAAAGTCAAAACCCCAGCAAACTGCTGCCCCAATGATGACCAGGTCCCAGCAAGATGATGAAGCATGGGCGACAATGGGCCAACATGCCCAGGGCACCAAGCCCTCAGGGCAATTCCACTGTGGGCTGAAGGGCCTCGAAGCGTCCAACAAGCAGCAGTGGGGGCCTCCGGCTGATGTTGCTGCCGCCACCATCGTCGCTGCCACCATATGGTGGACTGCTGCC
>CM019155.1:138631376-138671056 GCA_009733165.1 Naja naja
AACAATTGCAGGTTTTTGGGATTTGCTAATTTTTACCGTCAGTTCATCCCTGCGTTTTGAAGATTGCCATGCCTATAACAAATCTCCTAAAGACAAAAGGGAGAAACCAAAGCCTAGTAAACCCTTAGAGTGGTCCATGGAATGCCAAGCTGCTTTTGAGAAGCTAAGCGACTATTTGCTTTCTTGAGCCTGTGCTCAAACATCGAATATGGATGCCTTTTGTAATTCAAGCAGATGCGGTGATGTAGTTGGTAGGTCTTACTACAAGTAAATGATGGGGACTTTGCAACCATCGCATATACTCCCGTAAATTAACTGAGACTGAAAGACGATGGGCCATCTGGGAAAAAGAAGCTTTTGCAGTTCGCTGGGCTCTGTTAACCTGGAGGCATTTCCTAGAAGGGGCAAAACACCCCTTTGAGGTGTGGACAGATCATAAAAATTTGGAGGTTCTGAAAGCGCCCGAAGATTGTCTCCCAAGCAAATTCGCTGAAGCAGGATTTTAAAGCGCTTTAATTTCTCATTGAAGTACATTCCAGGGGAAAAACTTCATGGCGATGCTTTGAGATTACCTCAATATGATAGTGCCGCCAAAGTGGTCCGGCCCGTCATCCCCACTAAACAGTTGGCGGCTCCAGTAGTTACGAGCCCAGAAAAAGAAAGAACCGATTTATCAAGCGATTTATCTACCCAATTGAAAAAGCTTTGAAACTTGATGATTGGTTCCTAGCCCACTCAAATAACTGTACGGTGAGAGATGGATTGGCATGGGTAGGGGCCAAATTATATGTGCCAGAGAAGTTGAGAAACCAAGTCTTACAACAAGCTCATGACTCTAAAGCTGCAGGGCACTTGGTTCGTGAAAACCTTACATTTGGTTAGAGGCAATTTTGGTGGCCTACCCTGAAGAAGGACATTGAGACTTATGTGGCCAGTTGTCCTATTTGTGCCTCGCTAACGGCCTCCTGGAAACCACAGGCTTACTACAAAATGTGGCTAGACCAACTGCTCCGTGGAGAGAAATTTCTATGGATTTTATAGTGGAATTACCTGAAAGTGGAAATACAGTTATTTGGGTAGTAACTGATTTGTTTTCCAAACAGGTGCATTTCATACCGTGTCTTGAGATCCCATCTGCTAAAACATTGGCTAAATTGTTTATTTTACATTTTACAGGTTACATGGGGTTCCCGAGCATAATCTCAGACAGGGGTGTCAATTCACTTCAAACTTTTGGATGGAATTCCTGAAGTTATTGGGCTCGCCCAGACTTAAGCTCCGACCATCCACAGACCAATGGGGCATGTGAGAGGACTAATTCGGTATTGGGCAGTATCTTAGATGCTATATAAATTATCAACAAGATGATTGGACTGACCTACTACCATTTGCTGAGGTGGCATATAACAATTGATACATAGTAGTACTGGGTTTACTCCATTTAAAGTGGCTGGGGCAAGATTTTGTACCCATACCGAACTTCCACAGGAGAAACCTAACATTCAGTCCCTGGATGAGTGGATAACCCAGCTGCAACAACTGGCCAGTTGTCCATAAGGCATTGGATGATGCTCATCAAGCTCATAAAAATTTGCAGATAAAGAGATCTCCTGAAAAATCATATCAGGTAGGGGATAAAGTGTTTCTGTCCACTAGATATCTGAAAACTACACAAAAATCAAAGAAACTTGGTCCTAAATATGTTGGACCTTTCGATTGAAAGGATTGTGAATCCGTGGCGGTCCAACTGCAATTACCCAAAACCCTTACGGATCCACCCTGTTTTCCATGTCAGTCTCTTAAAACGGAACACACGTCCCACTTGAGACTGGCTCAGCCCGATCCCCTGTGCCATTACTAGTTGAAGGTGAACAGCATTTGAAAGTTAAGGAAATTCTGGACTCTAGAAAACATAGAGGTCGACTCCAATATTTAGTTGCTTGGAAACACTTCCCTCCTTCCCAGTCTGAATGGGTGAATGAAAAAGATGTTAGAGCCCTAGAGCAATCAAGGCATTTCGTACTAAATATCCTGATAAACCCTAGACTATATTATTGTGGTGTTATATGTATCTTTCTCCTTTACCTTTTGTCTTTCTCTTTTATAGGACTAACGTCTCTTTGCAGGAGGGCGAATGTCAGCCTTCAAGATTTCCCTCTTTTGCTTTGCATCTTTTGGCTGTCATAAGTAACGGGGAGGAGGGGACTTGATTATGGGAAGTGAGCTGGAGGTTTTGTTAAGAAGTATATCAGTTGGGGGGGGATTTGCTTTGATTTCTGTCTTATGCTATGCGGCCGCAGCTCTTTATCAAAATATGCCAAGGTCAGCGGACAGAGGCCTCATCACCACCTGGAGATGCCCACATGATGTTATCCACAACTTTTAATTGGGTAGCCTGCTTGAACTATTGTGGTGGGAGCGTTACCATCACTTTGTATATGTGATTTTTGGCCTCATTTTCTCAGATTCAGAATTCTCTTGTTGCTACCACTTGATTTCCAGTAAAGATATCTTTTCTCTAATTCATGGAGTCTAAGTATTTCTTTCTTGGATTTTGAATGGAGCACTACCTGACACTAGAGTTGGATGTGTTGTTACTTTTTGGGTGGTTTTGTGGATTGATGTATGTGCAGATTGGATGGCTTTTTTCACTGAGACCCTGTGTGGCTGAGGTGCTGGCTGTGTGTCTCTCAGCCTTTTGTGTTGTAACGACCTGGGTAATGGGCTGTGTGATGACCTTCTGAGTTCCTATTGTTGTGATGTCCTGGGTGTGGTACTGTATAATCTCCTGGAGTCGTTGTCTATGCTGCAACACTCCTGATGTTTTGTGTTGTGATCTCCTGAGTTCTGTGATGTAGTATCCTGGGTGGAAAGGCTGTGATGTGGCATTCTGGGCCTTGGTTTGGCTCCGAGTTTGAGTCACTGGCTATGTGTTTTTTATAGCGTGTGTCAGTTTGCTTAGATTCCGGGAGGTTGGAGGGGGGTGTGGCAGCTGGTGTTGCAGCCATGGTCTGGTTTCTGGATGGTGGTTGCACTTTCATCCTGTGTATGCGTGGGCTTGGGTTTGAGTCTGGTGAAGGAGAGATTGGTGGTGGCATCATGTGTTATTTTTAGGTCGGTGTTGGTTTTTGTGGCTGGGACTCGTTTGTTGAACACTTCAACAAGAAGAGAATAATTAGGGAAGCCATCGAGAATGAAACACCCCATAACATGAATAAACGGGATGTACTTCCGCCTACCAGACATCTGGAAACAGCCCTTATCAACAAAAGCGGTCCCAGCCAAAAACCAACACGGACCCAAAATAACACATGATGCCACCACCAATCTCCTCAACAAGCGAGTCCCAGCCACAAAACCAACACGGACCCAAAATAACACATGATGCCACCACCAATCTCCTTCACCAGACTCAAACCCAAGCCCGCCACAGATGAAAGGCAACCACCATCCAGAAACCAGACCATGGCTGCAACACCAGCTGCTACACCCCTCCAACCCCGAACTAAGCAAACTGACACACGCTATAAACACATAGCCAGACCTCAAACTCGGAGCCAAACCAAGGCCCAGAATGCCACATCACAGCCTTCCACCCAGGATACTACATCACAGAACTCAGGAGATCACAACACAAAACATCAGGAGGTTGCAGCACAGACAACGACCCAGGAGATTACAGCACCACACCCAGGACATCACAACAATAGAACTCAGAAGGTCATCACACAGCCCATTACCCAGGTCGTTACAACACAAAAGGCTGAGAGACACACAGCCAGCACCTCAGCCACACAGGGTCTCAGGAAAAAGCCATCCAATCTGCATACATCAACTCCACAAACCAATCAAAAAGTAACAACACAGTCCAACTCTAGAGTTTAAAAGGGAAAAACAGCCACGATCACACACTTCTCCCAGGAGAACGAAGCTGAAGACACCAGCCTGAAGATGACTGGATGAGATTTCGTCAAGCGTTGCCAAGGTATTCTCAATCATACAGGACAAGACCGAATACACCAAGACCTACATATATATATATATATATATATTAGAATACTATGAGGCCCACCCAGAAAAGCAGACAGTGTTGATTTTCTTGGATGCTCAGAAAGCCGTCGGCAATCTCAGCTGGCAGTTCTTGATTCAACAGGTCAAAACTATGGGATTTGGATTTAAATTTAAGAAAATGATAAGTACAATTTATTCAAACCAAAAAGCTAGGGTAATTATAAATTGGGAGATTATTGAAAACTTCAAGATTATGAAAGGTGTTAGGCAGGGATGTCCAGTGTCACCTCTGCTTTTTATCTTGACCATGGAAGTGCTTTTAAATCAGATTAGACAAAGAAAAGAGATAATTGGACTGAGGAACAAAAAAGAAGAATATAAAGTACAGACGTTTGCGGACGTCTTGGTGTTTTTTGCGGAAGATCCAATGGAGTCAGGGACCTATCTAATTCAAGAATTAGAAGAATATGGGGTGGTAGCAGGACTAAAAATTAATAAAGATAAAACAAAAGTAATAACCAAAAACTTGATAGAAAGTCAGAAAAAAGAATTGGAAAGGAAATTGGGATTACAAAGTGTCAAAGTGTATCTTTTATTTTCTTATATGTATCCATGTATTTATAACTATGTTTATACTTATGCCTATTATCTTGTAAGCAGTTGACTAATCAAATAAATTTAAAAAATAAAAAAAACCTTAAATATCTAGGAATTTGGTTAACAGGAAGATGCTCTTCCATAAAAGAGGATAATTATATGAAATTACTTTTACAGATAAAGAAAGGCCTGACCAATTGGGGAAAATTACAACTATTACTATTAGGCTGAATAGTGGCCATAAAAATGAACATACTACCAAAACTATTACTCTATTTTCAAACAATACCTATAAAATTGGATAATAATTTTTTTCAGGAATTAGATAGGATGTTAATGAAATTTATATGGATGGGGGGAAAGCATGAATAAAATTGAAGACATTACAAGATAGTAGAACCAGAGGCGCCCTTGGACTCACAAAATGGGAAACGTATTATCAAGCAGCAATTTTACTATGGGTTAAGGAGTGGATAAATAAAAAAAAGAATTTTGGTGATAGAAGGTCATGACCTCCAAATTGGGTGGCATGCCTTTCTATGGGATAAAAAGAATAAGATCCGCTCCTATTTCCATAGACATTTGATAAGGGACTCACTTTTACAAACATGGGAGAAAATTAAAAAAGCATTATTTGAAAAGACCAAACTGGATCTCACCTATGGAAGCTATATTATATCCAAATACAAGGGACATTAAAAAAATGATTAGTTATAAAGAACTGGTAGATGAACAGGGGGAATTAAAAACACTGGATAAACTAAAAGAACAAGGGATAACATTAGATTGGTGAGTATATCTGCAAATTCAAACTAAATTTAAGAAAGATGTAAAGGAGCTAGGGATAGATAAAGATTTACAAAAATTGGACCAAATCTTGACAGGCAAGGATATAAAATTTATAACATGTATAATTATTTACTGGAGGTGGAATTAGAGGAGGAAATTGTTAAGGGATCAATGATCGGCTGGGCGAGAAATGTGGGTCATAATATAAATTTGGATGAGTGGGAAAAGACTTGAACCGAGAACTGGAAGCTGACTTTGTCGACGGCATTCAAAGAAAATCAATATAAAATGTTTTGTAGATGGCACTTAGCGCTGGCATGACTGGTGAAAATGTATCCAACCTTGAAACCGGAATGCTGGAAGTGCAAACAAAAGAAAGGAACATTTTTTTCATATGTGGTGGCAATGTATAGAGGTTAAAAAATACTGGAAGAAAATACAGAGATGGCTTTTTGAGATTACAAAATGTAAATTGAAATTGGAACTCGAAACATTTTTATTAGGTACGATTAAAGGGAATTTGAGTAAAGATAAAAGGTACCTTGTTATACACATCTTAACTGCACAGATGAATCATTTAATAGCTGAACAAAATAAGGAGTGATTGAAATACATGCAAAGATGAAGATATAATGATAGTCAAAATAAATAGTGTATATACAATGACACAATAACTGTTAATGGAAATGAGATTTTTGTATTTTTTGTTTTTTAAAGAATAACATTTTATTTAAAAAAAATTGAGCCAGTGGTGTCTGCAGTTGCCAAAAAAAGATAACCAAGTCCTAGATTGCATTAACAGAGGGATAAAACCAAGATCACCAAGTGTTATTATCACTTTATAATGCTTTGGTAAAACCACACTGGGAATGTAGCCCCAGTCTGGTTGTCACAAATATAAAAAAAAGATGTTTAGAAAAGCAAGCTGAGAAGAGCAACAAGGATAATCTGGACTGTAGACAAAAAAATATAAAGAACACTTGCAGTAACTGAGTATGTCTACTTTAATGAAAATAAGGGCTTGGGGTGTCACGATAGCAGTGTTCCAAGAGGCTGCCACAAAAACAAGGAGGGTCAAACTACTATATTGTCCAAAGCACAGGAAGGCAAGACAAGAATCAATTGATTGAAACTAATCAAGGAGAGATCTAAGCTAAAACTACAGTGGAATTTCCTGACAGTATAAGTAGAACAACTTGCCTCCAGAAGTTGTGAGTGCACCAACACTGGAGGTTTTTAAGAAAATATTGGAAAACCATAATGTCTGCCAGTTCTTTTAGAACCATGGGGTGTAATCCATCTGGTCCGGGTGATTTCCACTCATCTAGAGGGGTTAGGTGTTATCTTACCAATTCCTTGCCTATTTTGATTTGCATTCCTAATCTGCCTTTTACAGAACTATTTGTGATAGGTTGTCTTTTTTCTTGCTTGTGCAAAGACGAGTTAAGCAGATCTGCTTTTCCCCTGTGGCTCATCACGTACTTGTCATTTTCTCCCATTAAACTGAGATGCCTACAGAAATTTCCAGAAATTAGGCTAGATAGGAAAATGAAATAAGGTTCTGAAGGAAGGGAATAGTAAATCACTCCTGCCTCTTGCCAAGAAAAAAAAAAGACTCCTAAAGCAGCAGTTGAGCCCATATTATCAAATTCTTTTCCTTTTCAACCATAGTTAACTGACAAAGTGCTCTGAATTGTCTAAGAAAGTTTTCCTCATGTATCATAATTATTCCAGCTCTGTTGTTATGGACAGGTAACTAATCTGTGGTATTAGCTATATCTTAAGAGTTTTTTTAAAAGCAAAAATAGAAAACCAGTAAAAGACTTTACTAACGTTAAGCATTGATTAAGGTCAGTGTCCAAAAGAAAAGATTTCCATACAGCAAAAAGAAAAAGGTTTTAGTGGATTGATTTCACTTGCATCCATATTTAATATATGGATCTTATTTATTTACCGCAGGGTTTGTTTGTTTTTAAAAATTCCACCTTTATTATGTTTATAATTCAAGGTGGTGAACAGGCCTAATACTATTTCCTCCTCCAATTTCCCTGACAACTACCCAGTTGTTATTCTTATTTTCCCCTGTATATTTATAGGAAATATTAACCTGTGAGTTGTTTTGGATTAAGAGAAAGTGACTGGCTCAAAGTCCACTATCAAGAGTGGCTCTAAGCTTTTCAAGACCTTCTAAGATGTAGGGGTGAAGAACCAAGTACCATGACCTTGCAAAAAGAAATAGATATCTGGGTGAATATGAATTGTGAGTAGTCTTCTATAGAAATATGGTCATCCTCATTCCATCTAGCAAAGAAAGATTTATAGGTAGAAAGCAGTGGTGGGATTCAAATTCTCTCTCTCTCTCACACACACACACATACACGCACGCACACACGCACACGCACACCCCTGTTCTGACTGGGATGGCGCGAGAAGGCAGAAAGCAAGTGGTGGGGGTGGCAGCACTGCTATGGGAGGCAGCCCTGGGAGTCCCAACCTTCCCTTTCAGAGCACCTCTTACCGTGGTGTCGGACAGATGTTCCTCCCATGTAGAGTCAGCTCTTGCACAGCCCCACCTCCCAGAAGAGCAGCAAGAAGCCTCCTCAGGTGGGGAGGAAGGAAAACCCCGACCCACCAGTTTTGGCTGGCAGCTCTGCTCCCCTTGCTCTTCCAAGTTCTGGCGCACTGGCCAGCTTGGACGTGGGGCAGTTGATGCCCCTCCAGCAAACACTGCCCTGCCAGCTGCTCTGCCACTGCCGGGAGCAAAAAGGTGGCAGCAGTTGTCTCCCATCTCTTCCTGCTGCTCTTTTGGGGAGGCAGGGCTGCGCATGTGAACTCGCCACCCTCTCACCTGCAATAGTGGCAGGAGCAGTGGGCAGGGCCAGGGCAGTGTTTGCTGGCAGGCTGGCCAGCACTCTGGAACCTGGAAAAGAGCAAGGAGAGCAGAGGTGCTGGCATGCAGGTCCAACCCATTGAGCCCGCTGCACTGGGTGGGGAGGAAGGAAAGCCCCAGCCCACCCGTACTGGCTGGCAGGCATCAGCTGGGAGACTTGCACTGGAAAAAAGAGGCAGTGGTGGCAGGCATCTCATGACAAAGAGGGGTTAGATGCAGGCTGATGGGGAGCCCAGTGGCCCTCAGCCCTGGCTTGTCTTCCCTGGCAGCCAGCTGCTGGAGGAAGGTAAGGTCATGGATGATGTAGGGGAGGAAGGGAGGAGATTAAGGGCCAGGCCAGAGCCTCTGAAGGAGAGAGGAAAATGGGTGACACATCGCACTTAAGGGAGAGTGGGTAGCGAGCAGGCGGCGGCTCTGTGGCAACATGTCTCATTGCCTGGAGATGGTACAGATCTGGATGGGAAGGAACAGGCTCCAGCTCAACCCAGCCAAGACTGAATAGCTGTGCATACTGGCATCTCGGGTTGTCCAGGAAGTTCCATCTTTTGTCATGGGGGGAGAGGTGTTATCCCCCATGGATAAGGTGTGCAACTTGGGTGTCCTCCTGGATGCACGGCTTAGTATGGTGAAGCAGGTGGGAGCTGTGGCCAGGGGGGCATTTGCCAAGGTTTGCCTGGCGCACCAGTTGTGCCCGTATCTGGACCAAGATGCCCTACACATGGTTACCCATGCACTCATCACTTCCTGTCTCAACTACTGCAATGCTCTCTATGTGGGGCTGCCCTTGCAGACTATACGGGGGCTTCAACTGGTACAAAATGCGGCTGCATGGGTTGTGATGGGAGTGTCCCAATACTCCCATATTACACCCCTCCTGCGCGATCTGCACTGGTTGCCGGTTGTCCTCCATGTAAGATTCAAGGTGCTGGTGTTGACCTATAAAGCTCAACATGGCTTGGGTCCAGGGTACTTGCAGGAGAGTCTTCCGCCACCATCGAGCTCCAATCGCCTGGTGCGCTCCCATTGACAGGGACTCCTTGGGGTGCCGTCGGCCAGACAATGTTGATTGGTGGCCCCCAGGGGTAGGGCCTTCTCTGTGGGAGCTCCCACCCTGTGGAACCAGTTACCCTGGGGTTGGCCCCTGACCTGCGTTCCTTCCGCCGCGATCTAAAGACTTGGCTGTTTTTGCAGGCTGGCCTGGATTGAGGGGGATTGGGTTTTTTAATTGGGCATTTTAATGTGGGATCTTATCATTTATTTGGATTGGGTTTAATATTTTTTTACTATTTGTATGCTGTACGTTTTATGTAAGCTGCCCCAAGTCCTTCGGGAGATGTGGCGGCATATAAATCCAAATAAATGAAATGAAATGAATGAAATTTTGGGCTTGGACAACCTTGAACTACGCCACCTATGGTTAGACTTAAGCGTAGCACACAAAATTATCCACTACAATGTCCTACCAGTCAATGACTAATTCAGTTTCAACCACAACAATACAAGAGCACACAACAGATACAAACTCAATGTTAACCACTCCAAACTTGATTGCAGAAAGTATGACTTCAGCAACAGAGTGGTCAATGCCTGGAATGCTCTACCTGACTCTGTTGTTACATCCTCTAACCCCCACTCCTTTAACCTCAAACTAACCACTTTTGACCTCACCCTATTCCTAAGAGGTCTGTAAGGGACATGCATAAGTGTACCATCGTGTCTACCGTCCCTGTCCTATTGTCCCCATTTATTCGTACCTATTTGCTATATTCTTACTCATGTTTATACTTATACCTATTATCTTGTAAGCGATTGACAAATCAAATAAATAAATAAATAAAAATCAGCTAAATGTTGGAAATGCCACCAGATACCATTGTTATATTATCATATATGGTGGGCATGTGTAGAAGCAAAAAATATTGGACAAAAATGCAAATGTGGTTGAAAAAGATGACAATGCAACATATTGATTTAAAACCAGAAATACTTCTGTTGGGGATTTTGCCCGAAACTTACAGTAAAGGGAATGCATATTTAATTATACAAGTATTAACTGCAGTTAGAATTGCATTTGCACAAAAATGGAAAAGTGAACAGATGTCTATAGATGAGAATGTGATTAGGAAAATATTAGAAAGTGCAGAAATGAATAGATTAACACTTGCTATAAAAGAGAAAGCACAAATTTGTTCAGAGTTTTGCAGTGTAAACTTAGTGCCCAAAAAATAAACATAGATGGCTGATGCTTCATTTAATGTCTTTATAAACAAATTAAATAAATTTTACAAACCAGTTGTAGATTTCTTCAACATGGAGCAAATTCAAACAAAAGCAAACATGTTACAAACAACTCAATTTAAGCAGCACAGCAAAAACAGAGAACTTCTAGTTTCACTTTCCAGGTCAGCTCCCATTGGCTGGTCTGTTACCATGCCTGACTTGTTAACTATATCTCTGCCAATTAATGAATACTCTGCCACTTCATAACTGGAAGAGACATAAAACCAAATAACTTTATATTCTTCCCATGGTACATTCCACCCAATGTCACCCAATTTGCATAATCACTATCAACATAGAATTTCAATTTTGATTCTTCAGAGACCTGTATTTGAAGACCTAAATTCACAGTTCCCTTCAAATACCCGAGAATCATTTTTACACCCATCCAATGCAATTGTGTTGGTGCAGCAGTAAAGTGACTCAAAATGCTTACTGTACAAGCTATGTCTGGCCTGGACCATTGTGGCAGATACAATAGGCTCCCTATTGCTGACTGATATGTCTCCTGATCACAGGCTTCACTTTCGTCCTCACCAAAATTGTTATGAATATCTGTACTCATAGGCGTTGGAACAGTATTATAATCTTTCATATTATATCTCTCCAACAACTATTCAATTTTTCTTTGTTGACTGAGAATATAACCACCTTTCTCAGTTTTATGTATCTCTACACCAAGATAATTTTTTATTTCTCCTAAATTCTTCAATTCAGATTTCTTCTTCAACTTATTTGCAAATTCGTTTATCTGTGATTCATCCTTTGCAATGAAGCAAAGATCATCCACAAATGCTAATAGTTGACAATCCCCACCTTTTAACTTTCCAGTGTATATGCAACCATCAGCTTTGCAACTCTTGAACCCAAGACCCTTCAATGCAGTATCTAAACTAATATCTATTAAAACTAGTATCTATTCCAATTCCTGGCTGACTGCTTCAGCCCATAAATGGTCTTGTTCAATTTATATACTGTGTTAGGCTTTTTACTTTCATACCCTGGTGCTTGAACCATGTAAATTTCTTCCTCTAATTCTGCATTGAGAAATGCAGTGGTTATGTCAAAATGCCAAATTTTATAGCCATGTGCCACTGCCAAAGCTAGTGCCAGCCTGATGCTCTCACTCTTTACAGTTGGCGTGAATACCTCATCATAGTGCACATTTTTCATGCTTTATATTGTACTTCATTATTGGGAAGTAGAACCTTGGTGGTACAGGCTGTTAAACACCTAGCACTTAGTTCCAGCTGCCTGCAATTAGTGCAGGCTTGAATCCCACCAGGCTCAAGGTTGACTCAGCCTTCCATCCTCTCGGGGTAGGTAAATTGAGGACCCAAGATTGTTGGGGGCAATAAGCTGACTTTGTAAAAAATGCCACTTGAAGGGGGCCAAAGAAAAAAGAAAAAGAAAGAAAAGCCCTAGTAATAAGCAGGCATATACAATAGAATGAAGGCTATTGCTGAGCACACTGGATTGTGCTCTAAGATTGTAAGCCCTGAGTCTCTGGAGAAGGGCGGCATATAAATGTAAATAAAAGTACCTTTTTTTATATACCCACTTGCATCCTACAGTTTTGCTACCCTGTGGCAAAGTCATAGATGTGAACACTTCATATTCTCCCATGGATTTCATTTCTTTGTCCATGCCTTCTCTCCACTTTACTTGTTCAATTTGAGGTAATGCCAATACGTCTTTGTAGTTCCTTGGCTCATACCATACATTACACACTTCAGTTTCACTAGCAGAATACCTGTCAGGTGGAATCTCCTAGTACCATTGTTCTGACCTGCATGGCACTGACTGCTCCTGTGTATCAACCCTCTCTTGCTTCATATCTTTTTTTAAATTTTAAAAACAAACTTTATTTACATATATTAGGAAAAACATACAATTTTTAAAAACTATTAAAAAGCAAACATCATTAATTACATTTTATATCAAAGTGCAATGGTCCTGGTACACATTTTAATCAAAATCTGGCACATCTTCCTTGACATTCATATATTATCTACCAAAAAGTGCAATGTAACACAATAGTATTCTATTTTTATGTTGTGATATAACTATTGAAATAATACTTCCTTCATTCTTCATATTAAATAGACACATCGGCATACTAAATGACTAGCAAATTTCTAATCTTATTTTAAATATGTAACTAATTGGTTAAATATTACCTTCATAGTATATATCAAATATAACATAGAACTATAATTAGTACAAACTAGAGGTTATATTAAAGTAAGTAAAAAAGACTTCATACCATTAGATAAAAAGATACCGTTAACTATTTCTTGTAAACTTTATCATTTATAGCTCGTTACAGTCTGTCTCCTTTGTTCTTTTATATTAATTAGTTTTGGATTTCCCTTTTTGTTCTGCCCAATTGTACCATTTATTCTATATCCTATAATAGTATGTGTCCTCTTTTCCAATAATTTTTAATGTAAGCCTCTCCATCTGGGCACATTCATAGGTTTTTTGTATAACTACTTGAATCGGGAGTACCTCTGAGTTCTTCCAGTATTGTGCGAGTGCAGTTCTTGCCACTGTTAGTAGGTGTATCAGCAGATATCTCACGTTAGAGGGGAACTCCCCTCTTCTCAACCCTAACAAGAACAGTTCTGGTTTCAACTCCAGCCCACATTCATGATCCCTTCAATCCATTCTTTGATTTTTTGCCAGTACTTCTTTACTTTTGGGCAGGTCCACCATGAATGAAAGTAAGTTCCTAATTTCTTTTTGCATTTCCAACAATTTGGATTAGCCGTCGGGAATATTTTAGCCAGTCTGGAAGGTGCCAGATGCCACCTGTACATCATTCTGTACAAATTTTCCTTGTGTGCAACTGATTTGGTTTGTGTAAGATTTTTATGCCAAATTTCTTCCTACTCGTCCAAATTTCTGCTATGACCAATTTTTTTCCAAGCTAACATGGGTCCTTTAACTATATTCTCTGCTAATTCATGCTCGAGTAAATAATTATGTAATTTGGAAATCAGACCTTTCTCAGGACTCATAAGAATCTTGTATAACTGTGTGTCTTTTGATTCGACTCCGAATTCCTTTACATCTTTATTATATCTTAGTTTAATTTGGAAGTAAGACCACTTATCAATAAATATTTCTTGGGTCTCTAATTCCTGCAGTGATTTAAGTTTCCCTTCCTTATCTAAGATTTGATGATACCTAAGCTTTTTGGAAATTTCCATGGTATTGGTGTGGAACATCGCTTCCATTGTTGAAAACCATCTTGGAATCTTATTCATGTATTTTCTCCTGATGTCAGTCCAAGTTTTAATTAAGGATTTTTGAATAACGTGTCTCCTGAAATATGTATGGCTTTTATTGTTCGGGTTCCACAGAAATGCATGCCATCCTATCTGTAGGTCATGGTCCTCCACTGTTAAAATTCTTTTATTCTTCAAGTTTATCCATTCCTTTATCCATACTAGGGAAGCCACTTTATAGTAAGTCTCCCAGGCCGGTAGTCCAAAGCCACCTCTGCTTTTAACATCCTGTAAGTATATATTTTTTATTCTTGTTTTTTTTTCCTGCCCAGATAAACTTCGTGACAATTTTATCTAATTCCTTAACAAAAATGTGTCCATTAATATAGGGATCATTTGGAATAAATATAAATTTTTTGGTAATACATTCATTTTAATTGTTGCAATTCTACCTAATAACGAGATTTGCAATTTGTTCCATTTTTCCAGATCTTTCCCAATTTGCTTCAACAATTTAACATAATTGTCCACTCTCAAATTTAATGTTCTTGCTCTCATCCATATACCTAGGTACTTGACTTTATTTATGATTTGTAACCCCATTTTCTCTTCTAATTTCTTCTGTTTACTATTTATCATATTCTTAGCTAACATTTTAGTTTTTTCTTTATTAATTCTTAATCCCACCAATTTACCAAATTTGTCTATTTCATTCAATAATATTGGGTCTGTGTCTAGTGGATCTTCCGTAATGAACACTGTATCATCCGTGAAGGCTTGCAGTTTATATTCCTGATTCTTGATTTTTGTTCCTTTAATTTTATTATTTAATCTAATTCTTTCTAATAGAGTTTCTAATACAGTTATAAAGAGCAGTGGTGACAAAGGACATCCTGCCTGACCCCCTTCCTCATCTCAAATGGTTGGGTTGCTTCACCGTTTATCAATATTTTGGCTTTCTGTGTTGCATATACTACATTTAACATATTTACAAAATTGTTGCCGAATTCCATCATTTTAATTTGCATCTTCATGAAGTCCCAATTTAGATTATCAAATGTCTTTTGTGCGTCCAGAAAAACCAACACCACCTGATTTCCTGGATGCTCTTCATAATATTCTAAAATATTTATTATTGTTCTTACGTTGTACCTGATTTGTCTTATGGGGAGAAATCCATTTTGGTCAAAATGGATTTTGTCACTGAGTATTTTCTTTAATCATTCAGCCATTATTGCCATAAAAATCTTGTGGTCTGAATTTAGTAACAATAATGGTCTATAATTCTTTATTTGGGTGACATCTGCACCTTCCTTTGGAATTAACGTTATATAGGCTTCCTTCCATGATTCTGGCATTTTTGCCTTCAGTAATACCTCATTGCAGACTTCCAATAGAATACTGTCTAATACCTCCCCCTTCTCCTTATATAATTCATTAGGGAGTCCATCTGGGCCTGGTGTTTTATTTCTTTTTTGTTTTTGTATCACCCCTTTTAGTTCTTCTAAAGTTATTTCTTTATTGAGTAACTCTTTTTGGATTTCAGATATTGGATTCACGATTCCCTCTTTCAAATATTGTTCTATTTTGTCTAATTCTATTGTTTCTTGTTTGTAAAGATTTTCAAAATATTTTCTTGCAATTTCCTTCTTTTTCCGGGTTCTATTTCTATTACTCCCTCTGTTCTCTAATTGGTATATCATTCTTTTCTGATTTTCCTTCTTTAACTTGTATGCCAACCACCTTCCCGGTTTATTCACGTGCTCAAAATAATTTTGTTTTATATATTGTAAATTTTGAGTTACTTCTTCTTGATCCAAAAGATTAATCTCATGTTTAAGTGAAGCTAATTCCTTTTTATTTTGCTCATCCTCTAAATTTACCATTTGCTGGTTTTCCAGCTTCTCTAATCTTTCCATTAAGGCCCTGCGTTTCCCCTCTCTTTTTTTTCCCTATTAATGGTGTAGGCTATGGAGATCCCGCTTACATATGCTTTCATTGTATCCCACAGGTTCTGCAATGAGGTATCCTGTTTTTTATTAAACTGAAAGAAGCTTGCTAGTTCTTCCCTGAGCTTTTGAACATGTTCTTCTTTGATTATCTGCACATTAAGTGACCATCTACCTTTTTTATACAAATTGTTTTTCCAAATTAGCTGTACCAGCTTGTGGTCTGCCCATATGTTAGTTAAGATCTTTATGTCCTGGATTTCATTGTATAACTCACTATTTACCCAAGCCATATCTATTCTGGACCATGATTTATGTGGGCTGGAGTAGAAAGTGAACTGTCGAGTTTCTGGGTTTCTTTTTCTCCATACATCTACTAACTCAAGTTCTTCTGCCATCACAAAAAAAAAAATTAGGCAATATGTTCCTTTTCTTATGTTGACTGTGGTCACTATTATAGTCTTGTTTGTTGTTACTTATTGCATTATAGTCCCCTATTATACAGATTCTTTGACTGCCAAATTCTATTAGTTTCTCATGTAGATTTTTGTAAAACTCATTTTGACACTTGTTTGGGGCATAAATTCCTACTAATAATATTTTCTTGTTCTGTATCTCCACCTCTACCATAAGTATTCTTCCTAATTTATCCTTGTAAACCAATTTAGATGCTATATCCTCTTTCACATACAGTACCACTCCTCTTTTTTTTCTTCCGCTAGCGCTGCGTACATTTTCCCTATTTTTTTTTTATTTTCTAGGTATCCTTGCTCTCTATGGACGTCTCTATGGACTTCTTGGAGACAGATTATATCAGCTCGTTGTTTTTCTAATTTAAGAAATATTCTTTTTCTTTTTACTGAGTCATTTAATCCATTGATATTTGTAGATATTAAACTTACTCCCTTATTCATTTTCTTCCTTACTCCTATCCCACTACGTTTCTGTTCGTCGTTTGACTCCTAGTTCTTACTCCTATTTCCTTTTCCGATAACTCCTCATCATCTCCCTCCCTCTCCCTCTCTTTTTCCCTTCCTCTATTTCTGGGTTGTACTTCTTCCTGACTCTCATTGTCATCTCTACTACTTAGTTCCTCTATTGTTCCCCCCATCTGTTAAAAAAACTCTTTTGCTTTGGTCAAGGTGTCAATCCTCACCTTTTTTTTTCTTTCCACATTGCCAATATGCCTTCCAGGGTGATTCATCTAAAGAGGATATTTTTCTTGTTCAGAAAATTTGTCAGAAAACGTTATTCTTTTCTTAGTTCACGGATTCTTCTCGGGACTTGTTTGAGTACGATCACCTCCCTACCTTTGTATTTTATCCTTTCATCTCTTGTGATTCTATAAACTATATCCTTTACTCTTCTTCTTGCGAATCTGATGTATACCTCCCTAGGTAGTCTGTGCTATCTTGCATAGCTTGTGTGGGCTCTATATACATCATCTAATTCATTTATTATCTCATTCTTGTCCCTTCTCAATAATTCTGCTAATAGTTCAGCCATTACCAGTGGTAGATTCTCCCCTCTTTCCTCCTCCACATTTTGGAACCTAAGATAGTATGAAGCTTTATCCAACTCCAAGTATGCCAGGGTCTCGTTTGTCTCTTTCTTCTGATCGCTAAACTTTTGTTCCATGCCTTCCAATTTTTTTTTCAATTTTATCTGCCTGTTTCTCTATTACATTGATTTTTTCTTCATTCACTTTAATCACTTGCTGTATCTGGCCTATTGTACCTTCCAGATTCTTAATCTCATTTTTTATTTCCCCTATTTCATTTTTTATCTCTTCTTTTATTGCCTCTCTCTCTGCCTTACTTTCTGTGTGGTTTCTGTGCATAGATTCCTGCAGTGCCAGCATTGTATTTTGAATCTATAGTAAAGACACTTGTAGTGTTTGCACACTGGTTTGACTAGTAGCTTTCTCTGTGGCCAACATCCCTTCAATCGTTTTTTGGTTTGCTGGCACTGTAGGAGTAGTTGGGGTTGTTACTGTAGTTAGCTTTCTTCCCACTTTTGTAATGGTATTTGTTGCACTGGTCATCTCTTGAATTATTCTTTTTTGCTCCTGGACTATCCTCAGGATATTATCCCAGATTATATTACCAACCACCATACACTTGTCTACAACTTACCATTTGGTTCACCCTCTTTATCCAATTATCATTAATTGCCCACCTAAGTATTTGTTAATGTAGAAGCTGATTTATTATCTGCACAATATTGTTGTTCCTAGCTTAAACAATTCCGTTGATTATATCCAAATGATTAACTACTCAGCAATCTTAAAACCTTTCTAATCAGTTGTTATCTTCCCATGATTCAATTATTATTTTTCTTAATACATAATAAAAAGTTCTAGATTTCACTTATTATTTTTTAAATTAATTTACAATAACCAATAATAAGAGGGTATGAGAAGGAAGGGGAGGGAGCAGGTGATTGTGTGTCATCATATTAATTCATTACTATAATTATCTTAAATTGCTGCAAATTCCTTATGCCTTACTCTTATAAATATTTATAGAATAAATAAAGAAGAAATAGGTGTAGAGTATTAATCAGAGAATAAGAAAAAATTCCTTTACTAAGTATCAAATTAACCGCTATTTCAAAATAATGTAGCAACTATATACCCTAATAGTTCTGAATACATCTGTTAGAACCAGTAAAAAAAAGGAGGAAAAATAAAATGTTTACAGTTTCTTAGTTCCCAATTATTGTCAACAGTAATAGTAAATGAATAGGTAAATAAGTTCTTTTGGATTCCTTACTAATTCACCAGTATCCAAAATACGAATTCCAAAGTTCTTTCCTCTTCTGTTATTTGTAAGTGTATGTCTGTGCCTTCAAATCTATTAGTCTCAGTTCACTAAAGTGCCAGTCACACCAAGCTTTTTTTTGTTTTTTGTTTGACTCTGCTGTTCCAGAAGTTTCAATCTCAATACTTTCCTCTTTAATCTGCACTGTCACTCCAATCCAATGATCCAAAGTTTAAGAAGTCTTTATACAATTCAATCAGATGAAATATACCAAGTTTATATCAAAAAAAATACTCTCCTCTCTTTCATTTTCCACTTGGAGGTACAAATTTATTTTGACCGGAGCTAGGCAGAAAAGGAAAGCTCACCCTTGCTGCTTCTCTTCACCTTCCCCCTTTCTGCTCTGGTTCTCCACAGATTCCACCCAATCTTTCAAATCAAATCTTGTTCCCCCGAGTTGTAATCCACATCGAGGCTCGGCGCCGATCTCTTTCCAGGACTCCACTTCGATCTCTTTCCTTGTCTTCCTTCACTGCTTTGCTCCATTGTGACTTTGGACCACTCTTGGAAGGTTGGATTCTTCTGCCTTGGGCTTCAGGGCTCTCTTCCTTGCCCAGCCCTGGGTCACAACCATCCAGTTGGGCTCCCTTGTACAGGCGATCCCATCAGGTTCAACTCCCACCATGAACGGCTGCCCAAACCACAGAAATCTGGAACACATTGTTAAACCTTGTTTCCAAATATGAAATTGGCACACTGCCTCTTCCAATGACCTTAGTCTTCTTGCCATTTGCCAAGGCTATGGTGTCTCCTGCAGTTGCATCCATCCTGTAAAACAATTTTGCATTATTAATAATCGTTTGGCTAGCCCCACTGTCAATAAGCCATTGATTTGTTCCATTACTACTGCTGACTTTTGCAACAGCAATTTATCCATCAACTTGTATTTCTTGCAGCAAACAGTCTTTCTTTAAGTGAGTAGTGTCACCACAGATGAAACATTATTTCTGTTGTTGGGCTTTCTGCTTAGCTGTAATCTGATATCGTCTAATGCTGCCCTGCTGGTCCCTGGAAATTGCAAGGCTCTTATCTCTGTGCTGCTCTCTGCAGACAGAGTGGCTGTGGAAATTTCCATTGCTCCTTTTGGGCAATGGAATTTTTCTTCCTCGTGGCTTTTTCTATAATGGCGTTTCTGTTCTGCAACTATCAGACATGCTTTCAGAGCTTCCAATGCAATTCCTGCTCCAGTTTGCATTCAAACACTGCAGAAACAATGTCCCAAGTTTCATTTAGAGATTCAAGGTTTTGGTATTAACTTTCAAAGTCCAACATGGCATGGGTCCAGGTTGCCTACGAGAACAGCTCCTCCCAACATCAAATGCTAACCGCCCTGTACGGGCCCACAGGCGGGGTCTCCTCAGGGTGCCGTCTGCGACACAATGTCGCTTGGCGGTGACACGGGAGAGGGCCTACTCTGTGGCGGCTCCCACTTTGTGGAATCTTCTTCCGCTGGAGCTCTGTCTGGCCCCCGATCTGTGCACTTTCTGCCACAATTTGAAGACCTGGCTCTTTTTACAATCTGGGCTGTGCTGATTCTCTAGGGTTGGGGTTATTTTAACTAAGGGTTTTAAATTTTAATTCGGCTTAATATGTTTAATATTCTTTTAATTAATTTATTTATCGTTGTATTTTAGTTGTAAGCCGCCCCGAGTCCTTTTGGAGAGGGGGTGGCATATAAGTCGAATAAATAAATAAATAAATAAATTTAGGCTCTTCAAAACTAGCAGTACTTTCTGAGATCCTGGAATCCTCATTCCACATTGTTCTAATTCCACAAACAAAGTTTGCATATGAACAAAATGCTGTTCCACTGAATCTCCTGGCTGCAAACGAGCTCTATATAACTTTCTTGATAATTGTATGATGTTGCATGCAGATACACTCACATGAACAGTCCTCAATTTATCCCAGACTTCCTTTGCAGTCTTTAAATCACCTACATAGAAAAACTGATCATCTTCTAAACTTAAGATGATATAAGCAAGTGCTCTATCATGCAGCTTCTAATCTGCAGCATCTAATGGTGTCTGTGGTGGATTTACCACAATACTCCAAAGCTCTTTAGCCTTCTGGAAACATTCCATCTTTGCCGCCCAAATAATATAGTTCTTCTGATCCAAATGGGGTAGAGAGATCTCTTTAATTTTTTCAGCCATCCTGCAAAGCCTCTTGCCTTTTAAAACAGGCTTTTTACTTTTAAAACAGGCATTCTCCCAACTTTAATTACAATTCAGTCTTTTTCTGGGCATTCTGGGTTTGCTGGGCCCATAACCTATTCAGAGTTTTGCAGCATAATTTTAATGCCAGAAAAAAAAAACACAGATGGCTGATACTTCATTTAATGTCTTTATAAACATATTAAGTAAATTTTATGAACCAGTTGTAGATTTCTTCAACATGAAGCAAATTCAAACAGAAGCAGACATGTTACAAGCAACTCAACCACAGCAGCATAAGCAAAAACAGAGAGAGAACTTGTAGATTCACTTTCCAGGTCAGCTCCCATTGGCTGTGTCAGCTTTGGAAACCTTATTCAACACTGCCATATAGCTTGAGAAAGTGGGAGGGGGTGGTTTCAATTGAGTACTGGAATCCTGACAGGCTGATTTGTTACCATGCCTACTCACTGACTCTGTTAACTATGTCTTTGCCAGTAAATGAATACTCTGACAATACTGAATATTATATGACATTGGAATTATTTTATGGATGGTTGAAGAATAAAAATAGAACTGAGATATAGAGATTAGTGAAATAAAGAATATATGTCAAGGTAGAGTTGTAAACAATACTATGACTATTATATATGATTATTAAGATGACCATACTCAATATAATATTTTCATTAGAAGATATGGTAAGAAGGAGAAATAAATAGATTTATAATGCTGATTATTAATATTGTAGGATTAGAGACTTATTATCAATGTAATGAATATTGTAAATTTTGATTGTAGTTACACAGAGACATTTCTACCAAGATGACATGCTGTTTAATGGAAGAAGATATGTTCAAGTTAAAAAAATACCTTTTGAAAAAAAAACAATAATTAATCTCTTGTGTAGCCTCCATACTGGCAATACCTGAATTCAACATTTTCCTTTTCTCTGTTCTCCTTTCAGGTTCAGCCCCATTCAGTATGCAGTGAATATTGTCTTTCAGGTCAAAGAAAAACCATGAAAGAAGAGAAACTATTCTGTTGCTATGATTGTTTTCCATGTGCAGAAGGAAAGATTTTAGAACAAGAGGGTAAGATATACCTCAATAGACTTTATTGATTGACTAAGATGTAATGTGTTTATTGGCTGATTTCTGCCTCTATTATTCAAGATTCTTTGCCTCACCTTCTATTTCACTTGAAAATTAAGATTTCTCACACTTCAGAATATTATGGAGCTGAAGTTCTAATTCAGTTTACCAGGGATCAGAGCTGGGGGTGCAGAAGAGAATGTGTAATCTTTTTTCCTATCCATTCTAATACACAAACTCTCAGAAGTATAATTTTGCTTTCAGTTGTAACAATATAAACAACGCATTATGTTCTTTTTCAGATGCAGATGACTGTGTTCCATGTCCAGGAGATCAATATGCAAATTTCCATCAAAATGCATGCATTGTCAAAGAGATCACCTTCTTGTCTTACCAAGAACCTTTGGGAATTACGTCTTTGGTGTTTGCATTCTCCTTTGCTTTCATGACAGTATTTCTGATTGCTATCTTCATTAAACACAATGACACACCTATTGTCAAAGCTAACAAGCAGAGCCTCTCCTATGTTTTCCTCACCTCTCTTGTCTTCTCCTTCCTTTCTGCTTTCCTTTTCATTGGACAGCCTACAGTACTGACATGTCTCCTTCGACAAGTTGCTTTTACCTTCATTTTTTCTGTAGCAATTTCTTCTGTGCTGGCCAAGACTATCATCGTAGTTCTGGCTTTCATGGCCACCAAGCCAGGATCTGGAATAAGGAAATGGGTAGGGAACAGACTGGCTACTTCTATTGTCTTTTCCTGCTCCTTTCTTCAAGCATCTCTTTGTGCAATTTGGCTGGCAACTTCTGCCCCATTTCCACATTTTGACATGTATTCCCTGCATAAAGAAATTATACTGGAATGTAATGAAGAGTCTACCTATATGTTTTACTGTGTCTTGGGCTTCATGAACATTCTTGCCCTAGTCAGTTTCATGGTTGCCTACCTAGCTAGGAACTTGCCTGACACCTTTAACGAAGCCAAGTTCATCACCTTCAGCATGCTGATTTTCTGCAGTGTGTGGTTGTCTTTTTCCCCAGCCTATCTGAGTACCAAGGGCAAACACATGGTAGCTGTGGAAATCTTCTCCATTTTTGGCTCCAGCACAGGATTATTGGCTTGCATTTTTTTACCGAAATGTTATGTTATTATATTAAGGCCTGAACTAAATAAAAGAGAAGAGCTAGTGATGAGGAAATAATATATCCAAGTTGTTTACTGAACAGAGTTGACAATTTCATATGATAAGCAAGATGTTTGCCTTTGAAAATAAAGTTTATAAAAATATCTCAGTCTTAAGAAAGCATTTTGCAATTTGGAGATATACCTAGGCTTAAATGAAAGGATGTTTATATATATATATATATATATTTGTTTTCATAGATTTTCACAGGTAAAGGTATGTAGGTCTTGGTGTATTCGGGTCTTGTCCTGTGTAAGATTGAGAATACCTTGGCAACGTTTCGACGAAATCTCATCTGTCATCTTCAGGCTGGTGTCTTCAGCTTCGTTCTCCTGGGAGAAGTGTGTGATAGTGGCTGTTTTTCCCTTTTAAACTCCAGAGTTGGCTGTGTTGTTACTTCTTGATTGGTTGATGGAGTTGATGTATGCAGATTGGATGGCTTTTTCCTGAGACCCTGTGTGGCTGAGGTGCTGGCTGTGTGTCTCTCAGCCTTTTGTGTTGTAACGACCTGGGTAATGGGCTGTGTGATGACCTTCTGAGTTCTATTGTTGTGACGTCCTGGGTGTGGTGCTGTAATCTCCTGGGTCATTGTCTGTGTTGCAACCTCCTGATGTTTTGTGTTGTAATCTCCTGAGTTTTGTGATGTAGTGTCCTGGGTGGAAGGCTGTGATGTGACATTCCAGGCGTTGGTTTGGCTCCGAGTTTGAGGTCTGGCTATGTGTTTATAGCGTGTGTCAGTTTGCTTAGTTTGGGGGTCGGAGGAGGATGTAGCAGCTGGTGTTGCAGTCATGGTCTGGTTTCTGGATGGTGGTTGCCTTTCATCTGTGGCATGGGCTTGGGTTTGAGTCTGGTGAAGGAGATTGGTGGTAGCATCATGTGTTATTTTGGGTCCGGTGTTGGTTTTCGTGGCTGGGACTCATTTGTTGATTAGGGCTAGTTTCCAGATGTCTGGTAGGTGGGAAGTATCATCCTCACACATCCTCACACATCTCAACAGCCTACACCCCAAAATACAATTTACCATGGAAACAGAAACCAACAACCAACTTCCGTTCCTGGACGTCCTAATTTACAAAAAACCCAATGGCTCCCTAGGACACACCATATACCAGAAAAAGACACACACTAACCGCTACTTAAATGCACAATCCCTTCACCACCCTGCACAGATCAACTCCGTAGCCAAGACCCTCATCTCCAGAACCAAACGCTTAGCTGACAAAGACCACTTGAGAACAGAATTACACACCCTCACTAATGTATTAATGTCCAATGGATTCCAAAGAAGCACAATCACCAACCTAATCCGGACCCGCTGTGGGGAAGAGCTGAGGAATTTGGTCAATATCTGTCGGATAAGATCGCTTGGATTCAGAGCGGGTTGTCCTCTGATTTGCAGTGGTTGGAGGAAGGGGATACAGGCAGTCTGGCCATTACGTTCTGGGATGAGTTCGATCCTGTTTCCGAGGATGAAGTGGACGGGATTATGTGGCACCTGAGTTCCACCACATGTATGTTGGACCCATACCCCTCCTGGCTGACTTATGCCGCCAGGGAGGTCACCTGCAGCTGGATCCGGGCAGTGGTCAACGCTTCTTTGAGGGAGGGTGTCTTTCCCTCCGCCTTGAAGGAGGCGGTGGTGAGGCCCCTCCTGAAGAAGCCTGCCCTGGATCCAACCGTGTTAGACAACTTCCATCCAGTTTCCAACCTTCGCTTTCTGGCGAAGGTTGTTGAGAGTGTGGTGGCTCAGCAATTTCCGCTCTTCCTGGAGGAAACGGACCACCTGGATCTGTACCAATCGGGCTTCCGGCCTGGTTTCAGCACGGAGACGGCATTGGTGCTGTTGGATGATCTCTGGAGGGCATGGGACAGGGGTTTTTCCTCTGTCCTGGTCCTATTAGACCTCTCAGCGGCTTTTGATACCATCGACCATGGTGTCCTTTTGCGACGCCTCATGGGGTTGGGGGTGGGGGGCACTGTTCTCCGGTGGCTCTCCTCCTACCTCGCGGGGCAGTTGCAATCGGTGTTGGCAGGGGGCCAGAGGTCAGCCCCAAGGGCGCTCACTTGTGGGGTCCCTCAGGGGTCGGTCCTCTCTCCTCTTATTTAACATCTACATGAAACCGCTGGGTGAGATCATTCGTGGTTTGGGGTGAGGTATCATCAATATGCGGATGATACACAATTGTATATCTCCACCCCAAACCAGATCAGTGATGCCCTCTCCTGATGACTCGCTGTCTGGATGCGGTACGAATCTGGATGGATGGAAACATGCTTCGACTCAACCCAGCCAAGACTGATTGGTTGTACATACCGGCATCCCGGTCCAGCTTGGAATGTCCATCGTTGACCATAGGGAGTGGTGTTGCCCCCTGTGGATAGGGCAGGAACCTGGGGTCCTCCTGGATGCGGCTCGGTTGGAGGAGCAGGTGGAGCGTCACCAGGGGCTGCTTTGAGTCGGCTGGTTCGCCAGCCGCCCTCCTGGACCGGGATGCCCTGCGTGACAGTCACTCATGCCCTTGTTACTTAGGCTTCGACTACTGCAACGCTCTCTATCTAGGACTGCCCTTGCATACCATCAGACTGCAGCTGGTGCAAAATGTGGTGGTGATAAATTTCCGTTCTCCCATGTTAGCACCCTCCTCGCTGCCATTGGTTGCTGGTTGCTCTCGGTTGGATCAAGTCTTAACTAACATAAAGTCCTACATGACATGGGTCCATATTACTTAAGGGAGTGACTGCTGCCGACATCGAATATTAACAGCCCTGTCTTGAGAAGTCATAGACAGGGACTCCTTGGGGATCCCATCAGCTGGGCAATGCCGGCTGGCAGTCCCGATGCGTGCCTACTCTGTCGCAGTCCCCAAACTCTGGAATCAACTTCCTTGGGGCTCCACCTGGCCCCCGACCTCATCCTTCCGCCATGACCTGAAGACCTGGTTATTTGACCAATCCAGGCTGTGACCCTTGGGAGGGGTGGTTTAATTGACTGATTTTAAGTTTTGTACTTAGTAGTGCAATTGGGACTGTTAGTTTAATTCTTTTTAAAGTATTTATTGTTGCTGTTTTATTGTAAGCCACCCCGAGTCTTCGGAGATGGGGTGGCATATAAGTCCCATTAATAAATAAATAAATAAATAAATAAATAATCTAAGGAGACTCCCCAAAAACCAAGACACAGAACAGGACAATGGCATTGCCCACCTCCCTTACATCAAAGGCACCACAGATAAAATCAGCAAAATTCTCCACAAACACAATATCAGGACAGCCTTTGGCACTGACCAAAAATAGCCAACATCTTAAGAAACCCCAAAGACAAGATCCAGCTAGAAACCAAGGAGTTTATAAAATACTGCAAAATTTGCCCAGCCACATACATTGGACAAACCAACAGGAGAATAAATGCACGCATGAGAACACAAGAATGAGTCAGAAAAGAAGAAAAACTTCCTCCCTTTTCCAGCACCTTAAAGCCACAGGACATGAAATTGATTTTGAGGGATCCAAACTTATTCTCCAATACTGAACACTTCAACAAGAGAATAATTAGGGAAGCCATCAAATAGAGAAACACCCCCATAACATGAATAAACGGGATGATACTTCCACCTTCCAGACTCTGGAAACTAGCCCTAATCAACAAATGAGTCCCAGCCACGAAAACCAACACGGACCCAAAATAACACATGATGCCACCACCAATCTCCTTCACCAGACTCAAACCCAAGCCCATGCCACAGATGAAAGGCAACCACCATCCAGAAACCAGACCATGGCTGCAACACCAGCTGCTACACCCCCTCCACCCCCAAACTAAGCAAACTGACACACGCTATAAACACATAGCCAGACCTCAAACTCAGAGCCAAACCAAGGCCCAGAATGTCACATCACAGCCTTCCACCCAGGATACTACATCACAGAACTCAGGAGATTACATCACAAAACATCAGGAGGTTGCAACACAGACAACGACCCAGGAGATTACAGCACCACACCCAGGACGTCACAACAATAGAACTCAGAAGGTCATCACACAGCCCATTACCCAGGTTGTTACAACACAAAAGGCTGAGAGACACACAGCCAGCACCTCAGCCACACAGGGTCTCAGGAAAAAGCCATCCAATCTGCATACATCAACTCCATCAACCAATCAAGAAGTAACAACACAGCCAACTCTGGAGTTTAAAGGGAAAAACAGCCACTATCACACACTTCTCCCAGGAGAACGAAGCTGAAGACACCAGCCTGAAGATGACGGATGAGATTTCGTGAAAGCGTTGCCAAGGTATTCTCAATCTTACAGGACAAGACCGAATACACCAAGACCTACATATATATATATATATATATATATATATATATATATATATATATATATGTAAAAATAACTAATTTCCTATATATTGAGAAGAGAGCATTCTTGCTCAAGGATGATTTTTGAGTGAACGAGAGAAATTAATTCTAAACATTAATTTTAATTTCCCTTTTCTATTGTTTTACTCACTTATCATATCACAGATATATCTGACAGACTTTTTTTTGCTATCTCTATACTATTATTCTCCAGAGAACATTAACCATGCTCTTTAGTGTCTGTAGTCTGCCCAGCAAGTCCTGCAACTCTCGAAGGAATCCAGAGAAGTACTTGATGGACCAGATAATTTCCTATTTACTGTATTCATCAAGAAAATATGAATATTGCATGTCCACAGTAGGATTCTTTAGTCCATTGTATATAATAGACTTCTGTAGTTCCTTAAGGAGAACATTCAATAATAAATTCAGCCTGTCTTTAACGTATGCCAAACTGAATTTGGTACCTGGTGGTACCTAGCTCAAAAATAGTGACTGATGGGATATTGGGCTTCTAGTGAAAAATCACTTAAATATAAGCCAGTAGTATTATGCACCTACCACAAAACCCAACACAATTGTCACCTGTATTAACAAAGGGATAGAATCATTATTATTTGTATGGTGGTGCATACCTAATGCTTTTTCCTATTCCTATTTTCCCCACAACAATCTTCTTCTTCTTCTTCTTCTTCTTCTTCTTCTTCTTCTTCTTATTATTATTATTATTATTATTATTATTATTATTATTCCTTTCTGCTATCTAGTTAAAAGAAATACTAACCTGTGAGGTGTTTGGGGCTGAGAGAAACTCAGGCAGACTGCCTCAAAGTTCCCTATCCAACTTTCATATCACATTGCTTCTATTTATTAAGTTTTTCAAGACGCTCTAAGATGTGGAGATGAAGAGCCAAATACCATGACATGGAAACAAGAAATAGATATCTGGGCTAATATGAAGAAGATTATGTGTTCTCTTATATAGAAAAGGGACATCTTTATTCCACCTATCCTGGAAAGGATTGTGGAGAGAAAGCATTTTGACATATGGACAATCTAATCTTCCTTTAGAAAAAATGGAGAAGAGATTGAACCTTCTTGTGGAAAAAGTACAGAGATCTCTCATTGTGTGCACCATTGCCTGCATTCAATGATGCAAAGAATACCATCTAACTGGGGGGAAAATGACATCGTTGGTTTCTTAAATTAACAAAATGCTTTGAGAAGAAGTGTCATAAAATTTTAGGTTCAAAGCAGGGGCATTGGATACAAGCAAAATTGTCAGGCTCTGGACATGCTGCAACATGTGCCAGAGCCCGACAATGATGTCGGGTGGTGGGAGTGTTGAGATGGCATGGAAGGAAGACAAGACACGCAAACATAGTTCATGAGGGAAGGCACCCTGAGGTCGTGCCTCGAGCCTCCTTTATTAGGCAAGATCGGATCAAGAAGACCCCTGTGTCACAAACTGATTGGGTGTTCGATGGCTTGAGAAGGAGCATGTTTACCCAAGTCAGGAGATTATCAGTGACTGTCACGTAGGCATCTTAGCCGGAACAGAGTAGTTGATTATTTACCAAGACTGAGAGGAAAACTTATTCGAATGTGGGGGTTCGTGGGTCATCCCAGCCATGGGTGGTTTGCCAGCCCCAGGCTAGTTTTCCCCACATCTCCTCCTTTTTCATTTAGTTTTCATCAAAGGTCTTGATTTTTGAGCATTTTGTATGCATACATAATCTCAGGTCTTGTTGGATGTTTGTGCCGAATTTTGAGAGATAGACACTGAGCAGGTAGGTTTGGTAAGCATTGAATGCAGCAGCAAATTAAAATAAACATGACTATGCCACAAATAAGTAACTGTGTGAGTTGGGTAAACCATGAGCCATTTGGTAGCCAGGACCAGAGCCAATCCCATGGAGACTGAGGGTGACATTCAGAATTGGATTCTGCAGGCCTTGATGCCAGGCCATCTCTCCACAGTTTCACACAGTGAGCCGGAACCCAAACTGGACCTGTGGGTGTAAGCACAGCAGCACATCCTTGTCCCCACGTAAGCAGTGGAGCAGGACCAAGCCATTCTGGGTTAGGGAGCAATTTGTACAATACCTGTGGTCTGGGAGAACCATCATGATGGCCATAATGTCGTGCGACAGCAGTTGAATTTTGTGAATTTAAATTTAAATGATTCAATGTAAATAAAACTTTGTTAAGCCATTCCTGTTTTCCGGGCAATCCTAAGGGAGTTCCTCCTGTTTGTTTAAGTTTGTCCAAAGCATTTTTTAAGGTTTGATTAGCTCATTCCACGATCGCTTGACCAGTGGAGTTATAAGGAATGCCAAATAAGTGCTGGATGTCCCATTGGGAGCAGAAAGTGGCAAACGCTTGACTGCAATAGGCAGAACCATTGTCAGTTTTGATCGTGTTGGGTTTGCCCATAACTGAAAATGCTTTTAAACAATGGTTAATGACATGCTTCGTGGCTTCTCCCTTTTGAGGAGAAGCCCAAATATAATTAGAATAGATGTCTATAGTTACATGAAGATACTTCCAGGGAGCAAATGATGGATATTGAGTCACACCCATTTGCCAAACTTCATTCGCCTTCAGACCTCGGGGGTTAACTCCTATAGAAGGGGCTGCAGAGACCTGAGAGCATTGTGGGCACTGCTGTATGATTGCTCTTGCCTGCTCTATAGGGAGGTTAAAGGCTTTTGAGAGAGATTTTGCATTTTGATGAAACATACCATGACTATCCCAGGGTGTAACCATAAGGTCACCTGATCAGCTACGGAATTGCCTTCACTAATGTATCCAGGAAAGGGTTGATGACTTCTAATATGGCCAATAAAAAGAGAATGTATTCACTGCTGTAGGATTGTCTGTAAGGTTAGAAATAAAGAAAGCAGCGCTTCATCTAGCGTGGGTGTTATATATGCTCCAGGCAGGTTCTGGACTATGTTACAAACATATTGACTATCTGAAATAATATTGAGTGACTGCTGACTAAAATGTTGCAGAGCGAGAACGACTGCAGCCAATTCCACACGCTGCACGGAAATCTGCGGTGGGGTGATCTTAGTCACCCAGTTTCCATTGTCTTTCCAGGTGACTGCACCCCATTTGGGGCCACCATCTGGAAAGACTGTAATAGCTTCAGGAAGCAGAGTGGGAGACAAGACAGAGTACATGGACATAGGAATGTGATTAAAAGCTAAAATTCTTTGATCTGCCGGAATGTGATAGGAAACTTTTCCCACATATTCCGTCAATGCTAGCTGCAGAGAGGATGATAAATGGAGCATACGCTCCCAGTCTTTTAGCAGAATGGGAAGAATTATATTAACAATATCTAAACCAAGAAGGGCTAAACTTTGTTCCCTAGCTTTTAGAATTAATTCTGAATACATCGTATTTGGGGAGCTAATGGTGTGTCCAGGGCTATGGCTAAGATAGATCCATTCCAGGATATTCATGGAGCTTTTACCTGCAGTAGTCACTTCTTGCTTTAAAACTGCAGTAGGCTGTTTTGCAGTAGGAATCAACACTAATGTTAGTGGAATGTTCTCTACACACCTATCAACCCAAACCTTTTTTAGAGCATCATTTATTAGCATTAACACCTGTAGTTGATCAGAAGTTAGGGTGATCAGATCCACAGGATTATGATTTTTCAATGCTTTAAATAATGGGCTAAGTGTATGGGTTGGCAATCTGACATATGGTCTAAGCCAATTGATCGAACCTAAAAGTTGTTGTAAATTAACATAGGTTAACATAGGTTAATGGATTTTTGTTCTCAATCTGAGGAATCCGAGGTGTGGTCTAAAGCAATTTATGTCCTAAGTAGAGGAAAGGTGGGCATATTTGGACCTTTTCCGGGGCTACCTGAAGTCCATATAACTTAAGAAAGTGCCGTAATTGAGGCAACCAGGTGGGCGGAATATCAGGAGCTGCCACTAGAATGTCATCCATGTAATGATAGACCATTGCATTCAGGTATTTATTCTGAAATGGTTGTAGGGATTGATTAACAAATAATTGACACAGGGTTGGGCTATTAAGCATACCTTGCAGTAGTACTGTCCACTGATACCTAGCAGTTGGTTTTTCTGAATTAATCACTGGGGCAGTGAAAGCAAAAAATGGCTTATCTTTTGGACAGCCCTGTATTGCTTTCTGCAATCTATCAATAAATTCTGCATAGGGTTCGTTGGGACCCTGTTTGGTGGTAGAGAATGATTTTGATGGTTTCCCTGTAACTGGTACTTTTTTAAAGGTTTGTAAGACACAACGGCCAATAGCAGGATAGGCAGCTGCAGGAATGCCTGTAGCTTGTTTTTGTAAAGTGCCAAAAGCCCCTGCCCCATACAATTGGTCTGGGATATCCCCGAGTTGTTTCCTGCCTGAATTGCATACCTCTGATATTCTGAATCCCATACCACATATTGCACTGAGGTAAGAAGCATACGCATCATATCTTTCCAATCTTGTGGTACTAGGTGATATGCATTCGATATGCCTTCTAAAATGCCCTGTGTGAAAGTTGACCTGAGCCCTGTTTCACTAATACTTTTCCTTAGTTCCCTTAACACTGTATAAGGTGGGGGTGTCCATTCATGTTCAATTTGCCCCTGAGCATCTATTTGCTCCTGTACTGGAAAGGCATTGAGTCCTTCCATCAATTCTTCTGCTGTTAATTCCCCTTTTTTTGCGCTTCTTTACATCCAGCTTGGATTGGGCTACTCACTTTACTAGAGATTTTTGGTGGGGTCCGAGAGGTCTCTGGCAGCATTGATGTTGGTGCTGGCAGAGTCAATTGTACATAGGGAGGAGGTGCGGACACCTCCTGGGGAAGCAGAGAAGCTGGTGCCTTGAGTGAGTGAAAACCTACAGTTTCTACTGCTTCCTTACATGTCTGCCATAATAACAGATGTTGGATCGGAGCTCTAGGTTCTGAATGTAAATGTACTCTGATTTTTATCCAATCTCCCAAGTCCAGGCTTCCCTTTTCCAGATACCATGGACATTGGTAACCTATTTCTGTTATGAGATCTTCTATATCATGTAAACTTATTCCTCCTGTCTTACTTTGCTGCTTAAGAATTTTATGCAACTCTTTTGCATCAACTTTCTGCTGAGTTGATAATCCTCCTCCGATACTCACCTGAAATCGGGAGCGTTGTATGCTGAGGTGCACCTTGGCTATTCCAGCAGGATGAGTGGAGGGTTCTTAAGCCGAATCATGTCGGGGTCACCAGATGTTGAGACAGCGTGGAAGAAAGACAAGACGCAAACATAGTTCATGAGGGAGGGCACCCTGAGGTCGTGCCTCGAGCCTCCTTTATTAGGCAAGATCGGATCAAGAAGACCCCTGTGTCACAAACTGATTGGGTGTTCGATGGCTTGAGAAGGAGCATGTTTACCCAAGTCAGGAGATTATCAGTGGCTGTCACATAGGCATCTTAGCTGGAACAGAGAAGTTGATTATTTACCAAGACTGAGAGGAAAACTTATTCGAATGTGGGGGTTCGTGGGTCATCCCAGCCATGGGTGGTTTGCCAGCCCCAGGCTAGTTTTCCCCACAGGGAGGAGCTGATATTTACCTCATCGCCACTTCAGCTGCCCCAGCCACCAATACAGAGGGGTGCTTTATGACTCGATACTGCTCTGAGGCCCACCCTTGCTCTGTTCCCCACCCCAAGATGGTCCATGGAGAGGGTTCTGGATGGAAGCTGGGTCCCAACAGCCAGTTGATGTGATGGTTGTGCTGACTATGGAGAGACTATTTATTTATTTGTTGGTTTGTTTGTTTGTTTGATTTGATTTGTCAATCACAAGATAATAGGTATAAATATAAACATAGTTATGAATACATGAAATGGATACATATTAGAAAAATAAAGAAACAATAGGACAGGGACAGTAGGCACGTTGGTGTCCTTATGCACGCCCCCTACAGACCTCTTAGTAAAGGGGTGAGGTCAATAGCAGACAGTCCAACGTTAAAGTTATTGGGGTTTGGGGAAGAAACCACCGAGTCAGGTAGCGCATTCCAGGCATTGACCACTCTGTTGCTGAAGTCGTATTTCCTGCAGTCAAGTTTGGTACGGTTAACCTTGAGTTTGAATGTATTGTGTGCTCTTGTATTGTTATGGTTGAAGCTGAAGTATTCATTGACAGGTAAGACATTGCAATGTATGATTTTATACACTATACTTAGATCGGACTGAAGGCAGCATAGTTCTAGTATTCTAGGTCTAGAATTTCAAGTCTGGTGGTATAAGGTATTCTGCAATGAGTAGAGGAGTGGAGAACTCATCTTGGGAAGTATTTCTGGACTTTCTCAACTGTGTTAATATCAGATACGTAATGTGGGTTCCAGACTGATGAGCTGTATTCGAGTATTGGTCTAGCAAATGTTTTGTATGCTTTAGTTAGAAGTCTGATATTACCAGAGAAAAAGCTATGTAAGATTAAGTTAACAACTCTTAATGCCTTTTTGGCTATGTAGTTACAGTGGGCTCTAGCACTTAGATCATTAGAGATGAGTACTCCAAGATCCTTGACAGAGTTTGGATCATCAGCAAGGTCTTGACTATTCAGCTTGTATTTTATTTTCTGATTTTTTTTGCCAATATGTAAGACAGAGCATTTATTTGTTGAGATTTGAAGTTGCCATTTGTTTGACCATTCTGATACATAGTCAAGGTCTTTTTGAAGGGTAGCAGTATTGTCTGTAGTGTTGAATAGCTTTACATCAGCAGCGAAGAGAACGCAGTTGCTCTTAATATGATCACAGAGGTCATTTATGTAGAGTATGAAGAGAGTTGGTCTTAGAACGCTGCCTTGGGGGACACCACTGTTGACAGGTAGAGAATTTGATAGGACGCTCCCAGTTTTGACCATTTGTTGTCTGTTTGACAGGAATGCTTCTATCCAGTTATGCAGTTGTCCAGAGATACCATAAGATTTTAGTTTTAGGAGTAGTTTGTCATGTGCCACTGAATCAAAGGCTTTACAGAAGTCTATGTAGATTGCGTCTATTCCTTTGCCCTGATAGATTTATGTAGTCCATATGTTTTTGCAGTGTAAGAATTGTAGATTACAGGATAGTTTTTTCTGAAACCAAATTGTTTATTAGAGAGTAGGCTGTTTGTCTTTAAGTGGAGGATAATGGATTGGTTAATAATTGATTCCATGACTTTACAGGTGACGCAGCATAAAGAGATTGGTCTGTAATTTTCAACTAAGCGGGGGGGGGGTCTCCTTTTTTTTATAAAAAGTTTTTTATTTTTGATACAAACATACAAACAAGACATACAAAACATAAAAAACCATCTTCCATATATACATACAGTGTGTCAGTTGGTTGCAAATCCTTTGTGTCATCCTTTCATAATCGTCACTCACAATTTATCAGAAAGAAAATTTCTCATATTATCAATAAAACATTATGCATTTATCAATTATTACTTGTGTACAATTAAACTATTTATTTCATCATATATACAAGATATATTTTTAATCTAAAATTTATGTTATACTTTCATCCAATGGTTATATATATCAACATTATATTTTATATCAACCTATTATATTTCTATTACAAAATTATATAATCTATTGCATTACCAAGTCTTTTTATCCAACCATTGATAAAACAAATCCCATATCTTATAAAATTGTTTATCTTCTTGTTCTCTAATTTCAAATGCCAGTTTACTCATTTCAGCACAGTCCATAATTTTCCTAATCACATCCTCCTGCATAGGTATTTTATCATTCTTCCAATTTTTGGCAAATACAATTCTAGCTGCTGTTAAAACATTTACAATCAAATATTTCAACTCTTTATTGTAGATATCTGGTATAATTCCCAATAAAAATATTTCTGGTTTCAAGTCTATGTGTTGTTGTATCATTTTTTCCAACCATGTGTGGATTTTAGTCCAATATCTTTTTGCAGCCGAACATGTCCACCACATATGGTAATATGATCCAGGTATCTCATGACATTTCCAGCATTTATCTGATTTATTCTTGTACATTCTTGCAATTCTCGTCGGGGGTAAGTGCCACCTGTAAAACACCTTATACAAATTTTCTTTATAAGCAGTTGACATTGTCATTTTATAATTCTGAGACCATAATTTTTCCCATTTCTCTAGATCAATCCCTTACCCAAAATTTTCCCCCCAAGCAATCATTGTTTCTTTAATTTGTTCCTCTTCCATTTTAAATTCTAAAAAATATCCATAAGGTTTTTTAATCACCTTTTCATCAGTACCCATCAATATTTTATCTAACCCAGTCAGCTTGTTATAAATACCTTCCTCTTTAGTATCTTTATCAAATCTAGATTGTACTTGCAAGTATGAAAACCAATTCATTTTTATACCTTGTTTTCATCTTGATTGTTCATATTCTCCCAATCAATGATAGTTGTAAGTTTTTCCATTTTTCCAAGTCTGTCACTATCTGCTGTTTAAGTTTAATGTAATTATCCTCCTTCAGTGTACTACATCTTGCTGTAATATATATCCCTAAATACTTATCCTTACTTGTGACCTGTATTTCTAAAGCTTCTTCCAATTCTTTCTTCCATCTCGTTAACATATTCTTTGTTAATATCTTTGTTTTGTCTTTATTAATTTTCAACCCTGCTACTTCTCCATACTCTTCTATTCATTCAATTAGCTTAAGCGCTGATTCCAGTGGGTCCTCTAATATAAATACCAGGTCATCTGCAAAGGCTTGTAACTTATATTCTTTTTTAATTTTCATTCCTTTTATTTGTTTATCTTCTCTAATGCACCTGTTTAACACTTCTAAGGTTAACACAAACAGCAGGGGTGACAGTGGGCAACCTTGTCTAGTCCCTTTTCTTATATTTATAGGCTCTGTCAATTCTCCATTTATCAAAACCCTTGCGGTTTGTTCAGAATATATAGTCTCAATAACACATATAAAATTTTTGCCAAAGCCCATTTCTGTCAATTGCAGTAACATAAAGCGCCAACTCACATTATCAAAGGCTTTTTGAGCATCCAGAAACATCAAGGCCATTTGTTTTTCAGGATGTGCCTCATAGTACTCCAGAGTATCCAGAATTATTCTCATATTATGTTTAATTTGTCTTTTTGGCAGAAACCCATTTTGATCAACATTTATAAAGTTGTTTAAGTATCTTTTCAATCTTTCTGCAAAAATTGAAGCAAAGATTTTATAGTCTGAATTTAATAGGGAAATAGGTCTATAATTTTTAACTTGTTGTAAGTCTGTGTCTTCCTTCAGTATAAGTGTGATATAAGCTTCTGACCAAGTCTTTGGTATTCTCTTCTCTTGCATGACTTCATTCACAACTTCTAATAATTGGAGGTTTAACACCTCCTGAAAAGTCTTATAAAATTCCACTGGTAAACCATCCGGGCCTGATGCTTTCCCTGTATTTTGTTTCTTTAAGGCTTCTGTTAACTCCATCACTGTTATATTCTCTTCTAACATTATTTCAATATCTTTGGGTATCTGTGGTAACTTTGCCTTTTGTTTAATTTTTTTCTTCTTGAATACTCTCTTGATAGTACAATTTCCCATAATAGTCTTGTATAATTCTTTTTTCCCTTCATTTCGTAACAAGGTACTTCTTCATCTATTAAATGGCTAATTTTCCTTGATTCTCTTTCCTTTCTTAGTTTATAGGCTAACCATCTTCCTGGTTTGTTTGCATCCTCAAAATAATTCTGTTTAGCATTTTTAATCTTTTGGGCTAGCTCTTCTTTTTCCATTAATTCCATTTTATGTTTGGTTATATCCATTTTAATTTTAACATCTTTTTTGTGGAAATTTCTGTAGTTCTTTTTCCAGTTTTTTATATTCTTCTTCTAATGTTTTAAAAGTCTTTTTTTGTTTGATATTTCTTTTCCTTGTATAATCAATTATGAAACCTCCTGTATAGGCCTTCATCGTATCCCAGAGATTCTGTGACAATGTATCCTCTTTCTTATTTTCTTTAAAAAAGAATACCAGTTCTCTCTCCATTTTCTGTTTAAAATCTTCTTCCTTTAATATCTTATTGTTTAACATCCATCTAGATCTCATCTTTTGTCCTTTCCAAATAATAATCATTGGATTATGATCGGCCCAAGTACTTGCTTCTATTTCAATTTTTTGTATATTAAAAAATAGATCAGCTGATGTCCATATCATATCTATTCTTGACCATGATTCATGCCTATTTGAGAATGTATATTGTTTATTTCCTGTATTTCTCTCTCCATGCATCTTTTAAATTTATTTCTTCTATCATTTGAAAAAAGGGTTTTGGTAATTTCTTTCTAGCTTTCTTTGTGGCTTTTTGTGATTTATAATCCAGCTGCTCATTAATTATCCCATTAAAATCTCCCATCATGCATAAATTAACATACTCCAGTTCAATTATTTTTTTATGGAGTTTGTTATAAAATTCCTCTTGGTGGTCATTTGAAGCATATATTGCTATTAAAAGTGTTTTAGTATTGTTTTCCATTATTTCTACCATTAAGATTCTTCCATCATCATCTGTATAAATTAATTCAGCTAAATTGTTTCTTTTAATATATAGAACCACGTCTTCTTTTTTACATTGTGCCAATGAGGTAAACAATTTTCCTAACTTTTTTTGTTTCAGTACATGTTCATGTTGTTTTTTAATATGTACTTCTTGTAAGCAAATTATATCAAATTTTAATTTCTCCAATTTGTGAAATACTTTCCTTCTTTTAATGGTTGAGTTGAGTCCATTTATATTCATTGTAACCAATTTTTTTCCTCCATTTTAGATTTTGTAAGAGGGATTGCTCTGGTGGATCTTATTTCTCTTGTTCTTGCACCCCTGCCTACTATGCTTCTTCTTTTTTTTTTTCTTTTTTCCACATTTGCTATCAACTCCTTTTGTGGTTCAATCAGGGGCTCTTCTTTTTTGTATCTTCCTTCTTTCCTTTAATATATTCATAGTATAATTCTGCCTTTTCAACCATGTCAATTTGTGTCTTTGTTCCCATGCATGTAAACAGGAGGCCTTCTGGTATCAACCATCTATAATTTATTCCTTTCTAAGCAGTTCTTGGTTAGAAAGAGGTACTGCCCCTCGCCTCCCCTTACTCTTCTTGGTACCTGTTTCAGTGCCACATTTTTTTGTCTTTAAACTTTAATGTTCTTCTTGTCATTTGCAAAATTTGTGTTTTAATAATTTTCTTAGTAAATCTAATATGAACTTTTTTGTAGCTTATTCCTCATTGCATATCTTGTAGGTACATGAAACACTTCATCCATTCCATCCATCATCATTTTCTTTTTCATTATTTCTCTAGTGCTTCCGCCAATATTTCTATCATTTTTCCAGCGAGGTTTTCACCCTTTTTTCTTCTACATTTTGAAATCTCAAGTAAAATTTGACCTGTCCATCTCTCCTTCAATGATTCAATCCTGTCTTTTTTCAATTTCACTTAATTTCCTTTCCATTCTTTGTTCGTTCCTGCTCTTCAATTTTCTTAATTTTTTCATCATATTTGGTCATCATCTCTTGAATATTTTCCACTTTCTCATCTGTCTTTCCAATTTTCTGAATATTTTCAACTTTTTTTCATCCGTTTATCTATTTTCTGCTGAATCTTCTCCACCTTTGATTTGTCTGTTCAATTTTTGGGAGATATTCTCATTACTCTTTTCAACATTTTCTACTTTTGTCTGTAGAATTTGAATTCCTTGCAAAATCTTCTGTAATATATCCTCCTTCTCTTTTTCCTCTTCCTGTTGCAACATCGCCCCTATTGATCGCTGACCTCCAGATGGTGAGGAAGCAGGGAGTTGTTGATTGAGAGCTGGAATATTTTCTGCTCATTTTATAGTTATTTCCTAGTAGGGCCCCCCCAAAATAGAGGGCCCTTCAAAAATAATAAAAATAAGTAGACAAAAAGGGGAAAAAAGTAAAAGTTTAAAAAAAATAAAAAAAATAAAGAAACAAAAGATTCTTCAGGCTTTTGTAATTTAATCCATTGGTTCCACTTGTATACAAAAATAGAAAATAGTAGGGAGGAAAAAAGGAAGGTCTCAAAAAACAACAACAGGTGGTTCCCAGTTCAAAAAAAAAAAAGAAAAAGGGAAGAGACTTGTATTATATACCCTAATCCAATGGCGAATCAACAAGATGAAAAAGACAAAAAAGTAGAAAGAGGAGCAAATCATAAGCAAAAGAAAGGGAAAAGAAAAATTCTATCTAAAATTAAAGAAAGAATAAACCAAACAATAAAAATTCAATCAATGGGGAGTGGAAAAGA
>CM019155.1:138706099-138732586 GCA_009733165.1 Naja naja
AGTAGCCATATTTACAAATCCAAAGTAGATACAAAAAAGTTCTAGAAGATTTTGGATTTGATAAAGAACATGCTTACATAAAATCTTAATGGGACCAGAACAAAAATTAATATCCAGAGCATAAAAATATTTATTAGCTTTTAAAATGGAAGAAGAGACCGTGAAAAGTATTATGATAGCCTCAGCAAAATTTTTTGGATGTAACATAGATCTAGAAGAATGGGAGAAACTATGGAAAGTTAATTATAAATTAACAATATCCTCATCATAAAAAGAAAATTTGTACAAAATATTTTACAGGTGGTATCTGGCTCCAACATGATTGGCTAAAATATATCTAAAATTCAAGAGTCAAAATGTTGGAAATGCCAAAAGTTGATGGTACCTTCATATGTGTAGTTTGTTATGTCCTAAAGGAATAGAAGACATACCGGACCAAAATTAAAAATTAAAAATCTGGCTCTAAGCTTTTCAAGACCTTCTAAGATGCAGGGGTGAAGAACCAAGTACCATGACTGTTATGTATGTATGTAGGTTTGAATGTTATTGGTTTATTTGAACTGTTCTTGTAAAATGTCAAATGGTATTGGTTTAAATAGTGCGGGAGAAGAACCCTGCACTCCCATTGGCTGGCAACTATGGCTGCAGGCTATAAGAGGCAGCCGTAGCCAGCCAACTTCGGGTCCATTCAGCTGTAGTCACTGAATAAACTCTTTGCTGGAACTCTTCGCGTCTGACTCTTCATGCAGACTTAACACTGGCGAGAAGATTCCCTGAAGAAGAAGACAGCGGAAGACAAGCAGAAGAAGCGAGATGGCTGCGCTGAACACCCCCAGCCCGTTCGATCCGGTGGCGAAGACTGGGAATCATCGCGGATCGCTTCCAGATGTACCTGGAAGGCGACCTCGCCGACATTCCGAGAGGCGGAAGAGGCGGTATTTCTCACACTCTGCGGTCCGGCAGTCTTCAAGATGGCGAAGGCGTTAGCAGGAGCTGCAGAACTGAAGGTAATGGAATGGCCTGATTTAGAAGCTTTTAAGAGCCCATTCGCCCACAAGTATCGTGCCTCATTAAGAACACGAATTTTACCGTCGGGATCAAGGGAAAGCGAGAATGTTAATGACTTCATGGCAAGTTTAAGGGACATTGGGGGTGCTTGTGACTTTACCAACTTAGAAGAGGCCATCGCATGTCGGTTTGTTTTAGGCCTCAAAGATAAGGTCTTACAAAGCAAACTGTTAATGAAACCTAAGATCCGTTTAAAGAGGCCATTGAAGAAGCTGTTTCAGCGGAAGCCACCAAGTCCTCAGCAGCGGCCATGAAAAAATTAACAAGGCCTCAAGCCAGGCCTCAAGCCATTCTGATGTGGAAAAACCACAACAGCCCATTGTGAACAAATAGACTCTGATTCAGATTGCAGTGAGGTGGAGGAAGGATTTTTAGACTCAGAATGGAGAAAAAAGGAAAGACCCTGGGAGAAAGGCAAGAATATTATGCAGCAGAGGCTGTGGGGGGCACCCCGCACTGAATGCAAGTTCTTAGACATCTGCCTACGTTGTAGAAAAGGGGTCACCTAGCCAGAGTCTGCAAATCATCCAGAACTCCACCTAGTAGGAAAGAAATTTCCTGAAAAGGATTTAAGCCCAACAACTTCATTGAAAAGATGGGGGCAATTCAGGCAAATGGGAAGAATGAAACTCACCAAACAATCACCATTGGTCATTCTTCACCCTTGAGAAGAAACAGAAAAGTACATGAAGGTGTTCATTGAAGGAAGGCCTTGCCAAATGGAAGTGGACTCAGGCTCTTATTTATCTATGGTGTCATGGGACACTATTCACAGACTACTTCCCAACATTCAGAAGAAACATTTCCAGAAGCACACTGACTCTTAAAGACTACCAAGGAACAAGATTCCAGTAGTTGGAGCAAGAGATTTCAACGTGCAGTTTAAAGGCCACACCAAGCGTTTGCCTCTGACCATCGTGGACAAGGATCGCCCAAGCTTGCTGGGACTTGAGTGGTTCAAGCCACTAGGCATCGAGGTGACTGGCATCAATCACGTGAGCAACTCTGAATGGGAGGAGGCCTTGAAGTCTGAGTTTCCAGAGGTCTTCAGCGAAGGACTGGGCAAGTATATGGGGACCCCTATCACTTTCAACCTAGATCCCAAGGTGCCCCCAATTCGTTTAAAGCCCAGGAGGGTTCCATTTGCTTTAAAGGAAAAAATTGATGCACAATTAGATCAATTAATTGCTCAAGGGTTTTAGAGCCCACTGATCACTCCAGATGGGAAACACCCATAGTCACACCAGTCAAGGCTGATGGGTCAGTGAGAATCTGTGGAGACTATAAGGGGACACTTAACCATGCACTGCAGGCGCATACCCAGTACCAGTTGTGCATCATCTGCATTCACTTGGCAGGGTACAGTCTTTGCCATTGGACTTGGCCCAGGCATATCAACAACTAACAGTTGATGATGCCACTGCAGAGGCCCAAACAATTGTGACTCACAGAGGTGCCTTCAATGTAAAGGTTACAATTTGGAAAGTGTGGCACCTGGCATTTTTCAAAATCTTATGGAAAGAATGCTGCAAGGACTGCCAGGGTAGTGCCTTACTTTGATGATGTTAATCTCTGCTGAAAATGACACTCAGCTTCAAGAAAGACCAGAGAAGTCCTTACCAGATTCAGAAAAGTGGGGGTTAAAAGTCAAGGAAGACAAATGGACACTAAAAAGACAGGGTTGAGTTCCTGGGCTACATGATTGACAAGCATGGCATACACCCTACTGATGCCAAAGTTAAAGCTATCAAAGAAGCCCCTAAACCTAAATGCAAAACAGATTTGCAAGCCTTCCTTGGACTCATTAATTTATCATTAATGTTTTACCTCAAAAGGCATCCATTGCTGAATCTTTGCACCGCCTGCTTGATAAAAAGCTGTTTGGATCTGGGAGGAAGGAACAATCAGCATTTAACAGTATTAAGAGACTAATCACATCTGATGCTGTATTGATACAATTCTCTGTGATGCATCCCCTTTTGGAGAGTTGTGGAGCCACAGGCTTCCCAGTGGGAGGGAAGCCCCTATTGCATTTTACTGACTTGGTCCAAAGCACTTTATCCAAAGCAGAGGAATTATAGCCAACTGGACAAGGAGGCATTGGCAGTTGTTGCAGCTGTCAACAAATTTCATGAATATCTGTATGGCAGGTCATTTACCATTGTTACAGATCACAAACTTTTGTTAGGCATTGTGGCAGGAGACAAACCTATGCCTACTATCCTGTCACCAAGAATGCTGAGGTGGACTGAATTGCAGCCTATTACACTGACACAGGCCTGGCAAGGACTGACATGCTTGCACTGAGGCCTGGACTAACCGGAAACACACACTTTTTTAGAGACTGTTGCTAAGCTTCCAGTCCATGCTGCTGAGATTGCCAGAGAGACTGCCAAAGACACTGTGTTGGCTCCTGTTATAGGCTGGATTAAGAAAGGTTGGCCTCTTCAAGATCTACCTCACCTTGCCCAACCTTTTAAGTCCAGACAAACTGAATTATCTGTATTAAGAGGATGTATTTTGTGGGGTAACAGGGTGGTTATTCCTGCAAAACTGCAAAGAGAGGTTTTGGAAATGTTACATGAGGGTCATCCTGGGATTGTAAGGATGAAGGGATTGGCCAGGAGTTATGTATGGTGGCCAGGTATTGACAAAATGGTTGAAAACTGGGTTGCATCTTGTCCCAATTGCCAGGTAGTCAGGCCTGCCCCACGCCCCCACACAGGAATGGAATGTCCTAGGGGCCCGTGGTCTAGGATCCACATTGATTTCGCAGGCCCTACTAGAGGGCATACTTTTCTGGTTATAGTAGATGCATATTCCAAATGGCTTGAGGTAATTCCCATGACATCCACCACAACTGATGCTGTCATCAAGCAGCTCAGAAAACTGTTTGTAACCCATGGGTTACCAGATGTCCTTGTCTCTGACAATGGCCCTCAATTCACATCTATCATTTTTGAATCCTTTCTAGCACAACGGCTAATGGCCGGGCTGAATGCATGATACGCTTTACCAAAGAGAAGCTTCAGCAGCTGGGTCCTGGGGACATCACTGAGAAGCTTGAAAAACTTCTTAGTGTTCAGCACATCACTCCTAGCCCATCAAATAACTTATCCCCAGCAGAGTTGTTGATGGGTAGGAAACTTAGGTCTTCCCTTGACCGCCTTCATCCCACTTACGCACTCCAACCACCACTGGATTCCACTTCCAAAGTTCGTATTTTCAGTGTGGGTGATTCTGTATATGCTAAGAACCTTATGGGTGAACCTCTGTGGATTCCTGCTGAAATAACTCACATCACTGGCCCTCATTCTTACAGGGTACAAACAGAGGATGGACTCCTCTGGAGCAGGCACATTGACCAACTTAGATCCAGGTTCCCTCAGGAACATCGCCCCTGTCTCTCTCTGGGTCCTCACCTGATGTCACTTCTAGGGGAAGGGGAGGAACAGGAGGAAAATCAGCAAGCAAGAATCAACCCCATGTGTAGCGAGCCATTACGACAGGAACCATCCCGAACCCTGTCACAATGCCAAGATCCATCCTTAGAAGTGGAAGATTGCACATCACTACCTGACTTGGGTGCTGACATTGGAATGGAGATGGGTTGGGAGGAGAGACCAGATCCTAACAGTCTAACAGGATCTCCTTTCACAGGAAGTCCCAACAGGAAATGTCAGCAGACACATTTCCCTCTCACTGGGTGAGAACATTAAAACTTCTGAACCACAAAGGTCTCAACGCACGTAAGAGCCCCACCTATTTAAAGGAATACATTAGATAGGTTAGGGTTTGGTATGGACTGAACCTAGTGGGGAGGGGTGTTATGTATGTAGGTTTGAATGTTATTGGTTTATTTGAACTGTTCTTGTAAAATGTCAAATGGTATTGGTTTAAATAGTGCGGGAAGAAACCCTGCACTCCCATTGGCTGGCAACTACAGCTGCAGGCTATAAGAGGCAGCCATAGCCCAGCCAACTTGGGTCTATTCGAGCTGTAGTCACTGAATAAACTCTTTGCTGGAACTCTTCATGTCTGACTCTTCATGCAGACTTAACAATGACCTTGCAAAAAGAAATAGATATCTGGGTGAATATGAATAAGATTGGGAGTAATCTTCTGTAGAAATATGGTCATCCTCATTCCATCTATCCTAGAAAGATTTGTGGGTAGAAAATATTTTGACATGTGGACAGTTTTGCTTTAGAAGAAAGGGAAGAGAGATTGAAGCATCTTTGAGAAAAAGTGCAGAGATCTGTCATTGTGTGCATCATTGTCTGCATTCAGTGATGCATCTAACTGACAAATGACATCATTCAGATCTTAAATTTAAAAAAGGCTTTGAAAGGAAGTGTGATAACATTTTTTGGTTCAAAGCAGGGACAGTAGACACAAACAGCATAATGGTAGTAGTAGTGGTAGTGGAAGTGCAAAATAGTGGCAGATATAAAGAAAAAATTTGGGAGTGGGATTGAAAAAGACTTTAGAGGGGTGACCCTGGTTTGACATTTCTATCGACTTCCGGGCCAATAGTTGAGATCAATCTTAAAAGTTTTTCCTTCTATTAAGATTTGTCTTCATTTGGCAAATTTTACTGTTCTCAGTAACAAATGCCTCCTGTTAATCTGTAATTGTTTTGGGGCAAAGTTAAATGCCGCTCTGAATAGGAAAATAGTTGTCACACCCTATTATCTTATCCTGCCACATACTAACCTGTTATAATCCTATCATTATTTTTTTTTCTCTGAATTCTCAGTGGAATTCTAGATGCTACAGGGAAGAATATAAAGAATAAATGACACAAAGAATCTTCCTTATATCTTGAAAAGCTGTTACAGCAGAAAGGCAGAAAGCCAATTTTTCATCAGATATTTTCCTGGTATTTTATGCTCTGTCCTCTCACAGGGAGGCTGCTCAGGACATTTAAATTAGGGATAGGAAGGGATGAGCAGGAAACCTTTTGAAACGATGGGTAAGATTCCAGTGCTGGCACTGTTGCAGTCTCAGATAATGTACAGCTTTGCTCTTGTTCGATGTCTGGTCAGTAAACCTCTTCCCATTCCCAGATATTTAAGGACAGAACAACTGAACCTGGGTTTCATAATGTTCCAAATCTATATGCTTCCTGAACCACTCTTATTTGAAATCCCACCCTCACATGAAAACCCTGGATTCCCTTTGTAAGACATTTTAATTTGTTACATTTGTTAAATGAACCGCTCTTGTTGTGAATAGCCTGACTCTATAGATTGTCTAGCTGTTGAACATTAGTCAATGCATTTCATGGACCACACTTATAAATGTGATATTACAATCCTGGAAAATGTAGGCTGTAAAATTTCTGCTTGCATCATCTGCAAAAGCTAAGCCAGCTAAGGAAAACTTACCTTGACTTTGATTTGACTTAATTACTTTACATTTCTGGAGATTCCTAGTCTTATGCTTTAGATTTCCCTTACCTTTCCTATGTTCTTTTGCCATCAATCAATCTCTACAGAAATTCCTCTGTGAAGTTATGTATGAACTAATTTATTATTGTCTAAAGTTTCTAAAATCACAGTCTATTTTCTCAAATGCTTTGAGAAAAAGGGCTTTACTTTCCAAATGAAATCATATCTAAGGGGCATGAACTATATGCTTCATAGCTGATATGTAAGATCTGGACAATTTTCTTATTTCCAAGTGCTTGTTTTGAGATGACAAGTAAAAAATAGGCCTGGCCTGTCACTTGATGTCAGGCTTAAGGAAAAGTGTCACAATAGTTCTCTCCCAGCTTTAAAATATCAGAGCAATTGTCATTGGAAAATAATGCATACTTCATTCTGATAGAGAAGAGTGAGTTAATATCATCATCTTACAGGTACTTGACATAAAACTATCAGCACGTTCTGGCCCTGGAATTTGCTTTGAAGGAAATCAATGAAAACCCTCACCTCCTACCCAACATCACCTTGGGCTTCCACATTTAAACAGCAACTTCATCAGAAGCTGGACCTATCGTGGTGCACTGGGGCTTCTTTCAGCAAAGGACAAATTTATTTATTATTTATTATTATTGGGATTTCTATGCCGCCCTATCTCCCGAAGGACTCAGGGCAGCTCACAACAATAAAAACATACAGTACAATATTTTAAAAAGTATTAAATAAATATCCCAATAAGCTAATTAAAACAAACAAACAACCACTAACCCCCCCCCCATCAGTCCAGGTCGGCAAGTTGAAAGAGCCATGTTTTCAGGTCACGACAGAAGAATCGAAGGTCAGGAGCCATCCGAAGCTCCAGGGGCAACTGATTCCAAAGGGCAGGAGCACCCATAGAGAAGGCTCTCCCCCTGGGGGTCGCCAGTCAACACTGTCTGGCCGACAGCACCCTGAGGAGGCCCTGTCTGTGGGAGCACATGGAGCAATGGGCAGCCGTTGCTGGCAGCAGATGCTCCCGCAAATACCCTGGCCCTAAGCCATACAAGGCTTTATAGGTAATTACCAGCACCTTGAATCTGATAACTGGTTCATATTTATGACTGTTGCAGTGTCCTGGGTCATTTGATCACATTTTGTGATATTCTGACAAGCAAAGTAATTGAGGAAACCACATTCACTTAACAACCGTGTTATTAACTGAACAACAGTTATTCATTTAACAATTTATTATTTATTTATTATTTGAACTTGTATGCCACCCCATCTCCGAAGACTCGGGGCGGCTCACAACTAAAAAACAAAGACAATAAATACATTAAAAAGCGATTAAACTAATTACAAGCCCAAATACTAAAACCAATTACAATAATAACGGATTATTGAAAGGATATAAAATGGGCAAAATTCACTTAACAACTGTCTCGCTTAGCAACAGAAATTTTGGACTCAATTGTAATTGTAAGTCGAGGACCATCTATATTTATATATTATTAAGATTGTTGGGGGCAATTAGCTGACCTTGTAAAAAAAAATGCTGCTTAGTAATAAGCAGGCATATACAATGGAATGAAGGCTATTGCTGAGCACACTGGGTTGTGCTCCAAAAATTGTAAGCCGCCCTGAGTCTCTGGAGAAGGGCGGCATATAAATGTAATAAAAAAAAATTAATTTCTTACATCCTGATTTTTATTTGAGGCTTAAAGGAGTTAACTGGTCACTTTTTGCTTTAATTTTCTCTATTCCTGCCCCTTTTAACAGTTGCCTGGCTTGTAGAAATATAATTAAGTGATTTTTTCCCCCAATAATTATTTTCATATTTAAAAGTGCCTTTTTCTTAGGGCCTTTGATTGTATAGAGGGGAACATTTGGAATAAGACAGTCACAACTTTGATTTTCTATAGAATGGTTTTGCAGTCCAAAGACTGGAAAAGAACTAACGTGATTCCCATTTTCAAAAAAGGGAAAAGAAATGATCCAGGAAACTATAAAGACCAATCAACGCTTAAGAAAATCCCAGGGGAAAATCTGCCAATGCTTAGAGGCAAGCGAAAATATAAGTAAAAATCATAAGGTTTGTCAGATGTTCTTTGATAAACTGTGTGTTATTCATCCCCAACTATAAATGTGACAATCAAAACAATGAAGTAGCTGTCATTGGAGGACCCTATACAAAAATGTCTCTGGATATGGCAAATATCCTATGCAATTACAAGATTCAACAGGTGACGTATGCTCCTTTTTTCTCCCCAACCATATGTATGAATCTTAGATGTCCTCTCTCCCTTCTTTTCTTCCTTCCTTCCATCTTTCTTTGCTTATTACAGTAACGTCTTTCAATTACTTTTCTTTCTTCAGCTTATCTATGGTTCTGCACCTACAAATAATCATGAAGATATATTTCACCGGATGTTCCCTAACAATATGCTCCAATACAAGGGAATTCTCCAATTATTGCTATATTTTGGGTGGGCATGGATTGGGATGATTTCTCTGCAATATGATGATGGAGACGGGTTTATACCGCCTATGATTTCAATGTTTGCCCAAAGAGGAATCTGCTTTGACTTTATTAAAAGTTATCTTAAAAAGACACTCATGAGTTCTCTGAAATGTTAGAGGATGGAAATGAAATATATGACATTGTCATGGCAAGTATAACATCTGTTGTGATTGTACAAGGTGAATTTATGCTGACTATGAGGTTATTGCTCTCTTATCAAGTTCCATCAAACAATGAGAAAATCTGGATTATGATAGCCCAGATGGATTTCACTTCCACTTCTATTCAAAGGAACTGGCCTTTACACTTCATTCATGGTGCTATATCCATTGTGGTTCACTCAAGTGACTTGGTAGGATTTCAGGATTGTGTTAGGGAAAGAAATCTATCCACCAATCAAGAAGATGGCTTTCTCAAGCATTTTTGGGAAGATGCATTTCAATGTGTGTTCCCCAACTCAGCTGGAGAGAAGATTTTTGATGGTATATGCACTGGGAAAGAGAAGATAGGGACCCTTCCTTCATCCATTTTTGACATGCAGATGAATAGCCACAGTTATACCATCTACAATTCCATCTATGCTGTGGTACATGCCTTGAGTGCTCTATATTCATTCAAAAGGAAACACAAAGCTGTGCCAGATAAAAGTCAACTGAATCCTCTCCATCAAGAATCATGGCAGGTATCACTTTGAGTGTACATATATATGTATGTATGATATAAATCCTCTTCTCATCCTTATGGTTGATATGTGTCCTCTTCAATCTTGAGTCATCTTTCAGAGACATAGGAGTTTGTTGGGGTGGTCCCTCAATACCTTAGCTTTTTCTAGCACTGCACTCTTTGGGGCACAGAACTCGATATTGTTCCTAGTATTTGTTGGAGCCACTCTCCAACTTTAGGAGTCATTGCCCCAATTCATCCTACCACACTTGGAGCCCTGGTACTATTCCAGCTTCTCATACTCCTTCTCCCTGATGTTGCTGTCATTTGGCACAAATACTTCTATCACCATCTTTGCCTTTTGGTCCTCATCTACTACCACCATGTTTGGTTGATTGGCTACTACCTGTTCATCTGTCTGGATGTGGAAGTCCCACAGGATCTTAAAGCTTGGGTACCATCTTTCTGATATACTTCTGGATGCTCTGGGTCCTGTCCAGCATAGTGAATTCTGGTTTTCTTAAAATAAAACTATGATGGAAAGCAATAATTAATCAAAAAAAATATTGGGGACTACTTTCTTCCAAAAGTCCTTTTAGCCCTTGGACTAATCATTTTTAACTAATATCTTTATTTCTTTTTCTCTTTGAGTTGCATCATTTTCTGAGGACTGTCTCATTTAACAATAATGCTGGGGAGCCTGTTTCCTTTGATGCAAGTGGACAATTGGTGTCAGGATTTGATATCATAAATTGGATCACCTTGCCAAATCAGTCTCTTCTTAGAGTCAAAGTTGGAAGTTTAGACGCACATACATCTGAAGCAATGAAGTTCACCATTCAGGAGAATGGCATTGTCTGGCCCACCAGTTTTAATCAGGTAGGCTGGATGCATCTTTTGTATGATTCCAAGACCACGTTCTATAGTGGAGGTCCCAAATTCTTCAGCTCTTTGTCTTTCCTTCATGAAGTGTTTGATTGCTCACCAAACTCCAAAAGTTTATTATATTAATTTAATAAATAGTCATTTAACTAATTTTACACTAATGACAACAGCAACAACAATGGAAAGGTTTCAGAAAGCTTTGGAGGTCTGTACTGATCACTCTGAAGAACACTATTCTATACTTTGCTGAAATAAAGTATGCCAAACAAAGTGAAACAAGTCTTACTTTGGTTTGCTATATATGTTTTTTATATAATTACCATCTTCCCTACAGATTTGTGGAATAATAAAATACTTCTGATCTTTGAGGCATATATGCATAATAAAAATAAATATGTATGTTTAATTACATCTTAAAATAAGTTGGCATTCCAGGGGTTTTTATGATTATCTTGATTTTTTTAGGTATATCACTATTTTCATGCATGTTTTATATGCATCAGTGACTAAAAAGCTCTTTAATTGAACAATAATGTTGAAGAAACATCTTGCTGGTCTCTAAGCAGAAGACACAAGAATTAATTAATCAAATCAGCTAAATGTTGGAAATGCCACCAGATATCATTGTCATATTATCATATATGGTGGGCATGTGTAGAAGCAAAAAGTATTGGACAAAAAAACAAATGTGGTTGGAAAAGATGACAATGCAACATATTGATTTAAAACCAGAAATACTTTTGTTGGGGAGTTTACCCGAAACTTACAGTAAAGGGAATACATATTTGATTATACACTTATTAACTGCAATTAGAATTGCATTTGCACAAAATTGGAAAAGTGAACAGATTCCTATAGATGAGAATTTTTCATCTGTGAAAAACCTGTGCCTCTAACCTTGCTTTATATTGCATTTCATTATTGGGAAGTACCATTTCCTTGTATACCCACTTGCATCCTACAGCTTTGCTACCCTGTGGCAAAGACATAGATTTGAACACTTCATGTTCTCCCATGGACTTCATTTCCTTGTCCATGGCTTCTTTCCACTTTACTTGTTCAATTTTAAGTAATGCCAATACTTCTTTGTAGTTCCTTGGCTCACACCATACATTACACACTTTAACTTCACCAGCAGAATACCTGTCAAGTGGTATCCCCTTGTACCATCACTCTGACCTGCGTGGCACTGACTGCTCCTGTGTGTCAACCCTCTCTTGCTTGATATCTTATTCAGCTTCTCCTCCCTGAATGCTGACACCACACTAAGTGAGTTACCATCACTAAGTGAGTTACCATCACTAAGTGGATCACTATCACTAAGTGAATCATTCCACAAATTTGCATCAATTTTGTTCCAATTTTGCTCTGCTAAGCTTGCAGACCTTGAAAACACTATTCTTTTGCTCTCATCACTAAAGCAATAACTCTTTAGCTTGACACATAGCCCATAAACCTGAGCTTTCTAGCCTTTGGTTGTCCCTTTGTTCTAATTACTTTTGGAATATGCACTGACACATTGCTTCCAAACACCCTTAAACGTGCTAGAGATGGTTTTCTCCCATATAGCACTACATATGGAGTATCATTAATGGAGAAACTCCACAACCTATGAACTAAATAATTAGCAGTCAACATGGCTTCACCCCAATATGACCTGTTTAGACCAGAATCATCTAGCAGTGAGCCCTTCATGGTTTGAAAGATTCCATTCCATCTCTCAGCAACAACATTTTCAGCTGCTGTGTAAGGATTTGTACATCTGTGTTTTATTCCAAACTGTGCCAACCATTATTGAAAACTTGTTGACATGAATTCTGAACCTCTGTCAGTTTGCAGATGACATACCTGTTGTTTATACCTTCTTTCTACGAAGCTTACCCTATTGCTTAAATTTCTGTAGCACCTCTGTTTTACTCTTTAGTAAATACCAGAACCCAAACCTGCGATAGTCATCTACAATGACCAGCACATTCTTAGCTCCTCCCAAACTGCTTGCATTGGGCATGTATCAGCTCTAGAGCTCTTGTTGCTTGCCTTGTGCTACTCTTGCTTACTGGGAATGCCTTGGACTTTGATGATTTGCATACTGCACAATCCAAATATGCCTTATATCCCTTTACATGCAATCCTTCTGCATACTTGTCCATCTTTTGAACAACTTGGAAGCTTGCATGACGAAGCTTTCTGTGCAAAAGATGAACACATGAATCACGTTCTGCAACATTGCCAAATGTTTGTGCACATTGAACTGTTTGCCCTGGAACATATAAAGGTTAGCATGCTTTATGCCCTTTGCACAGACAATCCCATTTTTTATAAGACACTGCCCATTTACAAATTAATCTCTTTATTAATTAATTAATCTCTTGTATAGCCTCCATACTGGCAATACCTGAATTCAACATTCTCCTTTTCTCTGTTCTCCTTTCAGGTTCAGCCCCGTTCAGTATGCAGTGAACATTGTCTTTCAGGTCAAAGAAAAACCATGAAAGAAGAGAAACTATTCTGTTGCTATGATTGTTTTCCATGTGCAGAAGGAAAGATTTCAGAACAAGAGGATAAGATATACCTCAATAGACTTCATTAATAGATTAAGATGTAATGTGTTTATTGGTTGATTTCTGCCTCTATTATTCACGATTCTTTGCCTCACCTTCTATTTCACTTGAAAATTAAGATTTTTCACACTTCAGAATATTATGGAGCTGAAGTTCTAATTCAGTTTACCAGGGATCAGAGCTGGGGTTGCAGAAGAGAATGTGTAATCTTTTTCCCTATCCATTCTAATACACAAACTCTCAGAAGTATAATTTTGCTTTCAGTTGTAACAATATAAACAATGTATTATGTTCTTTTTCAGATGCAGATGACTGTGTTCCATGTCCAGGAGATCAATATGCAAATTTCCATCAAAATGCATGCATTGTCAAAGAGATCACCTTCTTGTCTTACCAAGAAGCTTTGGGAATTACATCTTTGGTGTTTGTGTTCTCCTTTGCTTTCATGACAGTATTTCTGATTGCTATCTTCATTAAACACAATGACACACCTATTGTCAAAGCTAACAACCAGAGCCTCTCCTATGTTCTCCTCACCTCTCTTCTCTTCTCCTTCCTTTCTGCTTTCCTTTTCATTGATCAGCCTACAATACCGACATGTCTCCTTCGACAAGTTGCTTTTACCTTCATTTTTTCTGTAGCAATCTCTTGTGTGCTGGCCAAGACTATCATTGTAGTTCTTGCTTTCATGGCCACCAAGCCAGGATCTGGAATAAGGAAATGGGTAGGGAACAGATTGGCTATTTCTATTGTCTTTTCCTGCTCCTTTCTTCAAGCATCTCTTTGTGCAATTTGGCTGGCAACTTCTGCCCCATTTCCACATTTTGACATGTATTCCCTGCATAAAGAAATTATACTGGAATGTAATGAAGGGTCTACCTATATGTTTTACTGTGTCTTGGGCTTCATGAACATTCTTGCCCTAGTCAGTTTCATGGTCGTCTACATAGCTAGGAACTTGCCTGACACCTTTAATGAAACCAAGTTCATCACCTTCAGCATGCTGATCTTCTGCAGTGTGTGGTTGTCTTTTTTCCCAGCCTATCTGAGCACCAAGGGCAAAAACATGGTAGCTGTGGAAATCTTCTCCATTTTTGGCTCCAGCGCAGGATTATTGGCTTGCATTTTTTTACCCAAATGTTATATTATTATATTAAGGCCTGAACTAAATAAAAGAGAACAGCTAGTGATGAGGAAATAATATATCCAAGTTGTTTACTGAACATAGTTGACAATTTCATATGATAAGCAAGATGTTTGCCTTTGAAAATAAAGTTTATAAAAATATCTTAGTCTTAAGAAAGCATTTTGCAATTTGGAGATATCCCTAGGCTTAAATGAAAGGATGTTATATATATATTTAAAAATAACTAATTTCCTATATACTGAGAGAGCATTCTTGCTCAAGGATGATTTTTGACTGAAAGACAGAAATTAATTCCAAACATTAATTTTAATCTCTGTATTCTATTCTTTTACTCACTTATCATATCACAGACATATCTGACAGCCTTTTTTTGCTATCTCTATACTATTACTCTCCAGAGGAAGATTAACCATGTCCTTTAGTGTCTGTAGTCTGCCCAGCAACTCCTGCAACTCTCCAAGGAATCCAGAGAAGTAGTTGATGGAACAGATAATTTCCTATTTACTGTATTCATCAAGAAAATATGAATATTGCATGTCAACAGTAGGATTCTATAGTTCATTGTATATACCGTGTTTCCCCGAAAATAAGACACTGTCTTATATTTTTTTTTGGCTCCCAAAAACACACTAGGTCTTATTTTCAGAGTAGGTCTTATATATGTGTGTGTGTGTGTATATATATATATATATATGTGTTTTCGTAGATTTTCACGGGTAAAGGTATGTAGGTCTTGGTGTATTCGGGTCTTGTCCCGTGTAAGATTGAGAATACCTTGGCAACGTTTCGACGAAATCTCATCCGTCATCTTCAGGCCGGTGTCTTCAGCTTCGTTCTCCTGGGAGAAGTGTGTGACCGTGGCTGTTTTTCCCTTTTAAACTCTAGAGTTGGATGTGTTGTTACTTTTGATTGGTTTGTGGAGTTGATGTATGCAGATTGGATGGCTTTTTCCTGAGACCCTGTGTGGCTGAGGTGCTGGCTGTGTGTCTCTCAGCCTTTTGTGTTGAAACGACCTGGGTAATGGGCTGTGTGATGACCTTCTGAGTTCTATTGTTGTGACGTCCTGGGTGTGGTGCTGTAATCTCCTGGGTCGTTGTCTGTGTTGCAACCTCCTGATGTTTTGTGTTGTGATCTCCTGAGTTCTGTGATGTAGTATCCTGGGTGGAAGGCTGTGATGTGGCATTCTGGGCCTTGGTTTGGCTCGAAGTTTGAGGTCTGGCTATGTGTTTATAGCGTGTGTCAGTTTGCTTAGTTTGGGGGTTGGAGGGGGGTGTAGCAGCTGGTGTTGCAGCCATGGTCTGGTTTCTGGATGGTGGTTGCCTTTCATCTGTGGCGTGGGCTTGGGTTTGAGTCTGGTGAAGGGATTGGTGGTGGCATCCTGTGTTATTTTGGGTCCGGTGTTGGTTTTCGTGGCTGGGACTCGTTTGTTGACCAGGGCTAGTTTCCAGAAGTCTGGTAGGGGAAGTATCATCCCGCTTATTCATGTTATGGGGTGTTTCTATTTCGATGGCTTCCCTAATTATTCTTTTGTTGAAGTGTTCAGTATTGGAGATAAGTTTGGATCCCTCAAAATCAATTTCATGTCCTGTGGCTTTAAGGTGCTGGAAAAGGGAGGAAGTTTTTTTCTTCTTTTCTGACTGCGTTCTTGTGTTCTGATGTGCATTTATTCTCCTGTTGGTTTATCCAATGTATGTGGCTGGGCAAATTTTGCATGGTATTTTGTAAACTCCTTGGTTTTCTAGCTGGATCTTGTCTTTGGGGTTTCTTAAGATGTTGGCTATTTTTGGTCAGTGCCAAAGGCTGTCCTGATATTGTGTTTGTGGAGAATTTTGCTGATTTTATCTGTGGTGCCTTTGATGTAAGGGAGGAGGGATGCCATTGTCCTGTTCTGTGTCTTGGTTTTGGGGAGTCTCCCTTCGGATTAGGTTGGTGATTGTGCTTCTTTGGAATCCATTGGACATTAATACGTTAGTGAGGGTGGTAATTCTGTTCTCAAGTGGTCTTGAGAACAGAATTACACAGCCACGGTCACACACTTCTCCCAGGAGAACGGCTGAAGACACCGCCTGAAGATGACGGATGAGATTTCAAAACGCTGCCAAGGTATTCTCAATCTTACACGGACAAGACCGAATACACCAAGACCTACATACCTTTACCCGTGAAAATCTAAAATATATATATATATATATATATATATATATATATATATATATATATATAAATGAAAAAAACACTTACCATATTCATGTAGAACAATGTACATTTATTCATGTACGAAACCATGAACAAATTGCATACCGTGTTTCCCCGAAAATAAGACACTGTCTTATATATTTTTTGGCTCCCAAAAACACACTAGGTCTTATTTTTGGGGTAGGTCTTATTTTCGGGGTAGGTCTTATTTTTGGGGGTAGGTCTTATTTTCGGGGTAGGTCTTATTTTCAGGGAAACACGGTAATAGACTTCTGTAGTTACTCATGGAGAACATTCAATTCCACAGGTACTTGGGAAGTCAACATGAATAAATCTTCTTTAGAAGAGAAATATTTTCTGCTGCTGTATTAAATTCAGCCTGTCTTTAAGTATGCCAAACTGAATTTGGTACCTGGTGGTACCTGGCTCAAAAATAGTGACTGATGGGATATTGGAATTCTAGTGAAAAATCACTTAAATATAAGCCAGCAGTATTATGTACCTACCACAAAACCCAACACAGTTGTCACCTGTATTAACAAAGGGATAGAATCATTATTATTTATATAGTGGTGCATACCTAATACTTTTTCCTATTCCTATTTTCCCCGCAACAATCTTATTATTATTATTATTATTATTATTATTATTATTATTATTATTCCTTTCTGCTATCTAGTTAAAGAAAATACTAACCTGTGAGGTGTTTGGTGGCTGAAAGAAACTCAGGCAGACTGCCTCAAAGTTCCCTATCCAATTTTCATATCACATTGGTTCTATTTATTAAGTTTTTCAAGACCCTCTAAGATGTGGAGATGAAGATCCAACTACCATGACATGGAAACAAGAAATAGATATCTGAGCTGATATGAAGAAGATTATGTGTTGTCTTATGTGGAAAGAGACATCCTTACTCCACCAGTTTGGAAAGGATTGTGGAGAGAAATCATTTGATGTATGGACAATCCAAACTTCCTTTAGAAAAAATGGAGAAGAGATTGAACCTTCTTGTGGAAAAAGCACAGAGATCTCTCACTGTGTGCACTATTGTCTACATTCAATGATGCAAAGAATACCATCTAACTGGGGGGAAAATGACATCATTTGGATCTTGAATTAACAAAAAAGTGTCATAAAATTTTAGGTTCAAAGCATTGGTATTAGATACAAACAAAATTGTTGGGGTCTGGACATTCTGCAACATGTCCCAGAGCCCAACAATGATGTCAGACTGTGGAGGACTTCCTGTTTGAGTCTTTTCGTGAATGGACCGAAAACTGCAACTGTGCGCAGTTTCAATCTGTGCTCGCCGCTGGAGACCCCGAGCTGGCTGGCTTTGGGGTTAAAACCACCCCGTAGAGGTGGTGAAGATGGGGGAGCTGCCAGCAGGTTTGAGGAGAGATGCATCTCTTCTCCCCAGCTGGGTTTTTTCCCTTTCCCAAAGGCGGTAGCAGTGGTGGCCAGAAATGGCCACCTCAAAGAAGAACTCAAATGGAAAAGAATGTGCAGGAAGAAGCTTGAAAGAGAAAGTGTGACATACCAGGCTTGCTATTGAAAACAGCTATTAAAGGTACCTGGAATTTGAATAGCCAAAAATAATATTATCTCTAAAAGACTTTTACAGCAGCGAATGAAAGAGTCAGGAGAAAAAAATTGGTTTCTTTCCTTTCCTCTAATACTGATTGTTTTAAATGGCTTGGAATATTAAGAAAAGATTGATATAAGAAGTGGACATTGACTCACTTTGATGTTAATAGGCTGCTTTCAGCTGAAAATAAAGCATCAAGTAATAAAGACTTCTGAATAACTTCAAAGAATTCTTTTAAAAAAAGAATCAAAGAAAGAAAATAGAGGAAGAAAAAGAGTGTAAATAGGGTGGAGTCTGGAAACAAAGGATACCACCTGGAGTTAAATCATATTGACAGTGGATTTATAACAAGATGTGAAAAGAACACATTGTAATTGAAACTTTGTGGCAAGCCTGTTAAAGCCCTGGAAAAGCAAAAGTGAAAAAAGAAACAAGAAACAGCTTTGGATTCTCGGAGGATTCCTGGGCAAAGGATCTTAGCAAAGGATTAAAGTCATCTGGGGGTTGCTTTAAAAGGGAAAAAATCTCCTCCAGAATGTCATCACTTTTTGAAGAATTAAAAATGCTACTTAAAGACTTTAAAGAAGAGGCAAAATTGATAGAAGTGGAGATCCTGAAATATAGAAAATTACAGGAAACACTAGTCAAACAAGAAGGGTGGGACTAAGAAGAAGAAAACATTTTCAATGATCAAATAACTTTAAACGTGATTAAGAAAAAGGGGAAGAAAAAGGGGAAAAGAGGAAAGAGAGTTAAAAATCTAAGATTGGAGGCAACAACCAAAAAAAAGTATAATCTGGGAAATAGTTATAATATCATAAGAAGTCAAAAGGTAGGATTCCAGAAGGGGAAATTGGACATAAAAGGGGGAAAATGGGAAGCGAGAAGAAGAGGGGAGAGTTGAAAAAAAAAGGAAGTGGTAAAAAATTGAATCAAGAGGTGCAACAGCAAGAAAAATACACAAAATTTAAAAGTTTTATATATCTAATTCAACAGTTAGATAATGTTTAATTTAAGCTATTGAGAGGATTCTGCAAGGGTACGTGAGATAAATATGGCAAAGTTAGAAATAGAAAGAAGTTAGTTTTTTTTCTTTCTCAATAAGTAAAGGAGGTAAAGAAGGAAAGAGAATAAAGCCTTTAATAATTTAAAGAGAGAATACGAAAATTATAAGAAGTATGGAATGTTTTAATATTGTCTTTTTGATGATGAAATATAGTGATACGGATGTTAAATGGTAATAAAATAGAAATATTTTAAATAGAAATGAATGAATGAGATGAATATTAACATTAATGGCTGAATTGAATTTGAAAAGAAATAATTACTTTAATTACTATTGTTATATATATATGCATAATTTTCTTTTTCTTTTTTTTCTTGTAAATAATTTTATGGATATTTGTAGGAATGTACCAAGCAGAATCTGATTAATAATGGTTAGATGATATAAAATAGAGACTAATAGAGGTAATAATGGTAAAGGTGAAATATAAAAGTTAAACAATAATTGGTTAGAAGAGACAGAGGTGTTATCCTTCAGGGTAGTAATTACAGGGTAAAATATGTTTTATAAGATAATATAAAATTCTAAACAAAAGGGTACAAAAGGGTAATACAAAAGGGTAAGACAAAAGGGTAATAATATTGACTGGCAAGATACTGAAAATTGGAAAAAGAAATGCAATTAATGAAATGATGGAATGATGAAATAATTGAAATAAAATTATAGAAGTTAGAGAAAGGGGGGAAATTATGGAAATAGTGGAGTCTGTTATGACAAATGGAATAGAATATACAAAATGGGTGTATAATTGAACTTATATTTGTATGGAGAAGTTTTTTGTTTTTTATATTTGTTTGTATGTATTTGTTTACTGGGAATGGTTTTGGGATGATAATATGAAGTGTTCTAAGATAAATGAATTTTAAAATATGGAATATTTTGCATATGAGAGTATACAAAAATAATTAATAGATGAGAAAGGAAAAGATGTACAAAAGAGCTTTAACCTACCGGCATATTACATGTTTTTTCTGCGTATGTTTGTTTAAAAATAATTTAAAAAATTTCAAAAAAAAATGATGTCAGACAGTGGGAGGAACTGATATTTACCTCATTGCCACCTCAGCCACCCCAGCCACTGATACAGAGGGGCACTTTACGACCCGATGCTGCTCTGAGGCCCACCAATGCTCTTTGCTCCCCCCCCAGGATGGTCCATGGAGAGGGCTCTGGATGGAAGCCGGGTCCTGACAGCCAGCTGATGTGATGGTCATGCTGACAATGGAGACACTAGGATGATGTCATCAGGAGGTGACAGGGGGATTGCAGCAGGCTGGAGTGGGTGGCAGCTACTGAATCTGGGACTGAAGGAGAGATGAGCGGTGGCTGATGTTTGGAGGAGAATAGCCATGGTGGTTGGTAATCATAGAACTGGGCACAATCTCAGGATGATGAGGAAGGGTAGTAAGCACATGGGCGAAGAAAGGTGCAAATAGGAGGATGTTAGTATAATGAAGGAACAGTTGTTAGGCAACTTGGTGGCTCAGGCTGTTAAATGCCTGCTCTTAAGATCCAGCTGTCTACAATTGCTGTAGGCTCGAATCCCACCAGGCTCAAGGTTGACTCAGCCTTCCATCCTCTCGAGGTAGGTAAATTGAGGACCCAAGATTGTTGGGGGCAATTAGCTGACCTTGTAAAAATGCCGCTTAGTAATAAGCAGGCATATGCAATGGAATGAAGGCTATTGCTGAGTGCACTGGGTTGTGCTCCAAAAATTGTAAGCCGCCCTGAGTCTTCGGAGAAGGGTGGCATATAAATGTAATTAAAAATAAAAAATAAATAAATAAAATAAAACTTAGATGAGTGGGAGGGGCGGAACTGTCAATGTACATTCATGACCTGGAATAGAGCTTCGTAACAAGGTCAACCAATGAATAGGCATAGCAACTAAATCAGCCAATGAGGATAGTTTGGAAACTGAAATTAGAAGTAGCCTAGTCTGGAAACTGAAACTAAAAATAGCTTAGGCGTAGCTCTATGTTAAGCTCTGAAACTCTGCAGCTATGTTAAGCTCTGCAAATCTGCAGCTATGTTGAGTTTTGAGTCTGTCTATAGAAGTGAAGATGAAACTAACTTCCTTGCTTGCTGAAGACTGGAGCTCTGCTCTGAACCTGCAACATGTTTCCATTTGAGTTTGCTCCATGTTGGAGAAATCTACAACTGGCTTGTAAAATCTATTTATGTTTGTAAAGAAGTTAAATAAAGCATCAGCCATCTGTGTTTATTTTTCTGGCGCTGAATTATCACTGCAAAATTCTCAATAGGTTATAGGCCCAGAATGCCCAGAGAAAAGACTGAATTGTAATTAAAGCTGAGAGACAGCCTGTTTTAAAAGTAAGAAACAAGGCACGAGGCTTTGCAGGATGGCTGAAAAAAATAAAGAGAGCTCTCTACCCATTTTGGGTCAGAAGAACTAAGAGGTCTGTAGGGGGCAAGCATAAGTGCACCAACATGCCTACCATCCCTGTCCTATTGTTTCTTTTTATTTTTCTTATATGTATCCATTTCATGTATTCATAACTATGTTTATACTTATACCAATTATCTTGTAAGCGATTGACAAATCAAATAAATAAAAATAAAATAAAGAAATATTATTTGGGCTGCAAAGATGGAATGTTTCCTAAAGGCAAAAGAGCTTTGGAATATTGTTGAAAATCTACCCCAGGCACCACTGAATGCTGCAGATCAGAAGCTGCATGATAGAGCATTGGCTTATATCATCTTAAGTTTAGAAGATGATCAGTTTATCAATGTAGGTGATTTAAAGACTGCAAAGGAATTCTGGGATAAATTGAGGACTGTTCATGTGAGTGTATCTGCATGCAACATCGTGCAATTATCAAGAAAGTTATATAGAGCTCATTTGCAGCCTGGAGATTCAGTGGAACAGCATTTTGTTCATACACAAAGTTTGTTTGTGGAATTAGAAAAAGGGGGATGAGGATTCCTGAATCTCAGAAAGTGCTCTTAGTTTTGAATAGCCTAGATGAAACTTGGGACATTGTTTCTGCGGTGTTTGAATGCAAACCAGAGCAGGAATTGAGTCTGGAAGCTCTGAAAGCAAGCCTGATAACTGAAGAGTAGAAACACCATTATAGAAAAAGCCTCAAGGAGGAGAAATCCCCGAGGAGGGAACCCAAGGAGCAGAATGAAAAATTCCACAGACTGGCTGTCTTCAGAGAAGAGAAGAACAGCAGGGGATATCTGATTACAACCCAACAACAGAGATTATCTCACTTAAAGACAGACTGTTTATTGCAAGACAGAAGAAGTTTGCAAGGACAGGTTGATGGACAGATTGCTGTTGCAATAGCCTGCAATAGTAATGGAAGAGATCAATGGCTTATAGAAAGTGGGGCTAGCCAAACGATTATTAATAATGCAAAATTGTTTTACAGGATGGATGCAGCTGCAGGAGACACCATAGTCTTGGCAAATGGCAAGAAGGCTAAAGTCATTGGAAGAGTCAGTGTGCAAATTCCATATTTGGAAACAAGGTTTAATAATGTTTTATGTGTGCCAGAAATGGAACATAATTTTCTGAGTATCTATAGTTTAGACAAATAAGGATTTGAGACCACATTTGTAACTGGACAGTGTCTTATAAAGAAAAGTGGGATTGTCTGTGCAAAGGGCATAAAGCATGATAACCTTTATATGTTACAGGGATAAAAAGTTCAATGTGCACAAACATTTGGCAATATTGCAAAACATGATTCATGTGTTCAACTTTTGCACAGGAAACTTGGTCATGCCAACTTTAAAGTTGTTCAAAAGATGAACCAGTATGCAGAAGGATTGCATGTAAAGGGATGTAAGGCATATTTGGATTGTGCAGTATGCAAAACATCAAAGTCAAGGGCATTCCTAGTAAGCAAGAGTAGCACAAGGCAGACAACAAGAGATCTAAAGCTGCTACATGCAGATTTGGTGGGGCCAATGCATGCCAGTTTGGGAGGAGCTAAGAATGTGCTGGTCATTGTAGTTGACTATAGCAGGTTTGGGTTCTGCTATTTACTAAAGAGTAAAACAGGTGCTACAGAAATTAAGGAAGGGTAAGCTTCGTAGAAAGAAGGTATAAACAACAGGTATGTCATCTGCAAACTGACAGAGTTTCAGAATTCATGTCAACAAGTTTTCAACAGTGGTTGGCACATATATGAATAAAACACAGATGCGCAAATCCTTACACAGCAGCTGAGAATGTTGTTGCTGAGAGACGGAGTGGAGTCTTGCAAACCATGAAGAACCCACTGCTAGAGGATTCTGGTCTAAACAGGTCATAGTGAGGTGAAGCCATATTGATTGCTAACTATTTAGTTAATATGTTGTAGAGTTCCTCCATTAATGATACTCCATATGCTGTTATATATGGGAGAAAACCATCTCTAGCATATTTAAGGGTGCTTGGAAGCAATGTGTGGGTGCATATTCCAAAAGCAATTAGAAGAAAGGGGCAACCAAAGGCTAGAAATTCAGGCTTGTGGGTTATGAGCCAGGCTCAAAAAGTTATCGCTTTAGCGATGGGAGCAAAAGAATAGTATTTTCAAGGTCTGCAAACTTTGCAGAACAAAATTGGAACAGAATTGATGCAAATTTGTGGAATGATTCACTTAGTGACGGGATGATCCACTTAGTGATGGTGTCAGGATTCGGAGAAGCTGAATAAGATATCAAGCAAGAGAGGGTTGACACACAAGATCAGTCAGTGCCACGCAGGTCAGAGTGACGGAATAAGGGGAATCCACCTGACAGGTATTCTGCTAGTGAAGTTAAAGTATATAATGTATGGTATGATCCAAGGAACTACAAAGAAGTATTGCATTACCTAAAATTGGACAAGTAAAGTGGAAAGAAGCCATGAACAAGGAAATGAAGTCCATGGAAGAACATGAAGTGTTCACATCTATGTCTTTGCCACAGGGTAGCAAAGCTGTAAGGTGCAAGTGGGTATACAAGAAAAAGGTACTACCCAATAATGAAGTACAATATAAAGCAAGATTAGTGGCACAGAGGTTTTCACAAATGAAAAATGTGCACTATGATGTGGTATTTGCACCAACTGTAAAGAGTGAGAGCATCAGACTGGCACTAGCATTGGCAGTGGCACATGGCTATAAAATTTGGAGTTTTGACACGGCCACTGCATTTCTCGATGCAGAATTAGAGGAAGAAATTTACATGGTTCACGTCCCAGGGTATGAAAGTAAAAAACCTAACACAGTATATAAATTGAACATAAATGGCCTCATTTATGGGGTGAAGCAGTCAGCCAGGAATTGGAATATCTGTTTAGATAACTGCATTGAAAGGTCTTGGGTTCAAGAGTTGCAAGGCTGATAGTTGCATATCCACTGGAAAGTTAAAAGGTGGGGATCAACGCAATTGTGTTAGATAGGTATAAAAATGAATTCTTGGGTATTTGGAGGGAACTGTGAATGTGGGTCTTCAAATACAGGTATCTGAAGAATATTAAAGGTAATTGAATTTATGTCTATTCCAGTTATGAAGGGTACATTCATGAACTGGAATAGAGCTTAGTAACATCAGCCAATGAATAGGCATAGCAACTAAATCAGCCAAGGAGGATAGTTTGGAAACTGAAACTAAAAATAGCTTAAGCGTGCTGCAGCAAGTCTACAGCACTTTACTCGTTGTCCTAGGTTCCCTGCTGATGTTGTCCTGGGTTCCCGCAGGAATGAGTCTCAGCCCTCGCCGAGACAATTTAGGGGGTCCTCGCAAGGACGAAAGAAGCCAAATAAGAGACACCACACAAGAAGTTTCTAAAGATGAGAAAGCACGAAGTGCCTGGGGTGATGTGTCCCCAACAGATCGCAACAGTCTCTTTTATTAAGCAGATTTAGCAGGAAGGGGTAACTACAGCAAGGAGGGGGATAGCATGTGGAAAGTTACCAAACAGCGTGAGTCTGAGCATGCGTATCAACCAAACCCCACTTGGTTTACAGGAAATCATGAATTCCAGCAGAATAGAAACCTAAGCTCAGGGAAAACAAAACTTAATTAGAGGAGGAATGCAATTGGGTATAATATACATCAGTTGTGTCAGGCATTTGTTATCTTGTAGCTCTTAACAAAGGTATGTCACATTCTTTTAGGTGTGAGACCTAGGAAATTACAAGGTACCATATAACACCATTTGGCTGTGAGGCCTGGGAAAACATAAGATACCATATAACACCTTTTGGCTGTGAGGCCTAGGAAAACACAAGCATAAGATATATCCATATCTCCTCTGTTTTTATTATTTTTAAGATGGTTAATAACCTTCTAAAGCTACGACATCCCCAGGGAATCCCTCCGGGAGATCCCCGAGGGAGCAGCACGCTTTTCCAAAGGAAAAGTTTCTGATTCAGAGTCTTCATCAGACTCAGAGGCTAAATCTAAAAGAGGTTGTTTAAATTCATTTTCAACAGTGTGCTTTAGCAAGAGGACATCATCACCAATACTGTTTAGTTGTTTCAAGAAAGCTAGAACTCTCCCCATGACACATGGGCCAATTGTACAAGCAAGGAGCAACAGAATCAGAGGACCGGTTAGGGCTAGAGGAGGGTGGTCAACCAGGAGAGAAATTGAACATTTCCTGGTACCACGAACCATGGCCTCATAAAAAGGGGTTGAGAAGACAAACACAGCCAACACTTACTATCATTGTTAGGAAAAGCACGGGCTGCTGCACAAGGGCATCATGCGCAGAGGAGACCAAGGACACCAATGGATTGTTTCTTTAGTAAAGGCTGTAAAAAGGGCGAATTGACTTGTTTGTTTGGGCCCACGGGTGGGGATGTTTCTAAGGACATGGATAGACGATTATGAATATATTACCTGGGTGATTGTTTGTGGACTTATCGCTCATCCTTCCCCATTTTTCCCATTAAACCATTCAGTAATTGGAAGATTCCTTCCGTGAGATGTAAAAGTAACAGTCATAGGATTAAGGCGAACGCCGCAGCAGGCCCAATTGGAGCAGGAATGCCAAGGCAAATTGTTATATCAGGCCTAGTACAGCTTTGATATAGGGAGCAGTCCACCAAATCTTTCCAGTTGACACACATTGCCAGGACTTGCAGTACCAATCAGAGATGGTTCCATATTGTCTAGGTGGGAGAGATCAGTAAGATGTCCTGGGCAGATATACAGGCCTGGACCAATGCTCCAGACATCCCTAGGGAAGGATCACATTTTGTTTTATGTTTAAATCCATGGGGCCACCAGCATTTCAGCAAAGTCAAAGGAAAGTGTAGGAAACCAAGGCCACAGAGTAATGATGAGAGATGGAATGAAGGATGTTTCCTTGGAAGTCCAAAATAGTCCAAGTATAATTAGGACTGATGCAGGTTCTGCTGTATGCTGGAATAGGGAGCCA
>CM019155.1:138733586-138767890 GCA_009733165.1 Naja naja
CTCTCCTATTGCTCTCCCCCCTGCTCCCCTTTTGCCTTTTGCTGCCATTTCCAAAGCCACCAAAGCAAACTCCCCACCACCGGCGCAGTTCTGGGATGTGCTGCCTCCACTGCTTGCCTTCCCTGTGAGAGCCTCAATGGTAGCCCCTATCTGTGATATCTTTCTCTTGATTTTATTTTGCAAAATCTGTAGGCAACAATAGCAGGACAAATAATCCCTTATGCCCCTGGAGTTCTTTAATGAAATATAAAGTATCAAAAAAATAACAATTACCTACAGTTGCTTTTCAGGCCTGCTATGGACATAAATGCACCAAAGAGGTTTTAGAAAAATAACCAACAAAGTACTGCAGAAATCAAAGATAACTATTTTGGTCATTAAAAAATTGTCTAAATCCAAACTTAGGAAATATGTTTGCTAGATTAGTTCAGCATTATAAAATTGCAAGCTTTTTGATTCTCATCCTTCTCCTTTATTTACTTGTTTGTTTGTATTGTAGTCTTTGATTATTTCATCAGCCGCAATTGAATCAATGGGACTGCATCCAGCAGAATTAGTCTAGGTAGAGGAATGATTTGTTATCCTAGGAACTAATAATCCAATATTGAGGCATTGATAATTCATGGTGATATTTTGTTTGTGTTTTTCTCTGTCAAAGTCACTTAGATCTTATTAGAATTTTTCAATATTATTTTTAAAAAAGGGAGAGGTAACACTTCAGATATATTTCAGAAAATGGCTATTTATGTCTTATTATTTAAAGAATGCAAGTTGTGTTTTGGAAATTACCAGAGGCATTAACAGAAAGTAATTATCAAAAAATGAAGGCATAAAGTGCCAAAACAAATTTTAAAAACTACTATGTTTATGTAGAAGTGGTAAATCATATTATAGAAGCCAATCAGAGTGTGTGATAATTTACAGTAGCACATCATCAATAATGTTTTATAACATTTACTATTTGGAAATAAGTTTTGTGGTATTGAATATTTATACCCCACTGTTCTACATTTACACTGCTAGCATAGATAAATAATTAATTAATATTAAAGCATTAAAAATGTTAAAAGGTGGAATAATAAAAGCAGCTAAATAAAATGCAAACTAGCTTTAAGCTGGTTTGCGCATGCCCAACATGGTGGCTGCTGGCTGAGTGAACTCCTGGGGGTGGTTGTTCGTTCTTGCGGCTTGTGGCGGTGGAGACTCTCCTGATGCTGTTGAGCTCTCCAGGTTTTTTCTTCAGGAGAGCTCAGGCGTGAAACCGAGCTGTTCTCAGCCCGGCTGGACCACCGGTGAGTTGCTGCCGGGTGTTTATTCTCGGCGCTGGTCCCGGCGGCGGGAAATGGTGGCTGTTTTGGTGGGGGCCTGGCAGCATTGAGGGCTTCGGCAGCTTCCTTAGTGGCTGCGGAGGCTATGGCGGCTGGGGCAGTGACAGTGACGGCAACCTTTTCAGCGGCAGCGGCGGCGGCGGCGACTTGGGCGGCGGAGGCAGCGGTGATGACGGCTGCTTCGGCAGAGGCTCTGGCTGCAGCGTCAGTTTTGCCAGCTGGGGAGGCTGTGACGGCGGAGACTGTGGCGGTGGTGGAGGCGATGGAGGCAGCAGAGACGGCGGCTGCTCTAATGGAGGCTCCGGCCGCGGTGGTCATTCCAGCACCTTCGGCGGCCTTGTTGGCTGCGAAGGCTACAGCGGTGGGAGGTATGTTGCTGGTGGCAGCGGCCTTGGGTGCTGCTGCTGGCTCCTGGGCTGGCCGACGATGCTCCCGGCTGGTTAGGGGGCGTTTTTGGTGGCCCAGCGCCCTGGGCGGCCCCTTCGGCCTAACTGCTTTGAAGGCTTTGTCAGCCTCGGTGGGAACCCAGGTAGATGTGGAGGCTGAGCTGGCACTGGCCTGGTGGGGGTCGGAGTTTGACATTGACATCGGATGCGAGACCCCCACGGTTGGCCGGTTTCTTCAGCTCTGGACCTGGGCCCTGATGGCGATATTAACAGCTACGCTATCTTTGGACTCTCTATCTGGACTTCCTGCCTACCTTTGGTATCATTCTTGGCTCGTCTACTACGTCTGCCTCTTGCTGCCTTTGGGTTGCCCGGACACTCTTGTCTGCACTCTTGTGGGTGCAGTGTCATCTTTGAATCAGTCGCTTTGGTCTTTAATCCATCTTGATCCTTTCCCTCTTCAGGATGCGGTTTCAGGTTGGGCCCCATTGTGGTGTGAGGACAATAGAAGGACTACCCTTCTATTGTGAGAGAACAGAGGGGTTTAATTATCGACCCATCAGTTCCAATTTTGTTCTGACCACTGCGGTGAGAGAGTGGTGGGTTGCCCATTTTGACTCTGGCCCCGAACAGGTGTGAGAGGCCTGTTCGTGGTGTGGAACTTTTTGGACACTGATACCTGGACCATTTATTCTTCACCTAGACACTTTACATCAATGTAACATCTATCACTTTTGCCGTAGGATGTTTTTTATTCCATCTCCACCCTCTATGAATTGTGACCTATTGTTTATGGTTGTTTGCTCACTAGCGGAGTTATGGGCCCTCAGGACTGCTCCCTTGTCCTTGAATTGGCCCACCGGGTTACCGACAGCTTACCTTAATGATGGATCCTGGGATCCCGAGAGGTGGCATGGCGCAACAAAGGGGTTAAATTTTAAATTGGGAAAGGGACGACTTATAAAAATTTTAATTCAGTGTTTTAATGGGTTAGGGAGGAGGGTTGGGGTTCAGCCCTTTTTGGTAGAGTCTGGTTTGTCCAGGCCGGAGAGGGGTCTCATAGTGGAAGGGTGGGGTGAAGGGGCCACGGGGTCCACGCTGAGCAGGGAGGGATTAATAATCCCTAGGCCGATCAGTTATGGCAGGGGTGGATGAGACAGAGGGCCAAATTATATGTTGGGAGTGCGCCCCCGCTGCTTATGAGCGGTGGAGCGCTCCGACCCTCAGGTCTCTGCCCGCTCCCCTGGGATCTTGGGAGGTGTGGTCCCTGGGCTCAGGCTGGTGTATGTAAATGCCAGATCTGTGGCTAATAAGGCCCCCCTCCTCCATGAAGTCATTGAGGAGGAGATGGATCTGGTTGGGACCGGAGGGGGGTGTCCCTCTGTGTGATCTATGTCCCCCAGGTTTCTGGGTGCTGCACTGGCCATGAACCCAGGGAAGAGGCGGAGGAGTGGCCATTGTTATTAGGGAGACCTTGTTTCCAAGGGTGGCCACTGTCCCTCAGATTGGCGGGTGTGAGTCCCTCCTCCTGAGGTTGGACCCGGGTGGTCAGTTGGGCCTGTTGTTGATGTACCTGTCCCCCAGCTGCATTGCAATGGCTCTTCCTGAGCTGCTGGATGCCCTCTCGGGGGTGGCGGTGGAGTTTCCCAGGCTTATTGTCTTGGGGGACTTCAACTTCCCTCTCTGAGGGTGGCATCTGGATTGGCTCGGGAGTTCTTGGCATCCATGACAGCCATGGACCTGACCCAGGTGATTCAGGGGCCCACCCATGAGGGGGAAACCTTTCGACCTGGTTTTATCTCGGGCAGTGGTGTAGTGATCTGGGGGGGTGGATCTCCAGTTACTCTACCCATATCATGGACAGATCACTATCTCCTGAGGCTGGTCTTCTAATCGGCTGCTCCTCGCTGCTGGGATGAGGATGAGGAGCCACGATGTTCTGCCCCAGGCGCCTGATGGACCCAGAGAGGTTTCAGACAGCCCTGGGGTTCTTGCCCAACTCCCTTGACCACAGCCCGGCCGAGACCAAGGGGCCAAATTTTAAATCTGGCATGAAGGGGAAGCTTTTAAACTTTTTAATTCATTGTTTTAATGGGTTAGGGAAGGGGGTGGGTGATCAAATTGCGGGTCAATACTGTCCTTCCAGGCTGGCTACTGGTCTCAGTATGGAGGGGCTGGGTGGGGGGGCCTTGGGGTCTGGTGGGGAGAGGGCAAGGTTGACCATCTCCAGGGTGATTGGCAGGGGGGGGATGGGACAGGGGGCCAAATTATGTTACGGGAGCGCACCCCCGGTGTTTACAAGCGTGGCTGCTCGACCCCAGGTCTCCCGCTCCCCTGGGTCTTGGGAGATGTGGTCTCTGGGCTCAGGCTGGTGTATGTGAACGCCAGGTCTGTAGCCAATAACTCATCCCTCCTCTGTGAGCTCATGGAGGAGGAGGCTGCGGACCTGGCATGCATTACGGAAACCTGGTTGGGCCCGGAGAGGGGTGTCCCTCTGTGTGATTTATGCCCTCCAGGCTTCCATGTGCTGTACCGGTCCCGGGCCCAGGGAAGGGTAGCCATAATTGTTAGAGAGACCCTGTTTCCAAGGGAGGTCACTGTCCCACAGATAGGCGGGTGTGAGGCCTTCCTCGTGAGATTGGGCCCTGGAGGTCGGTTGGGTTTGCTGCTAGCGCCTGTCCCCAGCTGCATGGTGGCTGGCCCTGCCTGAGCTTCTTGGACGCCCTCTCAGAGGTGGCGGTGGAGTTCCCCAGGCTTATAGTTCTGGGGGACTTTAACTTGACATCTCTGGGGGGGGGTGTCGGGTTTGGCTCAGGAGTTCATGGCATCCATGGCAGCCATGAACCTGACCCAGGTGATTCATGGGCCCACTCACGAGGGGGGAAACATGCTTGACCTTGTTTTTGTCTCGGGTCAGTGGTGTAGTGATCTGGGGGAGGGTTCTCCATCTACCCTACCCCTTTTGTGGACGGATCACTATCTCCTGTGGCTGGTCTTTCAATTGGCTGCCCCTCGCTGCTGGGATGAGGAGCCAATACGATGGTTCTGCCCCAGGCGCCTGATGGACCCTGAGAGGTTTCAGACAGTACTGGGGTTCTTGCCCACCTCCCTCGATCACAGCCCAGCCAAGGCACTGGCCCCCACCTGGCAACAGACGGCTTCAGAGGCGCTCGACTGGGTTGTCCCCTTGCAGCCTCTCCTGCCGAGACCTCGCTTTGGCTCCTTGGTTTTCGGAGAGCTTTGGGGATGAAGGGCAGAGGAGATGCCTGAGAGCAGGTGGAGGACTAGTCGTTTGAGTCTGACCGCCTCCAGCTAAGAGCCTATATTAGGACTTACCTGGAAGCGATTAGAGCAGCGAGATGTGCTTACTTCTCCGCTCTGATCGCATCCGCAGATGATCACCCTGCGGCCCTGTTCAGGGTCACTCGCTCCCTCCTGCAATTGGAAGAGAGGGGGGACCCTCTGCAGGGCAGAGCAGAGGAATTTAGTTTACATCTAGCGGATAAGATCGCTCAGATTCGGGCCGGCTTGGACTCCGACTGCAGGGTTTGGATGATGGAGTGGCGATAAGTCTTGTGGATTATATCTGGGTTGAGTTTGACCCTGTGTCCCTGGAAGAAGTGGACAGGATCATGCGGAGGCTGTCTTCCACCACATGTTTATTGGACCCGTGTCCTTCCTGGTTGGTTTATGCCTCCAGGGAGGTTACACACGGTTGGCTCCAGGCAGTTGTCAACGCTTCTTTGAGTGAGGGGTTTTTCCGCCTGAAAGAGGTGGTGGTGAGACCCCTCCTCAAGAAGCCTGCTCTGGACCCAACCATTTTGAACAACTATCCTCCAGTCTCCAACCTTCACTTTTTAGCGAAGGTTGTTGAGAGCATGGTGGTTCAGCAGCTTCGCTGTTCCTGGAGGAAACTGATTATCTCGACCTGTACCAATCGGGTTTCAGGCCCAGACACAGCACCTAGACAGCATTGGTCGCACTGGTGGATGATCTCTGGAGGGCTCGGGACAGGGGTTTTTTCCTCTGTCCTGGTCCTTTAGATCTCTCAGCGGCTTTCGATACCATCGACCATGGTATCCTTCTGCGGGCTCCGGGGTTGGGAGTGGGGGGCACCATTTTACGGTGGTTCTCCTCTTACCTTTCGGACCGCTCGCAGTCGATGTTGGCAGGAGAGCAGAGATCCTCCCCGAGGCACCTCACTTGTGGGATGCCCCAGGGGTTGGTTCTCTCACCTCTCCTGTTTAATATCTACATGAAACCGCTGGGCGAAATCATCCGTGGTTTTGGGGTGAGTATCATCAATATGCAGATGATACCCAGTTGTATATCTCCACCCCAGACCAGATCAGTGATGCTCTCTCAGTGATGTCCTGGTGCCTGGAGGTGGTGCAGGTCTAGATGGGGAGTAACAGGCTCCAGCTCAATCCGGCCAAGACTGAGTGGCTGTTCTTACCGGCATCTCGGTTTTCAGTGGATGTGCCATCTTTGGTCATGGGGGGGAGGTGTTACCCCCCGTGGATAAGGCGAGGAATCTGGGCGTCTTCCTGGATGCACAGCTCAATTTGGAGGAGCAAGTGGGAGATGTGGCCAGGGGGGCTTTCACCCAGGTTCAGCTGGTTCGCCAGCTCCGCCCTTACCTGAACCGAGATGCCCTTTGAATGGTCACCCATGCGCTCGTCACTTCCAGAATCGACTACTGCAATGCTCGCTACATGGGGCTACCCTTGCGGATTACTCGGAGGTTGCAGCTGGTGCAGAATGCGGCCGCGCAGGCTGTGATGGGGGTATCCCGATACTCCCATGCGCGACTTGCATTGGTTGCCGGTTGCCTTCTGGGTTTCCTTCAAGGTGTTAGTAATAACTAAATGGCTTGGGTCCAGGGTACTTGCGGGAACGCCTCCTGCCTGCATCACATTCTGATCACCCCGTGCGCTCCCACAGGAGGGGCCTCCTGGGTGTACCGTCGGTCAGGCATTGTCAGCTGGCGGTTCCCAGGGCTAGGGCCTTTTCTGTGGCAGCGCCCACCCTATGGAATCAGCTCCCTGCGGATCTTCATTTGGCCCCTGATCTCCGCTCCTTTCATCGAGACCTGAAGACTTGGCTATTTCAGCAGGCTGGCCTGGATTGACCATGAGGGCGGGTTGTTTTAATAGCATTGTTCATTATTGTAATTTTAATTGTTTTTAATGTTTCTTGTAATTTAGACTTGTCTTTATTTAATATCTTTTTATTGTATATATGTTCTTTTTATATGTTCGCCCTGAGTCCTTCGGGAGAAGGGCAGCATACAAGTCTAATAAAATAAATAAATAAATAGATAAGCAATCTTTTGAAAACTTGAATGAAGGAATTTTTTTTGCCAAAAACAATGCTAGATATCAAGTATGCCTTTAGGAAGATGATTAATCTCCAAAATGCTGACCTAATCCTCTAAAGTAAACAGAGTTTCATCACTTCTGTAATTCATCTTCATTATACAATGATCTGTTATGAAAATGTAACAATGCAAGATTCAGAAGAGGGCAGATAATGAGAAAGGCAAGAAAGTTCTGAAAAAAAACTTCTATTTTTGCTTTATTGATATATTAAGGCTTTTAACATTGTCGACTACAATAAATTCTAGATATCCTTTAAAAATACAGTTTACCACATCACCACAGCTGCTTATTGAAGGAACAGAACAGAAAATTAGATATCATTAGATACTATACCATATTTAATTTATATACTGAATATATGACAAAAGTGCTGGAGCCAAGAAGTAAAAACTGGAATGAAAAATGGAGAGAATCAAGAACCTTAAATATACTAGTTTAATAGCTGGACGTTATGCTAGAGGGGCAACCCAGTACAAAGAAGAGGAGGAAGAGGTCAAGAAGGACAAGGGCATATCTGGCACTGTCCTTTTGGGGTGTACTTCTAAGAGTCAGGGCGCAAGCTTGGCACTGATTTTTTTTACTGCCTTTCTGGGGGGTCACGTGATCTTTCCTTAAATCTGGATGATTTCCTTAGGATATTTTATTTTATTTATTTTATTTGACTTGTATGCCACCACTCTCCGAAAGGACTTGGGGCGGCTCACAGATAAAAACATAGAACAATAAGTAATTTAAAAAGATTAAACCTAAACAAGCCAAATCCGACAGTAAAAACCAATTAAAATCCCACCCGCCCCCACAGGAGGTCAATCCAGCCCAGCCTGTGAGAACAACCAAGTTTTTAGATCCCACCAGAAAGAGGAGAGATCAGGAGCCAGCCGGAGCTCAACGAGTAGTTGATTCCATAAGGCAGGAGCTGCTACAGAATAGGCCCTTCCCCGGGGCACCACCAGCCAAGATTGTCGCGCAGACGGCACCCCGAGGAGTCCCAGCCTGTGTGCTCGCACAGGGCAATTGGTATTTGATGTCGGCAGAAGGCGCTCCTGCAAGTACCCCGGACCCAAGCCATGAAGGACTTTGAATGTTAATACCAACACCTTCAATCTCACCTGGAGGGCAACCGGCAACCAATGCAGCTCGTGCAGGAGGGGCATAACATGGGAGTGCCGGGAAACTTCCATCACAACCTGCGCGGCCGCATTCTGCACCAGTTGGAGCCTCTGGATGGTATGCAAGGGCAGTCCTAAATAGAGAGCATTGCAGTAGTCGAGTCAGGACATGACAATGCATGAGTTACCGTGTGAAGGGCATCTCGATCCAGGTACGGGAGCAACTGGCGAACCAGCCAAACCTGGGCAAAGGCCCTGCTGGTCACGGCCCCCACCTGCTCCTCCAAACCGAGCCGTGAATCCAGGAGAACCCTCAGGTTTCATGCCCTATCCACAGGGGGCAACACCTCTCCCCCCATGACCAAATATGGAATCTGTTCACTGGAGCGAGAGGCCTGAACGCACAGCCACTCAGTCTTGGCAGGATTGAGCCGTAGCTTGTTCCTGCCCATCCAGATCCCTACTGCATCCAGACAACGGGACATCACAGAGAGGGCATCACTGATCTGGTTTGGGGTGGAGATATATAACTGAGTATCATCAGCATACTGATGATACCTCACCCCAAAACCCCGGATGATCTCGCCCAGCGGCTTCATATAGATGTTGAATAGGAGGGGTGAGAGGACTGACCCCTGAGGACCCCACATGTGAGATCCCTTGGGACCGACCTCTGCTCTCCTGCCAACACCGATTGTGAATGCCCTGAGAGGTAGGAGGAGAACCACTGCAAAACAGTGCCTCCCACTCCCAACCCCCCCAAGGTGCCGCAATAGGATACCATGGTCAATGGTATCAAAAGCCACTGAGAGATCTAATAGACCAAAACAGAGGAAAAACCTCTGTCCCGCGCCCTCCAGAGATCATCCATGAGTGTGACCAATGCTGTCTCTGTGCTAAACCTGGGCCAGAAGCCCAATTGATAGGGATCTAGATAGTCCGCTTCTTCCAGGAAAAGTGGAAACCATTGAGCCACCATGCTCTCAACAAACTTCGCTAAAAAACGAAGGTTGGAGACTGGACTAAAGTTGTTCAACACATCTGGGTCCAGGGCAGGCTTCTTCAGGACGGGTTTCACCACTGCCTCTTTCAAGGCAGTGGGGAAAGATCCCCCCCTTAGTGAAGCATTGACCACTGCCCGGAGCCAGCCGCACATGACCTCCCTGGAGGCATATACCATCCAGGAAGTTCATGGGTCCAACAAACACGTGGTGGAACTCAAATGTCGCATAATCCTGTCCACTTCATCCTCAGAAACAGGATCAAACTCAGCCCAGATGATATTGGCCGGACTTCTTGCATCCCACTCCTCAGACAACTGCAAATTAGAGTCCAACCCTTCCTGAATCCAAGCGATATTATCCAACAGATACTGACCAAATTCCTCAGCCCTACCCTGCATAGGATCCAACCCCGTAAGAGGGAGCAGGTGACCCTAAACAGGGCAGCTGGGTGGTCATCTGCGGATGCTATGAGAGCAGAGAGGTATGACCTCTTCGCCGCCCCCACAGCTACCAGATAAATCCTAATATAGGCTCTTAACTGGGCTCAGTCGGATTCGGAGTGGGTCGACCTCCACCTGCTCTCTAAACCCCTCCTATGCTGCTTCATTTCCCTAAGCTCTTCCATGAACCAAGGAGCTATCTGGGATCTGCAGCGAGTGAGGGGACGCAAGGGGACAACTTTGTGGGGTAAGGAGACCAGTTGGTGTCTTTAAATGGTGCAAATGGATCTAAGGATTGCTTTTCCTGGATGTGCTCTTTCTGGAGAGCTTAAATTACCTCTCTGCTAAAGGGTTTCACTTTATGAGCAAGAGTTGGCTGCTTGATAGTTATCACTGCATTTTAACTATTTTCATTCCTCAAGGTGCTCTGGCACACTGCCTGACTTGTAACTCTGGCTTGCAGGGATTTTTAATCTAATGATTGGTATTTAGGGCAGCTTTTTGCAAGCAAAGAAGATTTTTGTATTTTTGTACAGGTAATCCTTGACTTACAACAGTTCATTTAGTGGACATTCAAAGTTACAATGGCACTGAAAAAAGTGACTTATGACCACTTTTCACACTTATGACAGTTGCAGCATCTGCACAGTCATGAAAGGCAGGAAAGGAGAAATGCCCCTCAATGTGAGTGATGTCAAGTTGGCCATGCCCAGCTAGTCACATGACCGCCATGGCCATCCAGTCACATGACCATCAAGCCTCGCCCAGCCTTCCTTGTAGCTGCCCAGGCCTTGCCCAGCCCTGCTCCTAGCTGCTTGAGCCTTCCCTTGACCTCTCCAGGATTCCCCAGGCCTTGGAAGCTGGCAAAAAAGTTGCTAAGCAACTGGCCACTAAGCAACTGGCCATTAAGCGAGGACCACTTAAATTTGGTTTGCCAGTCACATGGCCACCTGCCCGGGCCTCTCCAGTCACCTGACCACCAAGCCACACCCACAAATTAGGCCACGCCCACAGAACTGGTTGTTAAGAAATTTGAATCCCACCCCTATCTTGTTCTTAGTCCTTCTCTTCTTGGTTGTTCTCTCTCTTTTTTACTTTTTTCTTCCTGTTCTATTTCTCGTGTTTTCTGTTGTTGATCTTCTTGCTGGTCTTCCTGACTTTTACTTTCCAGTTCTTCCTTACTACTCACTTCTTCCTCTACTCCTACTAACTGATCATAGAATTCTTGCACCTTGTCAGTGTTATCAATTTTCATTCTTCTCTCTTGCCACATCACCAACATTCCTTCTGGCACCAGCCTTTGGAACCAAATATTTTGTTTATTCAGAAGTGCTGCTAGAGATCTGTAGTCTTTTCTTAACTCTCTCACTCACCTTGGGATCTGTTTCAAGATCACAATTTCTTTATTTTTATAAGTCATCAGCTTGTCCTTGTAATCTTGTATATGATATCTCTCATATTTTTACTTGCGAACCAATGTGGGCCTCTCTCGGGAGCTTGTGTTGCCTCACGTAGTTTGTGTGAATTCTGTAGAACTCATTGAGTTTGTTTATAATCTCTTGTCGATCTCTCTACAATGCTTCTGCTATTAAATGCAACATTATGGCTCCTAGGTCTTTCTTCTTGGTTGCCGGTACATTCTGGAATCTCAGATAGAATGCTGCATGTTCCATTTCTAAATGGATTATCGAATCTTCAAGATCTCTATTTATCTCTGTTACTTTCCCGTCCATTGTTTCCAACTTCTTGTCTGTTTGTTCTGCCTTAACTTCTATATTTTTTATATTTTTGCTCATTCTTCGCCATTGTTTGCTGGATCATTTCTATTTTTTCCATCTAGTTTTGTAATATTGCCTTTCATCTCTCCCATCTCTGTCTTTAATACTGTATGATTTTTTTTTTGACTTTGCCTCCTGCATTTTGAGCATTGTTTCTTGAATGGCCAATAATGTTGTTTGTATTGTTTGCGTATTGGCAGCATTACTTGTTTTTTCTGTATTCAGCATCCCCTCAATTGTTTTTTGGCTCGCTGGAAATGCAATGGACAGTGATGAACCTGAAACTGGTTTTTTTTTCCTTTCAATGTCATTGTCATAATGCTGGTCAAGTTCTTTACTTTATTATATATTTCATATATTTCATATATTTTTTCCCACTTTACCATTCACAATTTACTCCTATCTTCACTATCTGTCTGTTCAAAATCTCTGCTTTGTATAAATCTCTTCACATAGCTAAACTATGGTGCTATATTTCTATACTAATTACTATTGTTTCAACATTTGAGTTCAAACTATTAATAATTCTTATAACAAAGGTTTACTTTAAGTTATTATATGTTCTTCAATATTTTTACTGTATGCTATTGTATTATATCTTATACTGGAATTGAAAGTTAGAAAAACAAAGAAAATTATAGAGAGAGCAAGATGAGAAAATAAAACATATTTATCAATATTTTCAATTACTAATTCCTACTTTACTTATATCTAAGATTAATACCTTTTAAATTATCTTTTATCAAATATTTTATATATAGATATTTTATTTATTTTAAACAAGGAATAAATATAGTTAAGTTCCTATCCCTAATCCTTTACTTAATTCACTAATTAATAATAATAGTCAATCAATCAATAATCAATCAATAACAATCAAGGTAACACTTCATTAGTCATCTCACAGTATCAATCCTATATCCATTCACTATAAACATCAGTAGATTTTTTAAGTTTTAAGACTTCCAAATATAAAATCTTAACATTTCAACTTCTATCCTCTATTAACTTCATTAATCAGTTTCACTTTAAATGGCTAGTTAATCAATCAAACATTAATCAGAATATTTCACCAGTTATTTTCACAGATTTTTGCCAATCAGTCACTGTTCATTCACGTTCTGTTTAGTCACAGTTTATTGCATCAGCTTCTCTTCTGTTTCCTTATCTGTGAGAGTTAAGATGGTCACTTCCATTCTTACATCTATTCCTTTACTATGTCTCTCTTTCCACCGATATTCTTCACAATCAAGTTACAAATCCATGTAGCTTTCCTCCAATTTTCCTGTATACTTTGTCCTCTGCTCTTATAGCCAAATTCAAACAATATCAATATGAGATAAGCAAATAAATCGGTTCTGATTCCTTGTCTCTAAGCCCAGTGTTCTCACTGCCGGATCGCCATTCCACAGTCGGACCTACGTCCATTTTATTAAGATTCACACTTCTGCCATCTGATATCCACAGCTTCTCCTCTTTAACAGCCACTCTCTGTCTTCTCACAATCATATTTGATCAGCTATTCAATGTCAATGTTGCTGTTTCTATTGTATCTTCCACATTCAGTGAAAATGCTGTGACTTTGGTCCACCATTGAAATGACAGGTCACTCACACGCTGGAGCAAGTGGACTTTCCATTCAAAGAAGCCAACAGTTGCCCTCTTCCCAGGCTTCCCCACTCTTTCACATACTCCTTCAAGATGTGCATGCCCCTCGGGGGGCCTCCAGACATGCAGATTGGGGACGAGAGAGCAGAGAATTCTGTCCTCTCCCCACACCGCCATGGCGCCACCGAAGTCCACCAGAATATCTTTTATTGGTTTTCTATTTTTGCTTTAAAAAATATCTTAAGATATAGCTAATACCACAGATTAGTTACCTGTCCATAACAATAGGGCTGGAATAATTATGATACAAGAGGAAAACTTTCTAAGATGATTCAGAGCACATTGTCAGTTAACCATGGTTGAAAAAGAAAAGAATTTGATAATATGGGCTCAACTCCTACTTTAGGAGTCCTCTTTTTCTTTGGAAGAGGCAGGAGTGATTTACTATTCCCTTCCTTCAGAACCTTATTTCATTTTCCTATCTAGCCTAATTTCTGGAAATTTCTGTAGGCATCTCAGTTTAATGGGAGAAAATGACAAATACGTGATGAGCAACAGGGGGAAAGCAGATCTGTTTAACTCATCTTTGCACCTGACTTTATACAAACAAGAAAAAAGACAACCTATCACAAATAGTTCTGTAAAAGACAGATTAGGAATGCAAATCAAAATAGGTAAGAAATTGGTAAGATAACACCTAACCCTCTAGACGAGTGGAAATCACCTGGACCAGATGGATTACACCCCATGTTTCTAAAAGAACTGGCAGACATTATGGTTTTCCAATATCTTCTTAAAAACCTCCAGTGTTGGAGCATTCACAACTTCTGGAAGGAAGTTGTTCTACTTATACTGTCAGGAAATTCCACCTTAGTTCTAGGAAAGATCTCTCCATGATTAGTTTCAATCCATTGATTCTTCTCCTGCCTTCCTGTGCTTTGGAGAATACTGTAGTTTGACCCTCCTTGTCTTTGTGGCAGCCTCTTAAATATTAGAACACTGCTATCATGACACCCCCAGCCCTTATTTTCATTAAAGTAGACATACTCAATTACTGCAACTGTTCTTTGTATTTTTTTGTCTACAGTCCTCTGATTATCCTTGTTGCTCTTCTCAGCTTGCTATTCTAAGCATCTTTTTTTATATTTGTGACAACCAGACTGGCGCTACATTCCCAGTGTGGTTTTACCAAAGCATTATAAAGTGATAATAACACTTGGTGATCTTGGTTCTATCCCTCTATGAATGCAATCTAGGACTTTGTTATCTTTTTTTGGCAACTACAGACACTGCTGGCTCATGTTTAAGTGTTTGTCCACTAGGATTCTGAGATCCCTCTCTGGTAGTTATTGTGGGATTATTGAGCCAGGTATCACCAAATACCAAATGCAGTTTGGCATATCATGAAACTGGACTTATTACAGCAATAGAAAATACTTTGCTTCTGAAGAATAGGACTCATTCATTTTACTTTTCCAAGTCTGTGGAGAATTCAAATAAATTGAGGAACTATAGAGTTCTGTAATCTATAGTGAACTAGACATCCTCCTATTGATATACAATATTCATATTATCTTGATAAATACATTAAGTAAGAGATTATCTGTCTATAAACATCTCTGGATTCCTGGGAGTTGCTGGATAGACAACAAACACTAAAGGAAAGAATAATTTTACTTTGGAGTGTAGTGGCATACAGAGAGCAAAATCTCCATTAGATACATCTGTGATATAATGTGACAGAATAGACAGACTAAATTTAAAATTAATATTTAGGGTCATTTTCTGTCTTTCAGACACAAAACATCCTTCAACAAGTATGCTATATTCTCAATATAAAGAACATTAGAAAAAAAATTGTACAAAGAGCACAAATAGCTGCATAAATAGCTTAAAATGTAATGTGAATTCACTTAACCCTAGGATATTTCTAAATTACAAGAACTTCCATAAGACTGAGATATTTTCATAAACTTTATTTTCAAATTTAAACATTTTGCTTATCGCATTGAATTGTCAGCAATGATAAGTGAAAACTTGGAGCTATTACTACCTCCTTACTAGGTGTTCTCTTTTATTTAGTTCAGGTCGTAAGAGAATAATGTAACATTTGGGTTAAAAATGCACTGTAACATTGGGTAACCCTGGACTGGAGCCAAAGATGGAGAAGATTTCCACACCTACCATATGTTTACCCTTGATGCTCAGATAGGCTGGGAAAAAAGACAACCACACATTGCAGAATATTATTTAATAATATTATTATTAAATAGTATGCAGAACATACAACAATGACAAAACCACATAGTACAAAGTTAGACATGTTATGATACTGTAAGATATGTAGATATGGGAATTCTATTACTATAATTTTACTGATTTGTTTAGCAACTTACTGTATTTGAAGATGTGATTATGTTGTTACATTTATTTTAGTATGCTTATATGCCCAAAGCACCAGCAGTATTTTATTATTTCACAAATCTGCAAGGAAGAAGGGAACAATAGGTATAAATAAATGGGACTGATTTGGCAAGGTGATCCAGTTGATTACATCAAATCCCGACACCAATTGTCCACTTTCATCAAAGAAAACAGGCTCCCCAGCATTATTGTTAAATGAGACAGTCCTAGAAAATGATGCAACTGAATGAGAAAAAGAGAGAAAATTTTTAAAATGATTAAACCAAGAGTTAAAGGGACTTTGGAAAGTAAAGATTAATTGATTAATTCTTGCTTTTTATCACGGTTTTAAGAATACCAGAATCCACTATCCTGGACATGTCCCAGAGCATCCAGGAGTACATCAGTAAAATGGTACTCAAAGATGAGATGCTGACAGAATTCCTGAGGCATCAGGAAACCTGAGAGGAAAATCAATCAAAAGAACTGCCATGGCAAGACCAGATCCTGCATGGAATGTACCTTCGACAGGTAGCTGAAGTGGCAGACTTTGGAAAACCATACCAATAATTGGACTAAAAGATAGCACTGAGATACTAATCATGGCACCACTAAAACAGGCACATCTGCAGAGAGTAAGGGATATATCCTCCTAAGTCCAGGTGGGAGATCTCACAGATGTTTGTGGAGTGTAAGAAAATAAGATTTTGTGGGACTTCCAGATCCAGACAGATGGATAAGTATCAGTCAATCAACGAGACATAGTCACATTGTTAAGGACCAAAAAGCAAAGGTGGTGATAAATGTAGCAGTGCCAAGTGACAGCAACATTAGGAAGGAGTACGAGAATCTGAAGAAGTACCAGTACCTGGAGGTGGAACTCAAGAGGATGTAGAAAGAAAAGGTCAAAGTTGTTCTAGTGCTAGGAACAGCTAACATATTAAGCAACTCCACTTCCCCAGACTTTCTGGTTTCTGGTAGATTACTTCAGATTGAAGAGGACACATATCACCAATAAAGGTGAGAAGAGGATTTATATCATACATACATACACACACACACACACACACACACTGTACACATAGTCAAAATGATACTTGCCATGATTCTTGATGGAGAAGATTCAGTTGACTTTTATTTGGCACAACTTTGTAATTCCTTTTGAATGAATATAGGATATGCAAGGCATGTGCCACAGCATAGACTGCATTGTAGATAGTGTAACTGTGACTATTCATGTGCATGTTAAAAATTGATGAAGGAAGGGTCTCAATCTTCTCCACAGTGCATATACCTTCAAAAATTTTCTCTCCATTGGAGTTGGGGAACACACATTGAAATGCATCTTCCTAAAAATACTTGAGAAAACCATTTTCTGGACTGGTGGCCAGATTCCTTTTCCTTTACAAAATCCTGAAATCCTACCAAGTCCCCTAAGTGAACCATGATAGCACCATGAATGAAGTGCAAAGGATAGTTCCTTTGCATAGAAGTGAAAGTGAAATCCATCTGGGCTTTCTCATCTTTTGATTTAACTTGATAAGGAACAACAATCTCATACTCAGCATAAATTCACCTTGTACAATCACAGCAGATGCCATGTTTGCATGACAATGTCATAAACTTTATTTCCTTCCTCCAACATTTCAGTAAAATGATTACAAAAAGCACAAACATTAGTATTAGTAGTTAAAATATAACATGCTTTTACTTAAGCCTGGGAGAACCTCAAGATTGTAAGAAGTTCCACAAGACAGAGATATTTTCATAAACATTATTTTTAAATTTAAACATGTTGCTTATCACATGCAGTTGTCAGATATGTTCAGTAAACAACTTGAAGATATTATTTCCTCCTCACTAGCTGTTCTCTTTTATTTAGTTCAGGCCTTAATATAATAATATAACATTTGGGTAAAAAAATGCAAGCCAATAATCCTGTGCTGGAGCCAAAGATGGAGAAGATTTCCACAGCTACCATGTTTTTGCCCTTGGTACTCAGATAGGCTGGGAAAAAAGACAACCACACACTGCAGAAGATCAGCATGCTGAAGGTGATGAACTTGGCTTCGTTAAAGGTGTCAGGCAAGTTCCTAGCTAGGTAGGCAACCATGAAACTGACTAGGGCAAGAATGTTCATGAAGCCCAAGACACAGTAAAACATATAGGTAGACCCTTCATTACATTCCAGTATAATTTCTTTATGCAGGGAATACATGTCAAAATGTGGAAATGGGGCAGAAGTTGCCAGCCAAATTGCACAAAGAGATGCTTGAAGAAAGGAACAGGAAAAGACAATAGAAGTAGCCAGTCTGTTCCCTACCCATTTCCTTATTCCAGATCCTGGCTTGGTGGCTATGAAAGCAAGAACTACGATGATAGTTTTTGCCAACACACAAGAAATTGCTAATGAAAATATAAAGCTAAAAGCAACTTGTCGAAGGAGACATGTCAATACGGTAGGCCGACCAATGAAAAAGAAAGCAGAAAGGAAGGAGAAGAAAAGAGAGGTGAGGAGAAGATAGGAGAGGCTCTGGTTGTTGGCTTTGACAATCGGTGTGTCATTGTGCTTAATGAAGATAACTAACACAAATACTGTCATGAAAGCAAAGGAGAATGCAAACACCAAAGATGTAATTCCCAAAGGTTCTTGGTAAGACAAGAAGGTGATCTCTTTGACAATGCATGCATTTTGATGGAAATTTGCATATTGATCTCCTGAACATGGAACACAGTCATCTGCATCTGAAAAAGAACATAGTACATTATTTATGTAGTATATGTCATGCCTCTAGCATATAATTTGAGTGTTTTTATCCCTCTTGTTCTTTAACATGTCTTGAGCTCCATCTACTACCCAAAAACAAATCTGTCATTGTTTGGAAATTGGTCTGATGGTGTTTGAGTCTACCAGATTAACAGAATTGGAAAGATGACCAAGAAGACCCTACGCCATTTCTGACTAATGGTAGTCCAATCTCTTCTTGAAAGCCACCAGTAATGAAGCTCCCACAACTTCCGAAGGCAAGCATTCCATTGGTTGATTGTTTTCACTGTCAGAAAATTTCTCTTTATTTCTAAATTGAATCTCTTCTTGATCAGCTTCCATCGATTATTCCTTTCTGGCCTTTGGGTGCCTTGGAAAATAGCTTTACCCCTTCCTCTCTGTGGCAGCCCCTGAAATATTGGAACACTGTTATCATGTCTCCCCTGATCCTTCTCTTCACCAGATTAGCCATGCCCAGTACCTATAACCATTTTTCATATGTTTTAGTCTCCAATCTCCTAATCATCCCGGTTGCTCTTCTCTGCACTTTTTCTAGACTCTCAACATCTTTTTATAGTGTGGTGATCAAAACTGGATTCAGAATTCCAAGTGTGGTCTTACTAAGGCTTTATAGAGTGGAATTAATACTTCACTTGATCTTGATTGTATCCCTTTTTAATGCCATTTGTGGTTGTATTGACTTTTTTTGGCTGCCACCCCACACTGCTGGCTCATATTTTAACTGGTTGTCCACTAAGACTCCAAGATCCATCTCACAGTTACTGCTATTAAGCCTGGTTTCACTCAGTCTATATGTGTATTTTTGGTTTTTCTTGCCTAAGTATAAGACTTTTCTCTACATTGAATTTCATTTTGTTAGATAGGGCCCAGTGTTCAAATCTGTCAAGATCCATCTGGACCTTGAGTCTATCATGTAGCACAGGTCAATCTCATGTCACAGTGGCACCACATGACATATCAGGACTTATTTCTCCTCACTAAACCGGGCATGGGCATGGCCAGTGCATGATGCATCCAGCCCATGGGCCAGGACTTTGACAGCCCTGATCTAGGGTGTTAGCTATTCCTGCCAGCTTCGTATCATCCACAAATTTGGTAAGTTCCCCTTCTATTCCCTCATCTAATCATTTATGACGACATTGAACTGGGCCTAAGATGGAATCTTGTGGTACTCCACTGCTTACTTCTCTCCATGTAGATGTAGACCCATTAAGGACTACTCATTAAGAGCAGTTTGGCAGCCAGTTACGAATCCATCTGGAGGTGATGCCTTCTATCCCACTTTTTTCTAGTTTACCAAGAAGTAGGTTGTGGTCTACTTTGCTGAAGTCTAAGTATATTACATCTACAGTATTTTGCTGGTTACTAATTTAGTCACTATGTTGAAGAATGAAACAAGATTTGTTTGGCATGATCTGTTTTTAACAAATCCATGCGGAATGCTAGTCATTACTTTACTTGTTTCTAGGTGTTGGCAGATCTGTTTTTTTTTTTAAATTATCTTTTCCCGTATCTTCCTGGGTATTGATGTTAGGCTGATTGGACTGTAGTTTCCTGGATCTGTTTTTTTTTTCTTTTTTGAAGTACGTCAGCTCTTTTCCAGTCCTCTGGTACTTCCCTGATGCTCCAGGATTTTTAAAAGATGTGGTACAGTGTCTGCCAGTTCCTTTAGAACTCTGGGATGTAATCCGTCAGGTCCTGGTAATTTGTATTCATCAATATCAGACAAGTGTTCTCTTACTATTTTTTGTATTGAGGACAAAATGGTGTATTTGAATAGATAGAAAAATGATTGCATACATCTTCTGCATCCCCAACTCTGATTGCTGGTAAGCAGAATTAGAACTTTTTTTAATTTTTTTATTTTTATTCGTATTTATATCCCCCTTCTCCGGAGACTCAGGGCTTACAGTTTTGGGATACAACCCAATGTGCTCAGCAATAGCCTTCATTCCATTGTATATGCCTGCTTATTACCAAGCGGCATTTTTTACAAAGTCAGCTTATTGCCCCCAACAATCTTGGGTCCTCACTTTACCTACCCCGAGAGGATGGAAGGCTGAGTCAACCTTGAGCCTGGTGGGATTTGAGCCTGCAATAATTACAGGCAGCTGGAGCTAAGTGCTAGGCTATTAACAGCCTGCACCACCAAGGCCCTTCAGCTCCATAATATTCTGAGGTGTGAAAATCTTAACTTTCAAATGAAATTGGAGACAAGGAATATTGAATAATAGAGCCAGAAATCAACCAATCTTTTTATTCAATCAACAAATACAATTAATGTATCTCTTACCCTCTTGTGCTGAAATCTTTCCTTCTGCACATGGAAGGCAGCCATAGCAACAGAACAGCTTCCCTTCTTTCATGGTTTTTCTATGACCTGAAATGCAATTACCATTGCATATGGAAAAGGGCTGAACCTGAATGGAGAACAGATAAAAGGAGAATAGCAATAGCACCGGAGTGGGATTCTACCAGTTCTGTCTGGTTTTATAGAAATGGTTATTATGATTCTGCACAGTTTGGAGAACCGGCAAATTGTTCCACTGGCTGGCCTCACCCTTCTCTGCCCACCCCTCCCCTCCATGCCCAGTCAGTCCATATTGCACATGTGCAGCATCACCTGCAGCCTGCTTTTGCCCACCCACCAGGCCAGCCATTGCTGCATGCCTTCCACTTTGGCCTTGTCTGATCTCCCTGGGTGAGTGAGGCACTGTAAGCTCCAGGGCCCAGTCACCTACCTATCACTGCCAGTCCCCTTTACCCCCACCCCACTTGCCTTTTGCTGCTGCCAGCTGCTGCCATAACTGCCAGCAGATAAGGCCCAGCAGCTGTGGTGAATCCAGGCAGGGGGCGAGATGCAGACTGGTAGAGACCTGAGTAAATTTCATGATACCAGAGAACATGTGGAGAGGCTTCTCCTGCTAATGGGAAAGCAAGAGAGCCTTTCCCAGCACAGTGAAAAGTTTACAAGTTCCCCTCCAATAGGGAGCCAGGCGGCTCAGGTGGCGGAGAGAAACAGGTTCAACTGGGCTGCTTCTCTGCCGCACGGAGCTGCCTGTTTCCCTATTGAAGGGGAACTTGCAAACTTTTTGCTGTGCTGGGAAAGACTCTCTTGCTCTCCCAGCAGCAGGAGAAGGGTTGACTGAAGGGACACTTCCCCCATGGCTGGCGATCATTTTTCAGCCAGTCAGGTTCCAAAAAGAAGAAATGAAAGAAGTAGTGAAGAGTGCCAAGGAAAGCTTGCTGGCTTGGCACAGCCACAGCTTTGAGAGTGAGAGAGACAGAGAGACAGAGAGAGAGACAGAGAGAGAGAGAGAGAGACAGAGAGAGAGACAGAGAGAGAGAGAGACAGAGACAGAGAGAGACAGAAACAGAGACAGAGAGTGGGGGAGAGAGAAGGGAAGATAGGGAGAGGGGCACAGAGAGAGAGAGACAGACAGAGAGAGATAAGAGGGGGGAGAGAGCCATACACACACACACACACACACACACACACACACAGAGGGAAAGAGAGAGAAAAAGAGAGGGAAAAGAGAGAAAGAGGAAAGAGAGAAGAGAGAAAAAGAGGGGATGAGAGAGGAAGAGAGAGAGAGAAGAAAGAAAAGAAAGAGAAAAGAAAGAGAAAGAGAAAGAGAAAGGAAGCAAAAGGAAGAAAAGGATAGACAAAGAAAGGGAGTGATGGAAGGAAGGGACAAAGAAAGAAAAAGAAAGAGGGGAAGGGAGGAGAAAGTGAATGAGATATATGAATGAATAGATAAATGCATGTAAGGAGGGAGGGAAGGAGGGAGAGAGAAAAAAGGAGAGGAAGGAAGGACACAAACCCTGGCTTCAGAAGACTTTGAAACAGCACAGCAATCTAAGGCTGGAAGGGATCTTGGAGGTTACCTTCTAGTCCAAACCCTTGCTCCAGCAGGAGATCCTTACAGAATCTTAGAATAGCAGGATTAGAAGGGTGTGTGTGTGTGTGTGTGTGTGTGTGTGTGTGTGTGTGTACATGGCTGTCAAAATTCCAAAAACAGATCAGGTAGCTCTGAGGAGGTCAGTTGAAAATTAGAACACTTGCTAAGCAATCCGCCATTAAGCAAGGACCATTTGTATTTGGTTTGCCAGCCACATGGCCATCTGGCCATGCCCAGCCAATCACGTGACCACCAAGCCATGCCCAGCCAGTCACATGATCACCAAGCCACACCCAAAAATTAGGCCATACCCACAGAACCGGTTGTTAAGAAATTTGGATCCCACCACTGAATAACACATAGAATTATATACCACTTCACAGTGCTTTACAGCCCTCTCTAAACAGTTTACAGAGTCAGCATATTTCCCCCAACAATCTGGGTCCTCATTTTATTGACCTCAGAAGGATGGAAGGCTGAGTCAACTTTGAGCCAGAGAGAATCAAACTATGGCAGTCAGCCTGCAATACTGCATTCTAACCACTATGCCACCATGGCTCAGAATTTTAAATTAAATTAAGGAGGCTGTAGAGGAGATTAATTAATTGATTAATTAATTCTTGTGTATCCTTCTTAGAGATATTTCTCCAACATCTGCTTGGAATGAAGGGGATTTTAAATCATTGATGCATATAAAACATCAAGAAAATAGCAATATATCTACAAAAACCTAATGAAATCATGATAAAGAACTACTGGAAAGTCAACAAATTGAATCTGGTACAGATGATGTTGTGCAGTTCTCTATTTGGTTTATTTTGCCTAATGAGAATCTTTTTAGAAATGAGTATTTTATTTCTTTATAGCCAGTGTTTGGGGAGAGCATACACTATATGTCTCCAAAGTCCAAAATGAGGGTGTTGACTTGCGCTTATCCAAGTACTGTTTATGTGAATATTAGCTTTTGTCATACTTGATGAAAGTGATCACGTTCCCTTGTTCTTTGTTTTCTTTATTCTGTTCTTTCAAAGATTCATTTGACTAAATTGATTCATTTGACTACATTGAACCAGTCTGAATGGATTTCTGTATTGAAGCATCCATGAGTTGGAGATATATAAGTTCTATGCAGAGCATACATCAATGAGAAAACAATGACAAAACCTGACAATGGAAACTTCTATTAGAATAAATTTACTGACTTCTTTAGCAACTTATTTTAAGGTATCAACATGCATATATATTTATTTTTATTATGCATATAATAAAGCAACAGTATGTTATTATTGCAGAAATCTGCAGGAAAGTTGGTAATTATAAAAAACATTCAATTTATAGCAAAAAAAAAGAGACTTGGTTCACATTTTGACACAGTTTACTTTGCAAACAGATTCATCTAGCCTACCTGGTTAAAACTGGTGGGCCAAACAATGGCCTTCTCATGAATGGTGAATTTCATTTCTTCAGAAGTATGTACATCTAAACTTCCAACTTTGACTCTAAGGAGAGACTGGTTTGGCAAGGTGATCCAGCTGATTAGATCAAATCCTGACACCAATTGTCCAGTTTCATCAAAGGAAACAGGCTCCCCAGCATTATTGTTAAATGATACAGTCCTCAGAAAATGATGCAACTCAATGAGAAAAAGAGAGAAATAATTTATAAAAATGATTAGACAAAGAGCTAAAGAGACTTTTGGAAAAAAGAGACCCTTATCCACTCCTGATTAATTATTGCTTTCTGTCAGAGTTTTCCTTTAAGAATAGGAAGTCCACTGTCCTGGACATGACACAGAGCATTTGGGAGTACATTAATAAAATGGCACCCAAAGATGAGCTGCTGAAAGAATGCTTGAAAAGGCATGAGACATGACAGGAAAATCAATCAGAGCAAATGCCATGGCAATAGAAGACCTCCAAGGGATGTGCTCTCAACAGATATCTGAGGTGTCAAACATTGGGAAATCCTATTAGTATCTGGAAAGGGCTCGACCAAAGACTCTGATCATAGCAGCACAAGAACAGGCATCAGAACCATAGAAGCAGGGATTTACCACACTAAACAGGATCAAAGGTTATGCAGACAGACCTTTGAGAAGGTCCAGCACATAGTAGTAGGAGTGTAAGATACAGGCAGGAAGAGTATGCATTGAATGGCAAAACAAAGAAGCTGGTGTTGTGTACATCTGCATAGAATAAGGGCTAGTTCAGATGGAAGATCCCACAGAAGGTCATGGAGAATGAGAAAGCTAAGATTTTATAGGATTTCCAAATGCAGATAGATGGGCTGGTGGTAACCAATAAAATAGGTATCATGGTAGTAGACAAGAACCAGAAGACAGTGGTGGCAATAAATATAGTGATAAAAGTGACATCAGAAAGAAGGTCTATGAGAAGCTGGAGAAGTACAAGGGTGTGAAAAAAGAACTGGAGAATATGTGGATACAAAAGGCCAACATTATAGTTTGAGTCTTAAGCTGGGAAAGTGGCTCCAAAAAATCCCTAGAATTACACCACAGTTCCCTATCCCAAACAGTGAAGTGCCAGAAAAAGCTAAGATGCTGCACAACCCCACAAATTCCTAAGTCTCTGGTAAGGACATGAGAGGAAACATATCACCAATAAGGGTAAGAATAGAATTTACATTATACAAGTGTGGATATATACACACACACATACATACACTGAATATGATACCTGCCAGGATTCTTCATGGAGAGGATTCAGTTGACTTTTATCTGTCACAACTTTGTGTTTCCTTTTGAATGAATATAGAGCATTCAAGGCATGTACCACAGCATACATGGCATTGTAGACAGTGTAACTGTGGCTATTCATCTGCATGTCAAAAATGGATGAAGGAAGGGTCTCTATCTTCTCCTTCCCAGTGCATATACCATCAAAATTCTTCTCTCCACTGGAGTTCGGGAATGCACATTCAAAGACATCTTCCCAAAAATCCTTGAGAAAGCCATCTTCTTTGTTGCTGGCTAGATTTCTTTCCCTAACAAAATCCTGAAATCCTACCAAGTCATTTGAGTGAACCACAATAGATATAGCACCATGAATGAAGTGTAAAGGCCAGTTCCTTTGAGTAGAAGTAGAAGTGAAATCCATCTGGGCTATCATAATCCAGATTTTCTCATTTTTTGATGGACCTTGATAAGAGAATAACAATCTCATACTCAGCATAAATTCACCTTGTACAACTACAGCAGATGCCATGCTGGCCATGACAGTGTCATATAGTTCATTTCCATCCTCTAACATTTCATCAAACTGATTAGTGTATGTGTTCTTGGGGAAACTTTCAATGAAGTCAAAGCAGATTCCTCTCTCGGCAAACATTGAAACCACAGTTGCAATAAACCAATCTCCATCATCATAGTTCAGAGAAATCATCCCAACCCATGTCCACCCAAAATGTAGCAACAATTGGAGAATTCCCCTGTACTGAAGCTTATTATTAGGGAACATCCAGTGGAAAACATCCCCATGATTAATTGTAGGTGCAGAACCATAGATAAGCTGAAGAAAGTAAAGCAATTGAAAGGTGTTGTTGCAATAAAAATGCACAATTCGGGTGGACATATAAGCAGTGGTGGGATTCAGCCAGTTCACACAAGTCTATTTGAAAATTACAGACCAATCTCTTTATGCTGCGTCACCTGTAGAGTCATGGAATCAATTATTAACCAATCCATTATCCTCCACTTAGAGACAAAAAGCCTACTCTCTAATAAACAATATGGTTTCAGAAAAAACTATTCTGTAATCTACAACTCTTACACTGGAAAAATATATGGACTACAAAACTGGATCAGGGCAAAACAATAGATGCAATCTCCATAGACTTCTGTAAAGCCTTTGATTCAAAGGTACACGACAAACTACTACTAAAACTAAAATCTTATGGTATCTCTGGACAACTGCATAACTGGATAGAAGCATTCCTGTCAAACAGATGACAAATCATCAAAATTGGGAGCGTCTTATCAAATTCTGTACCTGTCAACAGTGGTGTCCCCCAAGGCAGTGTTCTAGGACCTACTCTCTTCATACTCTACATAAATGACCTCTGTGATCATATTCAGAGCAACTGCGTTCTCTTCACTGATGATCTAAAGCTATTCAACACCACAGACCTCGACTATGTATCAGAATGGACAAACAAATGGCAACTTCAAATCTCAACAAATAAATGCTCTGTCTTACATATTGGCAAAAATCAGAAAATAAAATACAAGCTGAATAGTCAAGACCTTGTTGATGATCCAAACTCCATCAAGGACCTTGGAATACTCATCTCCAATGATCTAAGTGCTAGACCCCACTGTAACTACATAGCCAAAAAGGCATTAAAAGTTTTTAACCTAATCCTATGTAGCTTTTTCTCTGGTAATATAACACTACTAACTAGGGCATACAAAACATTTGCTAGACCAATACTCGAATACAGCTCATCAGTCTGCAACCCACATCACATATCTGATATTAACACAGTTGAGAAAATCCAGAAATATTTCACAAGAAGAATTCTACACTCCTCTACTTGTTGCAGAATACCTTATGCCACCAGACTTGAGGTTCTAGACCTAGAAAATCTAGAACTATGCCGCCTTCAGTCCGATCTAAGTATAGTATATAAAATCATGCATTGCAATGTCCTACCAATCAAGGAATACTTCAGCTTCAACCATAACAATACAAGAGCACCCAATAGATACAAACTCAAGGTTAACCGCACCAAAATTGATTGCAGGAAATACGACTGCAGGAACAGAGTGGTCAATGTCTGGATTACTCTACCTGACTCTGTGATTTCTTCCCCAAACCGCAAAAACTTTAAACTTAGACTGTCTACTATTGACCTCACCCCTTTCCTAAGAGGTCTGTAGGGGGCATGCATAAGTGCACCAATGTGCCTACCATCCCTGTCCTATTGTTTCTTTTATTTTTCTTATATGTATTCATTTCATGTATTCATAAGTATGTTTATCCTTATACTTATTATCTTGTAAGCAATTGACTAAATAAATAAATAAATAAATAAAGTTCAAGAGAACCGCTTGTTAACTTTCTGAGCAGTTTGGTGAACTGGTTGTTGGAAGAAATCATTAGGACAGAGAACCAGTTGTAAATTATTTGAATCCCACCACTGAATATAAGATATGTTTAGGTGTATGTATATGTAAAAGGGAGCACACCTCACCTGTTGAATCTTGCAGCTGTGCAGAATATTTGCCATATCCAGAGAGATTTTTGTATAGGGTCTTCCAATGACAGCTACTTCATTGTTCCAGCCATCACACTTGTAATTGGGGACGAATTTGTTCTTTGTTGAAAGAAGCTCCAGTGCACCACGATAGGTCCAACTTCCAATGAAATTGCTGTTGTAAATATGGAAACCCAAGGTGATGTTGGGTAGGAGGTGAGGGTTTTCATAGATTTCCTTCAAAGCAAATTCCAAAGCCAGAATATGCTGATAGTTTTGTGTCAAGTACCTGTAAGATGATGATATTAACTTATTATTTGCTATCTTTGGCTTTTTAAATCTGGATAAAAACTATTACACTTTTTCTTTAACCTGATATCAAGTGAAAGAACAAGCCTATTTTTACTTGTCATCTCAAAATGAAGACTGGGAAGTTGTCCAGATCTTACATATCAGCTATGAAGTATATAGTTCATGCCATTTACTTTCATTTGGAAATTAAAGCCCTTTTTCTCAGAAGCTTCAGAGAAAATAGACTGTGATTTTTGAAAGCTTGGACAATAATAAATTAGTTCTGATATAACTTGCCAGAAGAATCTCTCTGAGGGTTGACTGATAACAAAAGAATATCAGAAAGTTAAGGTAAAAGCAAAGCATAAAACTAGGAAACTTGACAAATGAAAAGTAATTAAGTCAAGTCAAATCAAGCCAATTAGTTTTGAGGTGACAGTTTTTGCAAAAAGTCTGAACAGAAATTCTGGAGCCTAAATTTTGTTTTTGCAAGGAATACAGTAATATTACATTAATAAATGTGACCTAGGAAATGCATTGACTAATGTTCAACAACCAAGCAATCTACAGAGTCAGATTATTTACAGCAAGGAAAGCTGAACAAATGGAACAAATCTGAACATCTTACAAAGGGTATCCCGTGGGTTCATGTGAGGGTGGGATTTCAAATGAAAGTGGTTCAGGAGTCATATAGATTTGGAAAGTTATGACACCCAGGTTCAGCTGTCCTGCCTTTAAATATTTGGGAATGGGAAGAGGTTTGCTGACCAGACATCGAGCAAGAATAAAGCTGTACATTATCTGAGACTGCAACAGAACCAGCACTGGAATCATAACCATCATTTCAAGAGGTTACCTACTCATCCCTTCCAGTCTCTAATTTAAATGTCCATGAGTAAACTCCCTCTGAGAGGACAGAGCATAAAATATTAGGAAAAGATCTCATGAAAATTTGCTTTTCTGCTTTAACAGCTCTCCAAGATATAGGGAAGATTCTTTGTGTCATTTAGTCTTGGTAGTCTTGCCAAGTAGCAACTAGAATTCCACAAGGAACTCAGAGAAGAATTTGATAATGATAGTTGTGTAACAGGCTAGGATGTGGCAGGATAGGATAATAGGATATAGCAGATAATTTCCTACTTAGACCTGTATTTAATGTGTCCCCAGAATGATTACAGATCAACAGGAGGTTATACAAAGTGAAGCTAAAGCCTAATACAGAAGAAAAAAGTTTCATGATTGATTTCAACTAATGGCTTGGAAGTAGATGGAAATGTCAAACTCAGGTCATGCTCAAAAGTTTTTTCAGTCCCAGTACCCCATATTTTTTCTTTGTAACTGCCACTACTTGCCTCTACTCTACTAGTACCAGCACAATTTCTTTGAGCTGCCTCTGGTCTCTTGGTCTCCCACATGGAAAAAGCATCCAGGACTCACAGCTTGGAGTAATCGTCACTTTAGTCCAGCAACCAAAACAATGCAACAGCAAGTAAGAATATTTCCAAATAAAGCCAGTGCTGAGAGCCACTGCATCTCAGCACTGTAAATACCCTAGTTTCGCCCCTCATACTCATCTAAGCTGCATAAAATCAGTTCCTTTGTTATACTAACATCTGCCTATCTGCAGCTTCCTTCACCTGTGTGCTTACTACCCTTCCTTATTATCCTGTGATTGTGCCCAGTTCTGTGATTACCCACCACCATAGCCATTCTCCTCCGAATGTCAGCCACCGCTCATTTTTCCTTCAGTCCCAGATTCATTAGCTGCCACCCTTTCCCAGCTTGCTGCAATCCTCCTGTCACCTCCTGATGACATCATCCTAGTCCTTATAAAAATCCTTACATCTAAAAAACATCCAGGTTACCCAGGAGCTTGCTCTTCCTGAGACCATCGCCTGTGAACTGTCCTTAAATATCACATTTCGATTCTTACTATATTACAGAGCCCCTGATTATGACATTGAATGTGTAAACAAGCTAAATTCACTACTAACATGGGCAACATCCTGCCCACATGCTTTTATCTTTCTTGGTGACTTCAATCTACCTCACATTAACTGGACCCTAAATGAATGTAAAATTGAACCCATACATGCAACCTTCTACAATGCTGTAGGAAATCTGGGACTGGAACAACTAGTAACCAAGAATACTAGACTTAACACCTACCTCAATCTCATCTTCTGCAATAGTTTGAATTCAATTTATGGAATACAAATTAAAGAACCCTTTTCCAACAGTGACCACTGCATAATTGACTTTTGTCTCAACATACATCCATACAAAAATCAACACAACAATGTGATCCCCAATTATAACTTCAAAAAACGCAACTATGATCTTATAGACAATGATCTCTCATCCCTTGACTGGCAATTTCTATTCACTGGATGTAATACTGTTGAAGACCATTACAACATATTTTTACTTGAGGTCAAAAGAGTCATCAAACTATGTGTACCAGTAACAACATCCCAAAACCAGAAACAACAGATTACCAATAACAATAAGGAAGCTTCAATCCAAAAAGAGATCACTTCGGCAGAAAAACAAATCTGGTCACGTTGCTAACTTCAAAAGCCGATATAAAAATTTATACTACCAGATAAAGACAGAATGCACCAATTATCACATTAAACAAGAGGAAAACCTTCTACACACCAATTCCACCTGCGCTTTCTACAATTTTGTGAACAACAAACTAAAAGACTCACGGTCCATCCCACCCCTGAAAGGACCTAATGGTAAAGACTGCAATGACGACACCATTATTTATTTTATTTATTTATTTATTTGACTTGTATGCCGCCCCTCTCCTGAACGGACTCGGGGCGGCTCACAGTTAAAACCAACACAATAAATAATTACCTAAAATAGAATTAAACCCAACAAGCCAAATTACTAAAACAGATTATAAAGCAACCCCCCCAAGAGGAGTCAGCACAGAGCAGCCTGCTCAAAAAGTCAAGTTTTCAGGTCATGGCGGAAGGTGCAAAGGTCGGGGGCCAGGTGGAGTCCCAGAGGTAGCTGATTCCATAGGGCGGGAGCCACCACAGAGTAGGCCCTCCCCCATGTCACTGCCAAGCAACATTGAGTCGCAGACAGCACGGCGAGGAGTCCCTGCCTGTGCGCTCGTACAGGGCGGTTGGTATTCAATGCCGGCAGTAGACGTTCCCATAGATAGCCCAGACCCATGTCTCGTAGGACTTTGAATGTCAATACCAAAACCTTGAATGTCATCTGGAGGGCAACCGGCAACCAATGCAAACCACACAGGAGGAGCGTAACATGGGAGAACCGGGAAGCTCCCATCACAACCCACGCGGCAGCATTTTGCACCAGCTGAAGCTTCTGGATGGTATGCAAGGGCAGTCCTAGATAGAGAGCATTGCAGTAGTCGAGCCACGAGGTGACAAGTGCCTGAGTGACCATGCGCAGGGCATCTTGGTCCAGATATGGGCGTAACTGGCAAACCAGCCGGACCTGGGCAAAGCCCCCCCTGGCCATGGCTTCCACCTGCTCCTCTAACCTGAGCCATGAGTCCAGGAGGACCCTCAGGTTCCGTGCCCTATCCATGGGGGGCAACACCTCTCCCCCCATGACCAAAGAGGAATCTCCTGACTGGGTCGAGATGTCTGTATGCACAGCCACTCTGTCTTAGCCGGATTGAGCCGAAGCATGATTACTGTCCATCCAGATCCGTACCGCATCCAAACAACGGGATATCACAGAGAGGGCATCACTGATGTGGCCTGGGGTGGAGATGTATAACTGCGTATCATCAGCATACTGATGATACTTCACCCCAAAGCCGTGGATGAGAGCCGGTTTGAACCCAACTGATGCGAGTATCCCAAGAGGAAGGAGGTGAACCACTGCAACACAGTGCCTCCCACTCCCAACCCCCCGAGACGCCGCAATAAGATACCATGGTCGATGGTATCAAAAGCCGCTGAGAGATCTAACAGGACCAGGACAGAGGAAAAACCCCTGTCCCGAGCCCTCAGGAGATCATCCATCAGTGCGACCAATGCTGTCCCGTGCTATACCGGTCGAAAGCCCGATTGGTACGGATCCAGGTAGTCCGCTTCATCCAGGAAAAGTGGAAATTGCTGAGCCATCACACTCTCAACAACCTTTGCTAGAAAGTGAAGGTTGGAGACTGGAAAGTTGTTCAATGGCTGGGTCCAGGGCAGGCTTCTTCAGGAGGGCCTCACCACTGCCTCCTTCAAGGCAGCGGGAAGGTACCCTCCCCAGAAAGCATTGACCACTGCCGGAGCCAGCATGTCACCTCCCTGGAGGCATAGACCAACCAGGAAGGGCATGGGTCCAACAAACATGTGGTGGAACTCTGTCGTCACATAATCCTGTCCACTTCATCCTCAGAAACAGGATCAAACTCAGTCCAGATTACATTAGCTAGACCACTTGCACATCGGCATCAGACCACGGGATTGGAGTTCAGCCCCCGAATCTGAGCGATCTTATCCTGCAGGAACTGGCCAAATTCTCAGCTCAGCTCGACCCGCAGGGGATCACAGCCCCGGATGGAGGGGCGACCCCAAACAGAGGTGGCTGGCGGTTTCCTGGGATGCTATGAGGCGGAGAAATAAACCCTTCTTGCATCTCACAGCTACCAGATAGGTCCTGATATAGGCTCTCCACTGGGCTCGGTCAGATTGGTCGACCTCCACCTGCTCTCTGAGCCCTTCTCCGTTGCTTCATCTCCGGAGCTCCCGGTATACCAGGGAGCCACATGGATCTGCTGACGGGTAAGGGGATAGGGACAACTCTGTCAAGAGCCCCCACGGCCGCCGTTGCCAAGCGGCCATCAGGTCTCGGCAGGCTGTGGACCAGGGATGTGGAAAAACCAGCTCTGCCTGGAACCTTTCGGTCCATCAGTGCCTGGGGGAAACCACCTAAGGGGCTCCTCATTCCAGCAGTGTGGGGCAGCTTGTCAAAAGCCAGCCATAGGAGATAATGATCTGACCATGGAGCGGGGTGGATAATAAGATCACCACTCCCCAGATCATGCGCCACTGCTCTGAGACAAAAACAGGTTGAGCATGTTGCCCCCTCGTAGTTGGGCCATCAATCACTGGTCAGATCCATGGCCGCCATGGAGGCCATGAATTCTGGGCCAAGGCAGATGCCACCCAAGAGAGGCAAGATGAAGTCACCCAGGACAATAAGTCCTGGGAACTCCACACCAAACTTGAGATGATCAAGCAGCCCAGGCAGGGCAGCTGCCACACAGCTGCCAAGCAGCCCAGGCAGGGCAGCTGCCACACAGCTGGGGAAATGTATGTGAGCAGCAAGCCCACCCAACTCTCAGACCAAGATCTCAAAAGGAGGGCTTCACACCTATCTCCAGAACAGACCTCCCTTGGAATCAGGGCTTCTAATAACAACAGCTACCCCCCCCAGGCTCAGCCGGTGCAACACCAAAAAACCTGGGGCATAGATCAACTAGAGGGACTTCCCTCTGGGCCCACCCAGGTCTCAGTGATACAGGCCAGATCTGCTGCCTCCTCGACATTACCTCACGGAGGAGGTTGCTTTATTAGCCACTGACCTGGCATTAAAGTACACCAGCCAGAGTCCAGGGGCCTAGATCCTGGGTCCCCAGGACATTGGGAGGCATCGGGGTCAGACACGCCACCGATAAAGACATCAGGGGCGTGCTCCTTAACTTGATCTGGCTCCCCACGCCTGCGTCATCTGCCAAACCCAACCACCCTGGAAATCATCAGCCTCTGTCCTCCCCAGGGCCCCACCGGCACCCCCCAGCACCCCCCACCACACGACTCCGATCTGGGCTGCGCTGAGTCCCTCCTTATGACCCACCTCCCAACCCCTTAAGAAACGGTCTAAAACCAATCAACAAAGCCCCACTAGCCTCTTCTTGCCCCTCCCAAGACCCCAACCCTTCCCTCATGCTGTGCCATCTCTCAGGGTTCCATAACCCATCCTCGAGATAGACCATCAAGAGTCCAAAGGCCAAACCCAGGAGAGAGGGCGCCCCTTGGCCTGCAGCTCTGTCAAGAATAGGTCCGATCTTGTAGTGATGGAGTATCTGGGGAATAGTTCGTGGTTGGAAGAGAAGTCCGCCATTACAGGTGTTAAAGATGTTGGTAATAGCAGCACCCAATGGAGTCCAATTAACTGCTACGGAGGACCAAAGACATATATCAGGACTGCCCTCTCGCCAAGGTCCTGTGGGGTCATGGTACAATCCCATGCTTGGGCCTGCAGCCACCCTCTCACCAGCAGGGCTCTCCCGGAAGTCGATCAGGACAGATGACACAAGCCAGGGCGATTAACGGGAAAGGCGCCCCCACCATGCTGCCCTCTCACCACAGCAAATCGGGCAGGGAATACCCAGAAACCCCAGGCCAGCATCCATCAGGTGAAGAGGGGGAAGGGGAGGCACAGTTCATAGTCCGTGGCCAGGCAAAGATGTAACAGGCCAAAGAAGGCAAGGCAGAAAGAATAAGGGAGTGGGGGGGGAGGCAGACAAAGCCTCCGCCCATTCCCAAAAATGCCAGGAAGGACTGCTCACACACCAGGTGGTGGGATAGCTGGTAAAATTGATGGTACAAGGGGACCAAGACCAGCTGCAACCTCGGGCCAACACCACCTTCACCTCTAGGCCCAGCGAGGCCATTCATT
>CM019155.1:138768890-138820008 GCA_009733165.1 Naja naja
TTAACAATAATGCTGGGGAGCCTGTTTCCTTTGATGAAACTGGACAATTGGTGTCAGGATTTGATCTAATCGCTGGATCACCTTGCCAAACCAGTCTCTCCTTAGAGTCAAAGTTGGAAGTTTAGATGTACATACTTCTGAAGAAATGAAATTCACCATTCATGAGAAGGCCATTGTTTGGCCCACCAGTTTTAACCAGGTAGGCTAGATGAATCTGTTTGCAAAGTAAACTGTGTCAAAATGTGAACCAAGTCTCTTTTTTTTGCTATAAATTGAATGTTTTTTTTATAATTACCAACTTTCCTGCAGATTTCTGCAATAATAACATACTGTTGCTTTATTATATGCATAATAAAAATAAATATATATGCATGTTGATACCTTAAAATAAGTTGCTAAAGAAGTCAGTAAATTTATTCTAATAGAAGTTTCCATTGTCAGGTTTTGTCATTGTTTTCTCATTGATGTATGCTCTGCATAGAACTTATATATCTCCAACTCATGGATGCTTCAATACAGAAATCCATTCAGACTGGTTCAATGTAGTCAAATGAATCAATTTAGTCAAATGAATCTTTGAAAGAACAGAATAAAGAAAACAAAGAACAAGGGAACCGTGATCACTTTCATCAAGTATGACAAAAAGCTAATATTCACATAAACAGTACTTGGATAAACGCAAGTCAACACCCTCATTTTGGACTTTGGAGACATATAGTGTATGCTCTCCCCAAACACTGGCTATAAAGAAATAAAATACTCATTTCTAAAAAGATTCTCATTAGGCAAAATAAACCAAATAGAGAACTGCACAACATCATCTGTACCAGATTCAATTTGTTGACTTTCCAGTAGTTCTTTATCATGATTTCATTAGGTTTTGTAGATATATTGCTATTTTCTTGATGTTTTATATGCATCAATGATTTAAAATCCCCTTCATTCCAAGCAGATGTTGGAGAAATATCTCTAAGAAGGATACACAAGAATTAATTAATCAATTAATTAATCTCCTCTACAGCCTCCTTAATTTAATTTAAAATTCTGAGCCATGGTGGCATAGTGGTTAGAATGCAGTATTGCAGGCTGACTGCCATAGTTTGATTCTCTCTGGCTCAAAGTTGACTCAGCCTTCCATCCTTCTGAGGTCAATAAAATGAGGACCCAGATTGTTGGGGGAAATATGCTGACTCTGTAAACTGTTTAGAGAGGGCTGTAAAGCACTGTGAAGTGGTATATAATTCTATGTGTTATTCAGTGGTGGGATCCAAATTTCTTAACAACCGGTTCTGTGGGTATGGCCTAAGATGGATGGAGTATAATACATTCAAGTAGGCATTAATACATGATAGAATATATAAAAGATTGCTAAGATAGATGGAGTATGATAGATGGCCTAAGATAGATGGAGTATAATACATTCAAGTAGGCATTAATACTTGATAGAATATATAAAAGATTGCTAAGTAAATATCGCCACAGGTTGTTTTGAACACAATATTTTTAATGTTTTAATGGTTTATGTTGGTGTGTCCAACAGTTTGTGTTTGGTTTGGGTTTATTTGTGTGTTTTTAAGGTAATAAAAGTTAATAAAGTTTTTCTTAAAAAAAATGAGGACCCAGATTGTTGGAGGAAATATGCTGACTCTGTAAACTGTTTAGAGAGGGCTGTAAATCACTGTGAAGTAGTATATAAGTCTATGTGCTATTGCTATTCTCCTTTTGTCTGTTCTCCATTCAGGTTCAGCCCCTTTCTGTGTGCAATGATCATTGTGTTTCAGGTCATAGAAAAACCATGAAAGAAGGGAAGCTGTTCTGTTGCTATGACTGCCTTCCATGTGCAGAAGGAAAGATTTCAGCACAAGAGGGTAAGATATACATTAATTGTATCTGTTGATTGAATAAGAAGATTGGTTGATTTCTGGCTCTATTATTCAAGATTCCTTGTCTCCAATTCCATTTTAAAGTTAAGATTTTCACACCTCAGAATATTATGGAGCTGAAGTTCTAATTCTGCTTACCAGCAATCAGAGTTGGGGATGTAGAAGATGTATGCAATGTTTTTTTCTATCTATTCAAATACGCCATTTTGTCCTCAATACAAAAAATAGTAAGAGAACACTTGTCTGATACTGATGAATACAAATTACCAGGACCTGATGGATTACATACCAGAATTCTAAAGGAACTGGAACCACTTTACCACATATTTTAAAAATCCTGGAAAAGATAATTTAAAAAAGCAGATCTGCCAACATCTAGAAACAAGTAAAGTAATAACTAGCAGTCAGCATGGATTTGTTAAAAACAGATCATGCCAAACAAATCTTGTTTCATTCTTCAACATAGTGACTAAATTAGTAGACCAGCAAAATATGTAATATACATATATAAGTATATGTAATATACTTAGACTTCAGTAAGGCATTCGACAAAGTTGACCACAACCTACTTCTTGGTAAGCTAGAAAAAAGTGGGTTAGGAGGCATCACCTCCGGATGGATTCGTAACTGGTTGACAAACCATACTTAATGAGTAGTCCTTAATGTGTCTACATCTACATGGAGCAGTGGGATAACACAATATTCCATCTTAGGCCCAGTTCAATATTTTCATAAACAACTTAGATGAGGGAATAGAAAGGGAACTTACCAAATTTGTGGATGATACTAAGCTGGCAGGAATAGTTAACACCCTAGATCAGGGCTGTCAAAGTCCTGGCCCATTGGCCGGATGCATCATGCACTGGCCACGCCCATGCCTGGTTTAGCGAGGGGGGGGAAAGTCCTGATATGTCATGTGATGCCATCATGACATGAGTTTGACACATCTGTGCTACATGATAGACTCATAATCCAGATGGATCTTGACAGACTTGAACACTAGGCCCTATCTAACAAAATCAAATTCAATGTAGAGAAAAGTAAAGTCTTATACTTAGGCAAGAAAAACCAAAAGTACACATATAGACTGAGTGAAACCAGGCTTAATAGCAGTAACTGTGAGATGGAGTCTTAGTGGACAACCAGTTAAAATATGAGCCAGCAGTATGGGGTGGCAGCCAAAAAAGCCAATGCAACCCCAAATTGCATTAAAAAGGGGATACAATTAAGATCAAGTGAGGTACTAACTCCACTCTATAATGCCTTAGCAAGAGCACACTTGGAATACTGAATCCAGTTTTGATCACCACACTATAAAAAGATGTTGAGAGTCTAGAAAATGTGCAGAGAAGAGCAACCAGGATGATTAGGGGACTGGAGACTAAAACATGAAAAATGGTTATAGGAACTGGGCATGACTAAGTCTGGTGAAGAGAAGAATCAGGGGAAACATGATAACAGTGTTCCAATATTTGAGGGGCTGCCACAGAGAGGAAGGGGTAAAGCTCTTTTCCAAGGCACCCAAAGGCCAGACAAGGAATAATTAATGGAAGCTGATCAAGAAGAGATTCAGTTTAGAAAAGAGGAGAAATTTTCTGACAGTGAGAACAATCAACCAATGGAATGGCTTGCCTTTGGAAGTTGTGGGAGCTTCATCATCGGAGGCTTTCAAGAAGAGATTGGACTGCCATTTGTCAGAAATGGTGTAAGATCTCCTTGGTCATCTTTCCAACTCTGTTAATCTGGTAGAGTCAAACACCATCAAACCAATTTCCAAATAATGACAGATTTGTTTTTGGGTAGTAGATGGAGCTCAAGACATGTTAAAGAACAAGAGGGATAAAAACACTCAAATTATATGCTAGAGGCATGGCATATATGACATCAATAATATACTATGTTCTTTTTCAGATGCAGATGACTGTATTCCATGACCAGGAGATCAATATGCAAATTTCCATCAAAATGCATGCATTGTCAAAGAGATCACCTTCTTGTCTTACCATGAACCTTTAGGAATTACATATTTGGTGTTTGCATTCTCCTTTGCTTTCATGACAGTATTTGTGTTAGTTATCTTCATTAAGCACAATGACACACCGATTGTCAAAGCTAACAACCAGAGCCTCTCCTATCTTCTCCTCACCTCTCTTCTCTTCTCCCTCCTTTCTGCTTTCTTTTTCATTGGTCGGCCTACCGTATTGACATGTCTCCTTCGACAAGTTGCTTTTAGCTTCATATTTTCAGTAGCAATTTCTTGTGTGTTGGCAAAAACTATCCTCGTAGTTCTTGCTTTCATAGCCACCAAGCCAGGATCTGGAATAAGGAAATGGGTAGGGAACAGATTGGCTATTTCTATTGTGTTTTCCTGCTCCTTTCTTCAAGCATCTCTTGAATGGTCTCCGAGTGGTCCTCAAGGGCCTCCGAGTGGTCCTCAAGGGCAGCCCCATGTAGACAGCACTGCAGTATATCCCTTAGTCTGTGCAGATATGCCTGTTTTAGTGGTGCCATGATTAGTACCCCAGTGCTATCTTCTAGTCCAGCTATTGGTATGATATTCCAATGTCTGCCACTTCAGATACCTGTCAAAGGTGCATCCCATGCAGGATCTGGTCTTGCCATGGCAGTTCTTTTGATTGATATTCCTCTCGTGTTTCCTGCTGCCTCAGGAATTCTGTTAGCATCTCATCTTTGAGTACCATTTTACTGATGTATTCCTGGATGCTCTGGGACATGTCCAGGATAGTGGATCCTGGTATTGTTAAAATTGTGATAAAGAGCAATAATTAATCAATTAATCTTTTCTTTCCAAAGTCCCTTTAGCCCTTGGTTTAATCATTTTTTAAAAAATTCTCTCTTTTTCTCATTCAGTTGCATCATTTTCTAGGACTGTCTCATTTAACAATAATGCTGAGGAGCCTGTTTCCTTTGATGAAAGTGGACAATTGGTGTCGGGATTTGATGTAATCAACTGGATCACCTTGCCAAACCAATCCCTCCTTAGATTCAAAGTTGGAAGTTTAGATGTGCATACTTCTGAAGAAATGAAGTTCACCATTCAGGAGAAGGCCATTGTTTGGCCCACCAGTTATAATCAGGTAGGCTGGGTGCATCTGTTGCATGACAATCCCTTCAAAGACAATGCCAAAAATAAAGATTCCAAGACCATGTTCTATCGAAGAAATCCCCAAACTCAATACCTTTTTAATTAAATAACTACAGCAACAATGGACAGTCTCTTAACCTTTGGGGATCTGTATTATAATTTGGAGTACAATGTTGTATACTTTGCCAATGTGAAGATTGCCAAAAACCAAGTCTTCATTTGTTTGTTAAAAGGTGAGCGTCTGTTGCAAATACCATTTATTTATACCTGTTGTTCCCTTCTTCCTTGCAGATTTGTGGAATAATAAAATATTGCTGCTGCTTTGGTCATATAAGCATTCTAGAATAAATATAACAACATAATCAAATTTTAAAATAAGTTGCTAAACAAAGCAGTAAAATTATATTAATAGAATTCCCATACCTACATATCTTACAGTATCATAACATGGCTAACTTTGCGCTATATGGTTTTGCCATTGTTGTATGTTCTGCATAATATTTAAATGTCTTCAATTCACTTCAATATAGAAATACATCCAGATTTTTTTTAGTTAAAACTGGAAGGAACAAAATGAAGGAAGGAAGGAAAGAAGGAGGGAAGAGTTTTTTCATGAGAAAAAGCTAATATTCTCAAAAACTGTACTTGTATAAACCAAAGTCAATAAATCTGGAGGTATTTAGTGTATGCTCTTTCAAACAGTGACTACAAAGAAATAAAATACTCATTTCTAAACAGATTCTCATTAGGCAAAATAAACCAAGTAGAGAACTGCACAACATCTTCTGTATTGGTTACTATCTTTTGACTTTCCAGTGGCTCTTTATGATGATTTCATTGGCTTTTTCTAGGTAAACTGCTGCTTTCTTACATGTTTTATATGCATCAGTGTCTAAAAAGCTCTTTAGTTGAACAGCAGACATTGGGGAAAGATCTCTAAGAAGGGTGCACAAGAATCAATTAACCATGATCAGTTTCAACAACTATGAATAAAAGTTCTCACAAACAGTACTTGTATAAACCAAAATCAATGACTTCATTAGTCGTGGCTCAAAGCTAGCAGTCCTTCAATTTTTCTCCCTAAAAGAACTAAGTATATGAATGAGCATCCTGTTCATAATTGGGTATTCTGTGTAATATTTTTATTAAGATGAAAATGATTTTGTGTAATATTTTTCATCTTTATCATGATAAGATATGGGGAGGGGAGTGCTATCTTGTCTACAAAGACAAGTTAGCATCAACATTTATATCATTTCAGTCTTAATGTGGAAGGAGAGGTAAAAAGAGGACTACTAGCAGTAATATAGATGGACTTGTTATACTAGTGATGAGTGAACTGTGGGAAGAGTTGAATGACTATATTCATGAAGGTTTTATCTATGTGATCACTAATTCAACACCAACTTTATAGCACCATCAATCAATCAGTCACATTTTGGATTTTGGTGGTTATATTGTGTGTGCTCTCTCCAAACAGTGACTACAAGGAAATAAACTACTCATTTCTAAAAGGATTCTAATTAGCCAAAATAAACCAAGTAAAGAACTGCACACCATCTTTTATATTAGTTCCCATCTGTTGAGTTTCCAGATGCTTTTTCTATGTTCATGCAGATTTTAAATACATCAGTGACTAAAAAAGCTCTTTAATTGAATAAATTATGTTGAAGAAAGATATTGTTGGACTCTAAGCAGGATATGCAAGACTTAATATCTTCTATAGCCTCCATGTTGACAATACCTCAATTCAACATCCTCCTTTTCTCTCTTCTCCTTTCAGGTTCAGGTTAACCCTTTTAGTGTGTAATGACCATTGTCCTTCAGGTCATAGAAAAACCATGATAGAAGGAAAACTATTTTGTTGCTATGACTGTCTTCCATGTGCAGAAGGAAAGATTTCAGCACAAGAGGGTAAGATATTCATCAATAGTATTTATTGATTGAATAAGAAGTAATGTGTTCATTGGTTGATTTCTGTCTCTATTATTCAAGTTCCTTTGCCTCCCATTTCACTTGAAACTTAAGATTTTGACACCTCAGAGTGAGATGGAGTGGAAGTTGTAATTTATCTTACCAGGGGTCAGAGTTGGGGGTGTGGAAGAGAATGTGTAATTTTCTTTGGAGCCATACTATTATGCAAAGTCTCAGATATATGATTTTGCTTTCAGTTGTAGCAATATAAACAATATAGTATCTTCTTTTTCAGATGCAGATGACTGTTTTCTTTATCCGGGAGATCAATATGCAAATTTCTATCAAAATGCATGCATTGTCAAAGAGATCACTTTCTTGTCTTACCAAGAAGGAATTACATCTTTGATGTTTGCTTTCTCCTACTGTCCTTTCATGACAGTACTTGTGCTTGCTATATTCATTAAGCACAATGACACTCTGATTGTCAAAGCCAACAACCAGGGCCTGTCCTACCTTCTCCTCACCTCTCTTCTCTTCTCCCTCCTTTCTGCTTTCTTTTTCATTGGTCAGCCTACCGTATTGACATGTCTCCTTCGACAAGTTGCTTTTAGCTTCATATTTTCAGTAGCAATTCCTTGTGAGTTGGCAAAAACTATCCTCGTAGTTCTTGCTTTCATAGCCACCAAGCCAGGATCTGGAATAAGGAAATGGGTAGGGAACAGATTGGCTACTTCTATTGCCTTTTCTTGCTCCTTTCTTCAAGCATCTCTTTATGCAATTTGGCTGGCAACCTCTGCCCCATTTCCACATTTTGACATGTATTCACTGCATGAAGAAATAATACTGGAATCTAATGAAGGGTCTACCTATATGTTTTACTGTGTCTTGGGCTTCATGACCATTCTTGCCCTAGTCAGTTTCATGGTCGCTTACCTAGCTAGGAACTTGCCTGACACCTTTAACAAAGCCAAGTTCATCACCTTCAGCATGCTGATCTTCTGCAATGTGTGGTTGTCTTTTTTCCCAGCCTATTTGAGCACCAAAGGCAAATATATGGTAGCTGTGGAAATCTTCTCCATCTTTGGCTCCAGTGCAGGCTTACTGGTGTGCATTTTTTTACCCAAATGTTACATTATTCTTTTATGACCTGAACTAAATATAAGAGAACAGCTAGTTAGGAGGAAATAATATTTCCTAAAAATAATAATATAAAGTTTTTTACTGAGTATCACTGAGAACTCCATGTGACAACAAGATGTTTAAATTTGAAAATAAAGATTATGAAAATATCTCTTATGGATGTTCTTGCAATCTAGAGACATTCTAGGCTTAAGTGAAAGTATATAATGTTTTAATATATTTAATGTAGCTTTTTGTGCTCTTTGTAAAAAAAACTTATTTTTTCTAATTTCCTTCCTATTGAAAGTACAATATATTTGTTCAAGGATGTTTTGTATCTGAAGGACAGAAATTAATCCCAAACATTATTTTAAATTTAATCTGCCTATTCTCAATTCAATTGAGTTGAAACTGAATTGAATTGAATTGATCACTTATCATAACACAGAAATATCTGATGAAGATTTTGCTATATCTATACTACTACTCTCCAGATTAACCATGTTCTTTAGTGTTTCTGGTTTGGCCAGCAACTCCTGCAACTCTCCAAGGAATCCAGAGAAGTAGTTGATGGAGGTGATAATTTCCTATTTAGTGTATTCATCAAGAAAATATGAATAATACATGTCACCATGAGGCACATATATTCCACTGGACTTACAGACCTCTGTAACTACTCAGGGAGAATATTCAATTCACCAGAGACTTGAGAAATCAATGTAAATGAGTCCTATTCTTTAAAAGTGAAAGGTTTGTACTGCTATAATAAATTCAGCTTGTGTCCATGGTATGCCAAATTGAATTTGGTACCTAGTGGTATTTAGCTTAATAGTAGTAACTGCAAGGGAGGTATTTTAGAGTCCTAGTGGACTGTCACTTCAAGATGAGCCAGCAGTGTGCTCCAGCTGTCAAAAAAACCTAACACAGTCCTAGTCTGGATTAAATAGGGGGATAGAATCTGGATTAAGTAAGGGGATAGAATCAAGATCATGTGACATGTTAGTACAATTTTATAATCTTAGAATATTGCACCCAGTTTTGGTTGCTACAATGTAAAAATATCTTGAGAATCTTAGAATATTGCATCCAGTTTTGGTTGCTACAATGTAAAAAATATGTTGAGACTCTAGAAAGAGTGCAGAGATAGGTTCACCACCTTGAATGTGGTTTTATGAATTCGTGACTCAGGTAGGCACAAAATACAACAGCCAAAAGACGAGCCATGCAAATTCCTGACAAGGGAGAGATGCAGCATCAGTGAGTAAGCCTCAGGGTTATTTACTTTGAGTGGAGGCCTTTACAAAAGCACCATGTTATAGCAAGTTCTTGTAAAAACCGGATAAGGAATCACTCATGTTCTCTTCTGGGCCCTACCTAAGAAATACCCTACCACAGCAGCAGGATCCTTGCCCTGTTGGATGCATGCAAAGCTTTGGCCTTTGTTTGTATTAGTGTTAGTGTATTGCTTTAAAAAAAATACAGATAGTCAAAAGAGAGAGAGAGAGAGAGAGCACAGAGATAGGGCAACAAAGATGATTAGGAACCAGAGGATAAAACATACAAAGAACAGTTGCAGGAATTGGGTATATTTGTAAGAAGGTCTAGCAGAATAACATGATAGTGATGTTTGTGGGACTGCTATAAAGAAAGGGGGAGGGTCAACCTATTTTCCCAAACACCTGAAGGCAGGACAAGAAGGACCTAAAGATTTTTTTTTACTTTCAGCATTGGTTAAGGTCACTGTCCAGGAGATAAGATTTCCATGCAGTAAAAAAAAAATGGTGACTTGTTGTGGCCCCGCCTCCTGAGCCTGTGTTGACAGAGGAAGAGGACCTGGATGTTGAAGAGGAGGAACAGGCAATGCCTTTCTTCCCAGGACCTTCCTCCCTGGCAATGCCTCCCTCCCCAGGACCTTCCTCTCCAGGACCTTCCTCCCTGACAATGCCTTCCTCCCCAGGATCTTCTTCCCTAGCAATGCCTCAGGTTTCTTCGGAAAGCCAAGAGGAACAGCCTGAGAGACGCATATCGGTACGGCCACAGCTTGGGAGTGAGGAGGAGGATTCCTGGCTTGATCCCAGGCAACGTCGGAGGGAGAAACGTCAGCAGCAACGTAAGAGGCGTGGGAGGGCCAGAGATAGAGCTGGACCACACCCCACGAGGTATAAAAGTGGGTGTGCCTATGTTGCAAACTCCATGCGTTACAAAGTTCGAACCATCCAAGAATTCTGTTTGTGTTGTATCTGGAGCTCTTTTGTCTTGGACTTTGGGAGTAAAAAACCCCTTCTGATTCAGTGAGTACTCTGATACCTGACAGATCTGAACTTGGCAGTCAGAGCGTGTGTGATTGCCAAGAGTCTTATCAGCTGCAGCAAATTGGCTTTTGGAGACAGGCCAGCGTGACTCTCTGTGCGGGTGTTGGTGCCAAGTTTCCTTACCTTCTGGAGAAGGGAAGGGGAGAAAGAACAGTGACTTGTGTCTGTTTTTCACATTTATGACCACTGTGGCATCCCTGATCAAAATTCAGATGCTTGGCAATTGATTCATATTTATGAGAATAGCATTGTCCTGGGCTCACCTGATCAACTTTTGTGACCTTCAGACTAGCAAAGTCAATTGGTAAGCCAGATTCACTTGGCAACCATGTTACTAGCCTAACAACTGCAATAATTCACTTAATGAATATACAAAGAGAGGTCATAAAATGGGACAAAATTCACTTAAGTGTCTCACTTAGCAACAGAAATTTGGACTCATAAGTCAAGGACTGTATTGCAGGCTGATAGCCAACAGTTCAATCTTGACTGGCTTAAGGTTGACTCAGGCTTCCATTCTTCTGAGGTTAGTAAAAGAAGGACCCAGAGTGTTGAGAGCAATATGGTAACACTGTAAGTCCTTCAAGAGTGCTGTAAAGCTCAGTATTTGTAAACAGCTCAGTATTTGTAAACAGCAATGGATCATGCCCAGTATTTCCTAGTCGAACCACAGACAACTACAATGATCTAATAAATATTGATTTTACTGAAGACAATGTTGAAAAAGCACTAGGCAATCTAAAATCATCTCTATCTATTGGACAAGATGGAATATGTGCCTACTTCTTAAAAAAGCTATCCGCTGCCATAGCCGAACCCCTAAGCATAATTTTGAAAAATCTTTCAGGACCAGCTCCTTCCCAAACCTATGGTCACTAGCCACGGTTATCCCCATTTTCAAAAAGGGAGACCACAGCTTAGTTGAAAATTACAGACCAATCTCCTTATGCTGCGTCACCTGTAAAGTCATGGAATCAATTATTAACCAATCCATTATCCTCCACTTAGAGACAAACAGCCTACTTTCTAATAAACAATTTGGTTTCAGAAAAAAAACTATCCTGTAATCTGCAACTCTTACACTGCAAAAACATATGGACTACACAACTCGATCAGGGCAAAACAATAGACACAATCTACAAAGACTTCTGTAAAGCCTTTGATTCAGTGGTACACGACAAACTACTATTAAAACTAAAATATTATGGTATCTCTGGACACCCGCATAACTGGATAGAAGCATTCCTGTCAAACAGACAACAAATGGTCAAAATTGTAAACGTCCTATCAAATTTAATTTAATTTAATTAATTTAATTTAATTATGAGATTTATATGCCGCTCTATCTCCCAAAGGACTCAGGGGGGCTTACAATACTAAAAAACATACAATACAAAAGTTAAAAATAAATTAAACCCAGGGAATCTCAGAATCTTAGACTAAAAACAATTAACCCATTTAAAAACCCTCTCCCCCATCAGTCTGGGTAGGCCAGTTGAAATAGCCAAGTTTTTAGGCCATGGCAGAAGGCCCAGAGGTCTGGGGCCACCCAGAGCTCCAGGGGCAGCTGATTCCAGAGGGCAGGTGCCCCCACAGAGAAGGCCCTATTCCTGAGAGTCACCAGCCAACACTGTCTAGCTGACAGCACCACCAGAAGGCCCTGCCTGTGGGAGCGTACTGGGCATCGGGAAATCGCTATAGTTAATTCTGTACGTACATCTATAAATTGTTAATTATGTACCTGTCAACAGTAGTGTCCCTCAAGGGAGTGTTCTAGGTCCAACTCTCTTCATACTCTACATAAATGACCTCTGTGATCATATTAAGAGCAATTCTCTCGCTGATGATGTAAAGCTATTCAACACCACAGAACTGCTACCCTTCAAAAGACCTTGACTATATATCAGAATGGTCAAACAAATGGCAACTTCAAATCTCAACAAGTAAATGCTCTGTCTTACATATTGGCAAAAAAAAATCAGAAAATAAAATACAAGCTGAATAGTCAAGACCTTGTTGATGATCCAAACTCTGTCAAGGACCTTGGAGTACTCATCTCAAATGATCTAAGTGCTAGAGCCCACTGTAACTACATAGCCAAAAGGCATTAAGAGTTGTTAACCTAATCCTGTAGCTTTTCTCTGGTAATATCACACTACTAACTAGAGCATACAAAACATTTGCTAGACCAATACTTGAATACAGCTCACCAGTATGGAACCCACATTACGTATCTGATATTAACACAGTAGAGGAAGTCCAGAAATATTTCACAAGAAGAGTTCTCCACTCCTCTCATTGCAGAATACCTTATGCCACCAGACTTGAGGTTCTAGACCTAGAAAACCTTGAACTATGCCAGCTTCGGTCCGATCTAAGTATAGTATATAAAATCATACATTGCAATGTCCTATCTGTCAATGAATACTTCAGCTTCAACCATAACAATACAAGAGCACACAAGAGATACAAACTCATGGTTAACCACACCAAACTTGATTGCAGGAAATACGACTTCAGCAACAGAGTGGTCAATGTCTGGAATACTCTACCTGACTCTGTGATTTCTTCCCCAAACCCCCAAAACTTTAACCTTAGACTGTCTACTATTGACCTCACCCTTTCCTAAGAGGTCTGTAGGGGCTGCACAAGTGCACCAAAGTGCCTACTGTCCCTGTCCTATTGTTTCTTTTATTTTCTTATATGTATTTATGACTATGTTTATACTTATACCTATTATCTTGTAAACAATTGACTAATCAAATAAATAAATTAAATAAATAAAGCATTGTGAAGTAGTATATAAGTCTAAGTGCTATTGCTATTTAGAAGAAATTGAGGAGAGATTGAAGCATTTTGGGAGGAAAGTGAAGAGATCTATCACTGCATGCACCATTCCCTGCATTCAATGATGCAAAGGATACCATCCAACTGACAAAAACATTCTTTGGAACTTTAATTTTAAAAAAAAACCACTTTGAAAGGAAATGTCATAAACTTTTTCTTCAAAGCAGTGGCAGTAGACACAAGGAGCATAGCAGAGGTGGTATTCAGCGGGTTCTGACCAGTTCTTGAGAACTGCTAGTGGAAATTTTGAGTAATTCAGAGAACTGGCAAATACCACCTCTGACTGACCCACCCCACATCTACTCTCTGCCTCTCAAGTCCCAGCTGGTCTATTGGGTCTTCTTTTGTTGCCCTGCACAGGAAAATGGAACTGGAAAGCAGGTTAGTGGGGTGAAGATGGAATGGGGATTTTGCAGTAACCTTCCCCAGCAGTGGGGAATGGGGAGGGAATGGAGATTTTACAGTATCCTTCCCCTGCCACACCCACCAAGCCACATCACACCAAGCCAGGCCCACAGAACCAGTAGTAAAAAAAATTTGAATCCCACCACTGGAGCATAGTGGTGATAGTGGAAGAGGAAGGCAGTGGCAGATATAAGTAAAAAAAATATGGGAGTGGGTTTAAAAAAAACTTTTGGTGGTGACCTGGGTTTGAGATTTTTATCCATTTCCAAGCAATTAACTGAAATCAATCCTGAAAGTTTTTCTCTTCTATATTAGGATTTGTCTTCACTTTGCATATATTACTGTTCTCAGTGGATGACAGGTGCCTCCATTTAATCTACAATTGTCTTGGGGCCAGCTTAAATAATAGGATATGGCAGATAATTTACTATTTATAATTTACTAAATAGTAAATTATCTGCCATATCCTATTATCCTATCCTGCCACATCCTATTCTGTTATTCTCTATAATTATCAAATTCTTCTCTGAGAAAAGTCCTTATTAAAAATCAATAAAAATCACTTAAATAACACCAATTTTTCTGACTACATTTAATTTCACTGCTTATTCTTCTTCTGTCTTCAATATTCTTGAATTAAATGTAGTCAGAAAAATTGGTGTTATTTAAGTGATTTTTATTGATTTTTAATAAGGACTTCAATTTAACTGGACTGGACTTTTAAAAAAAACAATACAATTTTTAAGCTTGACTTTAAAGAGAGATTTTGTAATGAATAATGTAATATTGAAAGAAAAAGAAAAAGAAAAGAAAGAGATAGTACAGAAATACTACAAGACATTGTATAAGCAACAGAATATTGAAGAAGAAAAAGTTAAACAATATCTACATAAAGCAGAGTTACCTCAAATACCTGAAGACATTAAGATAAGAGCCTTGGTGGTGCAGGCTATTAAACGCCTAGCACTTAGTTCCAGCTGCCTGCAATTACTGCAGGCTTGAATCCATCCTCAGGCTCAAGGTTGAGCTACAGGCTATTGCTGAGCACATTGGGTTATGCTCCAAACATTGTAAGCCATCCTGAGTCTCCAGAGAAGGGCAGCATATAAATATGAATAAAAATAAAAAAAATAAATCATGTTAGAAGGGAAAATAACAATGATGGAACTGACAGAAGCATTAAACAGATAAAATATTGGCAAGACTCCAGGTCCGGATGGTCTTCCAGCAGAATTTTATAAGACTCTACAGAAACCGCTGAGTAATATAATGCTTGAAGTGATGAATGAGGTTTTGTTGAAAGCTAAAATACCTAACTCATGGACAGAAGCCTATATTACTTTAATACCAAAAGAGGACACTGATTTACAAAAGATTAAAAATTATAGACCCATCTCCCTGTTAAATGTGGATTACAAAATCTTTGCTTCAATAATAGCAGAAAGACTTAAATGATACTTGAATAACTTTATACATGTTGATCAAAATGGATTCCTGCCTAAGAGACAGATCAAAGATAATATAAGAATAATCTTGGACGCTTTGGAATATTATGAAAAACATTCAGAGAAACAAATGGCCTTGGTATTTTTAGATGTGCAAAAAGACTTTGATAATGTAAACTGGCAGTTTATGATACTACAAATGGAACAGGTGGGCTTTGGAGAAAGATTTATAAAAGCAGTTGAGGCAATACATCAAAAGCAATTGCTAAAGTGATGATTAATGGTGATTTGACGAAAAATATTAATATTGAAAAAGGAACTAGACAAGGATGTCCTTTGTCACCATTACTGTTTGTGTTGACTTTGGAGGTGCCAAATAGAAATATTAGAGACAATAGGGAAATAAAGGGAATGAAAATAAAAAAGAAGGAATATAAGCTGCAAGCTTTTGCGGATGATTTGGTTTTCATATTGGAGGAACCATTGAAATCAGTGCCCAAATTGTTCGAAAAAATTGAATAATATGGACAGGTGGCAGGATTGAAAATAAATAAGGATAAAAATAAGATATTAGCTAAGAATATGACTGGAAAACAAAAGACTGTCTTGACAGAAGGACTGAATATTCAGATTACAAATAAAATAAAAAAGTTAGGCATATATTTAACAGTAAGATGTGGAACTTTGAAAGAAGACAATTATGTTAAACTTGAACAACAGGTTGCAATAGATTTTTAAAAATTGGCAAAATCTAAAATTATCCTTAATAGGGAGAATATCTACAATCAAGATGAATATACTACCAAGGATCTTATATCTGTTTCAAACTAATCCAATTAAATTAAGGAAATATTTTTTATGGATTTAAATAAAATAATATTGAAATACATATGGCAGGGGGAGAAGGCAAGAATTAAACTTAAGTTGTTACAAGATGCTAGACTAAAAGGAGGATTTGGCTTACCTAACTGGGAATTATATTATCAGGCAGCGGCATTGATGTGGGTTAAAGAATGGGTTTTTGTTAAGGAATGTTAGATTATGAACACTAGAAGGTCATGATCTATTACTGGGATGGCATGGTATAAAGAAAGAAAAAGTCATGGGTATTTTAAGAGACATTATATATGAGATGCTTTATTGTTGATATGGGAGAAAACAAAAAAACAACATTACATGAAAATATCAGTCTGGTTGTCAACTATAGAAGCATTTGCATATCCAGTGGAATGGAACATACGGTTAGATATGGTGAAATTTTAAATGAAAAGGGTGAACTCAAATCTAAACAATAATTAGAGGAGCAAGAAATCAAGGAATTGGGTGTGTGTGTGTGTGTGTGTTTTCTTATTTTTTCGTGGGTATTTATATGTATGGTATTCAGCTTTGTTCGGGTATTTTCCCATGTCATTATAGTTGTGCTTTTAAAGTGGTAGCAATGTTTCGGCAGAATCTCATCTGCCATCATCAGGCTTGAAGCCAAGCTGCACTAAAAAAACCCCAATACAGGAAACACAATGTTGCAAGCCAATCAAGACAAAAAAATGCTACAAAACAGACAAGATATTAGAAACACCAATCAAGCAGAACACAGCAAACTCCAAGACCATTAAACACAGACCAAGTCTCCCAACCAATCAGGATGAAGAAAAAACCATTCTAACACAACACGAGGCTAACACCAAATTTAAAACTGAAACAGCTGTGAAAGCCTGACACACAGACGAACCCAATACACAAGCCTGATGATGGCAGATGAGATTCTGCCAAAACGTTGCTACAACTTTAAAAGCATAGCTATAATGATGTGGGAAAATAATCAAACAAAGCTGAATACCATATATATATATGTAGGTCTTGGTGTATTCGGGTCTTGTCCCATGTAAGATTGAGAATACCTTGGCAACATTTCGACGAAATCTCATCCGTCATCTTCAGGCTGGTGTCTTCAGCTTCGTTCATCACACAGCCCATTACCCAGGTTGTTACAACACAAAAGGCTGAGAGACACACAGCCAGCACCTCAGCCACACAGGGTCTCAGGAAAAAGCCATCCAATCTGCATACATCAACTCCATTAACCAATCAAGAAGTAACAACACGGCCAACTCTGGAGTTTAAAAGGGAAAAACAGCCACGATCACACACTTCTCCCAGAAGAACAAAGCTGAAGACACCAGCCTGAAGATGACAGATGAGATTTCGTCGAAACGTTGCCAAGGTATTCTCAATCTTACATGGGACAAGACCCGAATACACCAAGACCAACATATATATATATATATATATATATATATATATATATATATATATATGGGAAAAGACCCAAACAAGACCTACATACCTTTACCCGTGAAAATCTACGAAAACATATATATATATATATATATATATATATATATATATATATATATATGCTTTCGTAGATTTTCACGGGTAAAGGTATGTAGATTTTCACAGGTAAAGGTATGTAGGTCTTGCTGGCAGAAGCACAAAGCCGAAGACACCAGCCTGAAGATGGCGAGCGGGATCTCGTCTAAACGTCGCCAAGGTATTCTCAATCTTACACGGGACAAGACCCGAATACACCAAGACCTACATACCTTTACCCGTGAAAATCTACGAAAACACACACACACACACACACACACACACACATATATATATAGTATTCAGCTTTTTGTTTTCGTGGGTATTTATATGTATGGTATTTAGGTTTCTTCGGGTATTTTCCCACGTGTTAATAGTTATGCTTTTATAGCAACATTTTGGCAGAATCCCATCTGCCATCTTCAGGCTTGTGTACTGGGTTCTTTTTTTTAATCGTGTGTCTCAGGCTTGGCAGCCTTTGTCTGTTTGAATTTGGTTCTGGCCCTGTGTTTTATTTGAATGGTCCTCTTTTCATTCCTATTGGCTGGGAGTCTAGGTCTGTGTTCATTGGTCCTTGAGTTTCTGTGTTCTTGATTGGCTGGCAACATTGTGTTTTGTTATTGGGGGCATTTTTGGGTTGGAGGTATGGGGGGGTTGTTTGTTTGCATATATATATGTACAAATACATTCTAGGTATGATAAAGATTGTAAAACAGAGAGATTTTATAATGAACTTACAGAACTGGATGAAATTTTAATAGGTACAGATGAGAAAATGATTTAAAATGTTGTGGTTACTTACTTGGAATTAAATTGGAGGAAGAACAAATTAAAGAAACAATGTTTGCCTGGGAGAGAAATTTTGGATATGGGATAGAATTAGATAAATGGCAAAAATTATGGTCTTGAAACTATAAATTAACAATGTCGATAGCATATAAAGATAATTTGTATAAGATGTTTTACAGATGGCACTTACCCCCAACACAAATAGCAAGGATGTTCAAGAATAAATTGGAGAAATGTTGGAAGTGGCACCAGATACCTGGATCATATTATCATATGTGGTGAACGTATGTGGAAGCCAAGACATACTGGACTAAAATTCATACATGGCTTGAAAAAAATGACAAAACAGCATATAGATTTGAAACCAGAGATATTTTTATTGGGTATCTTGCCTGAAGGATACAGTAGAGAATTGATGTATTTGATTATAAATGTGTTAACAGCGGCTAGAATTGGAAAAATAAAAAAATTCCAATAGAAGAAGAGGTGATTAAGAAAATGATGGAATGTGCAGAAATGAGTAAATTAACACTAGCAATTAGAAAGCAAGAAGATAAAGAATATTACAAAATCTGGGATCTATTTTATCAATGGTTAGATAAGAAAATAGAGAAGTAAAATGTGTTATAGAAAGGAATGGTATAATATGCAAGATAATATAATGCAATGATATTATATAATTGAATATAATGAAATGGATTGTATGTTCTCAGATTTGTTAAAACTGAGATTTGCTTGATAAGAATTATGTAAATTTGTAGTTGAGTCTAATAATGATACAATAATAATACAATATAATACAATATAATATGTATAGTTGACTTATGCAATATGAATGTTTGTTTGGAAGGGGAAGACTGTTGATATTATAACATTGCACAAAAGAAATGTACCAACCGACACGCTGTATTTTGGAAGATGGTTTCATGTTGATGTTTTATGTTTGTGTTTGTTAGTGTTTGTCCAGATAACTGTTTGCTCTAGGCATCATGAGTCATTATTCCTGAATGACATTTGTTAAAACTCCAACTTTCAAATTTATACAGAATATCTTCTCCTAACGACAACATCTCTTTCCAGAATTTTCTAGGATGACACTAGCAAATGTGTACTAATCTCAGATTCTGTACTACTGTTGTAAAAAATTGTTTTAATTTCACTATAATTTATATAGGCATATGTATTGGCTGGAAAATATTCTCTGAGTTGCATCATTTTTTCCTTCCTGGTATAAGTAAGCATTGTGAGTTAGAGAAAAAAATAATTATCATTGCAGAATATTTGTTCAGATCTACCAGCACATCCTAGCCTTGGAATTTGCTATAATGGAGATCAATGAAAATTCTCAGATTCTCAGATCTTACCAAATATTACCCTGGGTTTCCATATCACAGATAGCAACTTCATTCCAAGGGGAGCCTATTTGGCTTCAATGGCCATTCTCTTCAGTAAGGACAGATTGATTCCTAATTACAAGTGTGGCAAGGAAGTGGATGCAATGGCAGTTATTGGTGGACCAATTCCTAATGTCTCTATTTTCATGGCCAGAATTCTGAACACTTTCAAAATTCCCCAGGTAAGGTGGAATGTCTTGATGCATGAGCATTCACCTTGGCACTTCATTTCTATCTCTATTTGAAACTCCATCTTGATCTCCACCTCCATCTCTATTTGCAACTTCATGTTTTTTCTAGAGATGAAGATTTGTTCTGTTTCCCTTTAATCAACTCTCCTTGTCTTCTTATTAAATTTTTATATAATCCTTAATCTCTCCAGTTTGCATATGGCTCATCTCCAGTGCTGAAGGAGAAAACCCAAGAAGCTTTCTTCCACCGAATGTTTCCAAATGGGAATTATCAGTACAAAGGGATTTTGCAATTGCTGTTGCATTTGGGTGGACATGGATTGGTGTGATTTTTCTAAATTATGAAAATGGAGAAAGATTACTATGGAATGTGCTCCCTATGTTTTCCCAGAGTGGGATTTGCTTTGAGTTCATGCAAGAATTGCCTGCAATAGATTTCTCATCTGGCTTTGAAAGAATTGTAGCACGATTTTTGGAAATATATAAAGTTGTGGTCAATGGTATAGTAAATGTTGTCTTCTTTCATGGAGAAATTCAGAGCATTCTGATGTTGAGACTGCTCCCATGGGTTGCAGATATGGCAAGATTGCCAAAACAGAAAAAAGGGATGGTCTGGATTATGGTAGCCCAGGTGGAATTCATTTTCCTTTCCTTTCAAAGACATATGCACATTGATGTCCTTCATGGGGCTTTCTCTCTTGCAATTCACTCCAAGGAGGTGGTGGGCTTCCAAAGATTTCTTCAGATGAGAAAACCTATCTCAGAAATAGCTGATGACTTTATCACAGGATTCTGGAAGGAAGTATTTCTTTGTTCTTTCCCTGACTTCTTCTCAGATGGGATAGCTGAGAGGATCTGCACTGGGGAGGAGAAGCTGGAGTCTGTTCCTGGTTCTGTGTTTGAAATGAGCATGACAGGGCATAGCTATAGTGTCTACAATGCAGTCTACACTGTGGCACATGCATTGCATGACATGCAGTCCTCAGATTGGAAAGGTCCAAATCAGAAGCTTCAGAATGATCAACTGTGGCAGGTAATGTCTTGAAATCACTACACATTAATGTCATTGCACCTGCTTAGTCAAGCTCAGTTCTCTTCATAGTGTGATGAAATTAATAAGTTAAATAACTTTCTGTTCCCAGGCAGTGAGTCTTTAGGTGTAGTGAATTGAAATCCCAGTTTGATGGAATTCAAATCTGCACAGGAGATTTCAAATCCTAGTAAAACATTGAACATACATTACTAACGTATAACCAATAAAGTTTATATATGCCTGGCAAGTTTTAGAAGAACAAAACTGATTAAATTTATTTATATTTATATTTGAACTTGTATGCCGCCCCATCTCCGAAGACTCAAGTGCTCACAGCTAAAACATAGAACAATAAATATTTAAAAAAACATTAAACCAACAAGCCCAAATATGAACACAACAATAAAATAGGTTAAAAGACATCCCTCCCCCCAAGGAAGGGTCACAGCCCGGGCTGGTCAAACAACCAAGTTTTTAATTCACGGCGGAAGGTGCGGAGATCAGGAGCCAGACGGAGCTCCAGAGGCAGTTGTTCCAGAGGTGGGGGCGCAACAGAAAAGGCTCGCGTCGGGAAATACCAACCGGCATTGACTGCCGATGGGACCCGAGGAGTCCTTGCCTATGAGCCGCACAGGGCGGCCGGCACTCGATATTGGAAGAAGCGCTCCCTCAGATATTGGGGACCCATGTCGTGTAGGACTTTGAATGTCAAAACTAAAACCTTGAATCTCACCGGGCTGTCGGTAACCAATGCAGGCCACGCAGAAGGGGGTAACATGAGAGAACGGTAACTCCCATCACCGTCCGCGCCGCATTCTGCACCAACTGCAATCTCGGATGGTATGCAAGGGCAGTCCTAGATAGAGAGCGTTGCAGTAGTCTAGTCTCGAGGTGACAAGGGCGTGAGTGACCGTGCGTAAGAGTCCCGATCCAGAAAAGGGCGAAGTTGTCGAACAAGACGGAGCTGGGCAAAGGCCCCCTGGCGACGGCCCCCACCTGCTCCTCCAACCGAGCCGTACATCCAGGAGGACCCCCAGATTCCGCCCTATCCACAGGGGTAACACCTCACCCCTATGGCCAAGGATAAACAATCCTGGATGGGCCGAGAGCCGGCACGCAAAGCCACTCAGTCTTGGCGGGTTGAGTCGAGCATGTTCCTACTCATCCAGATCCGCCGCATCCAAACACCGGGACATCAGGGAGAGGGCATCACTGATCTGGCCAGGGGTGGAAAGGTACAGCTGAGTGTCATCAGCGTACTGATGGAATTTCACCCCAAAACCACGGATGATCTCACCCAGCGGTTTCATGTAGATATTAAATAAGAGAGGAAAGGACCGACCCTGCGGGACTCCATAAGAAAGAGCCCTCGGGTCGAACCCCTCCCACTAACACCGATGCGACCGCCCGAGAGGTAGGAGGAGAACCACTGAAGAACAGTGCCCCCACTCCCAACCCCGAGGCGACGCAAAGGATACCATGGTCGATGGTATCAAAAGCGCTGAGAGGTCCAATAGGACCAGGACAGAGGAAAAACCCCTGTCCGGGCCCTCCAGAGATCATCCATCAGTCGACCAATGCCGTCTCCGTGCTGTAACGGGTCGGAAGCCCGATTGTACGGATCCAGGTAGTCCGCTTCATCCAGGAAAAGCGGAACCTGCTGAGCCACCACACTCTCAACAACCTTAAAAAGCGAAGGTTGGAGACAGGACGGAAGTTGTCTAACACGGTCGGGTCCAAGGCAGGCTTCTTCAGGAGGGGTCTCACCACCGCCTCCTTCAAGGCAGAGGAAAGACACCCTCCCTTAATGAAGCGTTGACAACTGCCGGAGCCAGCCGCAGGTGGCCTCCCTGGCGGCATAAGTCAGCCAGGAGGGACACGGGTCCAACAAACATGTGGTGGAACTCAGTCGCGCATAATCCTGTCCACTTCATCCTCGGAGACAAGATCAAACTCATCCCAGATAACGGTGGCCAGACTACCCACAACTCGTTCCTCCGACCACTGCAAATTAGAGGACAACCCGTCCGAATCGGCGATCTTATCCGCCAGATATTGACCAAACTCCTCAGCCCTGCCCCTTGGTCCGGCCCCTCCCTAAGCGGAGGAGGGAAGCGGGTAACCCGAAACAGGGCAGCTGGGCGGTTATTCGGGACGCTATGAGAGTGGAGAGATAAGATCTTCTCGCCTCTCCCATAGCTACCAGGTAAGTCCTAATATAGGCTCTTAGCTGGGCACGATCGGATTGAAGCGGGTAGACCTCCACCTGCTCTCTAAACCCCTACGACGTTTCATCTCCGGAGCTCCTCAGTATACCAAGGGCAAACCGGGATCCACGACGTGTAAGGGGCGCATGGGGACAACCCTGTCGAGGGCCTCTGATGCAGCCCGTTGCCAGGCCACAGCCAGATCCTCGGCAGAGTTGTGAGCAAGGGAAGAGGGAAAAACCCCAGTTCTGCCTGGAACCTTTCAGGGTCCATCAGCCTGGCGGAACCACCTAGGAGGCTCCTCCTCCCAGCAGTGGGGCGGCCTGCTGGAAGACCAGCCGTAGGAGATAGTGATCAGACCATGGAGCGGGCAAGGTTGTAAAAGTAACTTGCCCTCTGTCACTCCGCCACCGTTCAGAGACAAAAACTAGGTCAAGAGTATTCCCCTCGTGAGTCGGGCCTTGAATCAACTGGGTCAGGCCCATGGCCTCCATAGATGCCATGAACTCCTGGGCCAAACCCGGCCCCCCAGGGAAGGCAGATTGAAGTCCCCAGGACCACAAGATCTGGGAGCTCCACCGCCACCCCAGAGAGGAGATCGAGAAGCCCAGGTAGGGCAGCTGCCACAGCTGGGGAAAGGTATGTAAGCAGCAGACCCACCTGACCACTAGGCCCCCACCTCACAAGGAGGGTCTCACTCCGCCTATCTCTGCAACAGTGATCTCCCTTGGAAACAGGGTCTCCCTAATAACCACGGCCACCCCACCACCCCTACCCTGAGCCCGTGGTGGTGCAAAACCCAAAACCTGGAGGGCATAAGTCAACCAGAGGAACACCTCCCTCCGGGCCCAACCAGGTCTCGGTGATGCAAGCCAGGTCCGCAGCCTCCTCCTCAATGATCTCACGGAGGAGGGAAGACTTATTAGCCACGGACCTGGCATTAAAATACACCAACCTAAGGCCAGGGATCCCAGTTCCGATGCTCCCTAGGGAGGAGGCCACAGGGTGGGGCCACCGACAAAGATGGCGGTGCGCTCCCAACACATGATATGGCCCTGTGCCTCGACGTCTTCGACCAATGCCAACCACCCTGGGGATCGCTGCCCCCACCTCAGACCCGGGCCCGCCACCCCGCCCTCCCCACGTGCACCGGGCTGCAAAAGACCCCACCAACCCCTCCCTAACCCCTTAAGCGACCAATTAAAAATTTTAAAAACCTCCCCTTCGAGACAACCAAAATTTGGAACCCTTGGTCATGCTATGCCCCTCTGGGAATAAGAAACCCGTCATCGAGGAGGGGCTTTGACAAGACAGCGGGACGTCTCAGGGACAGGGGAACACCCCTGAGTGCCCGCAGCTCAAGAGAAGAGTAGATATATCCCATAGTGGTTATTGCTAGGGGCAGTCAAGTCCAGATAGATGGTAAAAATAGTCCAAAATAGATGGTAAATCCTAGTGATCAGCAGTGATAACAAGTGTAATAGTGGCTTTCTGTTGTCACTCAACAAGCAGGTGCCCATTGGAACACAAGGTCTTTTAAAAAAAAACAAGGAAAAATATTACAACATTTAATACAAGCTCTATCACTGAAATACTGAGTTTAACTCAGTGATGCAAATACAAAAGGCTCTGAGATTTACATTTATATTCATTAATTGTCTCTCCTTGCTGCCCTTTAAAGATGCTCATGTTCTAAATCTCAGTGGATACTTTTCTGTCTCTGCTCTGTCTTTTCATTCATATTTGAAGTACAACAATTGATCAGTTTAGGGTCAGATTCCATGTGAGCAATTCCAAAGTCAACATGTATATTTCTGCAATTAGCAAGACAGAGAACAGAGAAAATAAGGAATAAGTGAGTTATTAGGGAGGCACAGCCAATCTCATTGTACACATGTGGTACTCTGACAATAAAGGTAATAATAAATGTTGTGACAATATTTGGAGTTGATTAATATGTAGACAGGCCTGGAGATAAGGAACAGATTATAAGATCTTAGAGAGAACAAGTTATATTTCAATATGACATCTAAATGTTGGGATGGAGAGGGTGTCAAAAATAGATCTTCCAAGTGATACAAATTGGACCCATGTTTAGGATACTGGACCTATCTACATCTTCCACAGATATTAATTACTTGAAACAGGAAAATTCATATTTTACATTGGTATTACAGAACAATTAAAAATTCATTCATTTATCCAGCTATTTAATGGGAGCTTCAAAGACCATTTACCACTGACTATTCCGTCTGAGTATAATGGGACATCCTGCCATATGGAAATGTTTAATTATTAACACTAACAAGCATAATATTCTTAAATCATGCATAAATAAATAACTACAGACATGTATATCCTGTAAATCATCAGCTCTGTATTAATTATCAATGACCAACTTGTATTTTTTTTAAAGTTGGGTTTTTCTATTTCAACTTAGCTCCATCATTATCTAAGAAGAGTCTCATTCAACAATAATGCTGGAGATGAAATTTCCTTTGATTCAAATGGAGAATTATTGGCTGGTTTTGATATTATCAATTGGATCACATTCCCAAATCTGTCATTTAACAAGGTAAAAGTAGGAAAAGTGGATCCCTTTGCTTCTGAAAATAACTGTTTCACAACTTTGGTAGATACCTTCACATGGCCCACTGAGTTTAATCAGGTGAGGATATACTTCAGAACTTTAACTTTAGAATAACTTTATTGTCACTTTAACTGTACACTAATCAGCATACATTAAAATGAAATTTGATAGCATACAGCTCTCAAAGGATCACCACCTTTAATATATACTACATAACATGACAAACAAACAAATAAATAAATTATGCATATACCCACATACTCACATATATTATTATATGACACAGAGAAACAACACCATCTAGTTTGAATGTATACATGTACATGGCAAGAAAAATGAATCTTGCAAGTTTACCAGATGGATGGCATAGGGAACAAAGCTGTTACAGAATCTGGTAGTCCTGCTAGAAATATTCCGAAACCTCCTACCTGATGGGAGCAACAGAAATCAGAGCATAAAGTGGGTGAGTGGGATCTCTAACAATGCAGGATAAGAGTTACACTAATATTGAAGAAATTGTGGAATATAATCAATTAAAAAGGATGCAAAAAGAGACAAAATAAAATGTGAATGACATAAATTAAAATAATTTTAATTATGTTAAATACATTGAATTGTTGAATTGTCCTGCAGCTAATTGTCCTGCAGCTAATTGTCTCACAATGAGTTGACCATGGCAAGTAAGCTATACCAAGGTGTCCCATTCCACACTGACATTTATCAAAACAGTAACATATATTCTTGCTCCTGACCAATCCGTATGATGGATATTGTTTAGAATATTTAGACATATCTTCTAAAACTGAATATATCTTCTTCTTTTTTGACCTACAGATCCAACCTCTTTCTCTGTGTAACAATAAATGTAGCCCTGGATATAGAAAATCCACAAAGGAAGGAAAGCCATTTTGCTGCTATGATTGTCTTCAGTGTCCATTTGGGAAGGTCTCTCAGCAGCAGGGTAAGAAATGTCATGGAATGAGCTTCCAGACTTTACTGCTTGTGCTTTGCTTAAAAATTTGATTATGATTCCTCAATGTAATGTAGAAGACTCAAAGCAAAACAAAAAAAAGGGGGAATAGCAATATACATTAGAAAACACTTATAATCAAAACAAGTTTATGCAGACGAGGAGGATAGAATTTTAATGTTAGAAGTATATCTAATTTTTTTAAAATGTTGTTAACTGTCATATATGCACCAAATAAGAAACAGGAAAAATTCTATAACAAATTATATATATAAAAATAATAGAACTGGAATATGAGAATGTATGTTTGGTAGGTGACTTTAATGTGATAGTGAATCAGGAAAAAGACTATAAGATTATGGGGGAGAAAAAAATACCAAAAATATTCTATCAAATGATAAATGAATTAGGATTACAATTAGGTAAAGAATAAGAAACTATATAAATACTTATATCTATATTCATATCTATCTATATTTATTTATATATTAAATTAAAATTATATAATGAAAGAAATGTGTGTATAGAAAGATGATAAGGAAATGTAAAAGATGTCTTGATGTTGATATAATTAAGTATAAAGTTTTATTTTATGTTTTTTAAATTTTGAAAACTAAATAAAATTTAATGAAAAAAAAAAGAAAAAAAGGTGGGGAGGGGAGACTCAAAGCAGATAACTTCCAGGTACATTTGATTATAACATCCCAAATGTTATATGCAGATTGTGAATTTTGAGAGTTGCAATCCCAAATATCAAGGAAGGCTCCAAAATGAACTGGGCAGTGGAAGTGGATTAAATATAAAATAATAAAAAAAATCTGATGAATTTTATTATGTGAAATCCAGAGAAGAATCCAAAGAGAACTTGTTTGTTTGTTTTATCATATTTATAGTATACAAATCTCCCACATAGATTGATACTTCAAAGAATAATGCAGTACTACCTGACTTGATTAAATATATAGAGTACTTTTGTTAAACTAAGATATTTTTGCAATGTGTTTCTATTTATTTTATGATGTGTTATTTTAAATTGCTCAATGACTGAAGTGAAAAAGAAATGAAATATATACTTTCTAATAGTTTGTTTACTAATTATTTATTTATTGTGTGCCTTTGAGTTGGTCTTGACTCCTAGTTAGTGGTTAGCCATTGCTTCCTTTCTAGGGCTAAGACAGAATGGCTGCTTCAAGATTACCCAGTGGCCTTTATGCCTAAATAGGACTAGAAATCCTGTATTCCAGCTTCTAGTCTTGTTCTTAATTACATCTATCTATCCATCTATCTATCTATCATATCATATCATTCATTCATCTATCTATCATCTATCTATCTATCATCTACCTATCTATCATCTGTCTGTCTGTCTGTTTGTTTGATCTAATCTAATCTAATCTAATCTAATCCTCTTTTTTTCTCCCAGACTTAGGTAATTGCTCCCAGTGTCCGGAAGTTTCCTATGCAAACCTTAACCAGGATTCATGTACCCCTAAAGATGTATACTTCTTGTCATATAATGAACCCCTGGAGTTGTTTTGGTCATGCTTGCTGTCTGTTTTTCTTTCATCACAACTTGTGTGCTTTGGATCTTTGTTAAATACCAAGATACTCCAAATGTCAAGGCCAACAATCAAAACCTCACCTACTGCTCTCCTTCCTTTGTGTTTCTCTATTCATTGGTCATCCCAACAATGTAATGTGTGTCTTTCAACAACCTGCATTTGCTATCATCTACTTTGTGGCAGTCTCTTGTGTGTTAGCCAAAAACATCATTGTGGTGTTAGCTTTCATGGCCACTAAACCTGGATCAAGGATGAAAAAATGGGTGGGAAAAGATATGGCAAACTCTATTGTTATTTCTGGCACTTCAATTCAAGCCATCATTTGCACTGTTTGGCTTACAACTTCTTCTCCATTTCTTCATTTTGATACACACTCCTTGTCTGAAGAAATCATCTTAGAATGCAAGGAAGGTTCCACTATGATGTTCTATTGTGTCCTGGGATTCCTGGGGTTGCTAGCCACAATTAATTTTATGGTGGCTTTCTTTTCTAGAAAATTACCTAACAATTTCAATGAAGCCAAATTTATTACTTTCAGTATGTTGGTCTTTTACAGTGTTTGGTTATCCTTTGTTCCAAGTTACGTAAGCACCAAAGGAAAATACATGGTGGCTGTGGAGATCTTCTCCCTTTTGGCTTCTAGTTTTGGATTACTTGGCTTCATCTTTTTCCCCAAGTGCTTTATCATTGTGATGAGGCCAGAACTGAATGACAAGAAGCAACTCTTAAAGGGTAAACATTAAAACAAGTCAAAATTGATGACCTCTCTGAAGGAGATACATGTGGTTAAACCCCATTCCATAAAAGAGTCATTGAAATGAAATTGTTCTTAAGGCTGTTAATAAAACTAACCCCAAACAACAGATTAAGATTATTCCTCTTCCCATTTCTCTTCTTCTTCAAATTAAATCCCAATTAGAGAGATATTGAGGCTTATTCTTTTTATCACCAACAGACTATGTTATTTCATTGGTTAGTAAGGTTAAAATTTGATTAATTTATTCTAAGTTATTTTTTTCTTATTTTACCAATAATATTCTTTATCCAAAAACTTTGGAATAGACTCTACACTTTTTCTCTATACCATTAATAATAAGCTTTATTCCTCCTCATCTAAACTGTATCCCTAAATCAGCTCAAACTTTGTGCATACTTAATATGTTCTTCCAAGAGGTGAAAAGTTCTGATTAAAGAAAATATTCCCTAATTCGGTGGTCTCCAACTTTTGTGGCTTGGCAGAGGGGAAATGGACTATGTGAGTGGCGGGCCTTCACCCTTCCATGACTGGTGTTGGTGCACACATACACAGTCCTTGTACAAATTGTGGGCCTGTGCAAGTAGGGGGGCTGGTGTGCACACACACAAGTGTCTGCCAGCCCACCACTCAAGTTGAATTGTGCATACATGCTTGAACCAGCAATCACATGGCCCAATTCTGAATAGAACACAGCCCGGTAGTAGGCCACTGCCTGGGGGTTGGGACCCCTGCTCTAATTCACTAGAATGTGTCTGGTGGACATGTTAGATTGGGATAAGGATCCAAGTTTGAGTCAAATAATGTTTCCTTAGTAGCTTCTTTCATGAACCACTGTGTATAGCAATTCTATTATCAGTAGGATTAATAAAATTTTTGAACTGAAGAATGACTTTCCAAACTACGATTGCATAGACATCCATTTTCAACTCTTCCCATTGTACCTCTAATTGCTGGGCTTTGGTATTACAATGACAGATATAGTAAAAAGATACCTGCTGAAGGGTAGGGACAAGAAAGGAGCCTCCCCTCAATGCCTACCAGCATTCAGGTATCCCACAGGTAAAGATAACACTGCCCAAAATATTCCTTCACAGAGGCAGCCAGTCACCTCAGTGATCCCTGGCTAACATGTGCCACATGCTAAATAAGTAAAAAGCCTGCAGAAGGTAATGCCAGAGCCAATGGGCTATTCTTTATTAATTGGAGCAATGAGCATCAAGCTTACCAAAGACTCATTTGTTGTTCTTCCAAAATCCTTTTGGTAATCAAAATGAGTCTGGAAAATGCTGTTAGTCAATCAACTCACTCCCCCCTCTCTCATTTGTGTGTGTGTGTGTGTGTGTGTGCGCGCGCACACACACACACACACACACAGAGCATTTGAGCCCTCTGAAGCTGAATGCTCCCCTTTGAGAATTACCAAATAGGAAGAGGTGTCTCAGGGCCCTCTACTATGTTAGATTTACATTATACCCTCAAGGACATTGCTGGGTTAAAAAACTGGATCCAATTTCTCCAGTATTTTGTTTTTAACTTTGGAAAAAAAGACTTCTTGGACCCATGAAGCAGCCAATGTTTTTGGGTTTCAGAGTTGGCAACAAGTAACCAACTTAATCTGAGCACCTGGATCCAAAATCAGATAAAGGAAGCAGGATAGCAATGCTTAAATTTTGGGGTAATTTGAGCTTCTAGCTCTACCAGTGACAAACTTCAAAAATCCAGGAAACATAGTGAACAGTCCCAGCCAAAGCACATTCCCAAAGGAAATTGGATAGGGACCATATCTTTCTTCCCTTCCTACTGTTGGAAAATTAATCAAATATGAGCCATGGTGATGTAGTAGTCAGAGTGCAGAGTGCAGTACTGCAGGCTACTTCTGCTGACTGCCAGCTGACTGCCAGCTGCCTGGCAGTTCGAATTGGCAGTTCGAATCTCACCAGATGCAAGGTTGACTCAGCCTTCCATCCTTCCAAGGTAGGTAAAATGAGGATCTAGTTGCTGGGGGCAATTTACTGACTCTGTAAACTGCTTAGAGAGGGCTGTAAAGCACTATGAAGTAGTATATAAGTCTAAGTGCTAATTGCTATTGCTATCTCCAAGGGTTGGTCTATAACCCAAAAAGGGAAATTGATTCTTCCCTTTCTACTTTCTTCAATCCAGAAACTTCCTCTCTATTTCTCTATTCCCTTCCTTCCTTAACAATACTGTGAGGCAGACTGCACTAAAAGAGAATTGCACAGACTTTTAATGAATTCACACAGTGAATTCTCATGATTGGTGGTGGACAACCTGAGTCTCTTAGTCCTACTTTAGCAATTGCACCATGGTGGCTCCAATTCAGTATGTGCCTGTGGATAAATTTACATTGCAATATTTTATAAATAAAATGTTTTAAGTTCAGAAAATATCTATGATACAATCCATTTGCCCAGCTCCAGTTAATTTCCAATGGTTCTTTTATGACAAAAAGGTGAATGATCAACACATACAAAAGATGAATGATCAACACATACAAATGTCCTTGGAGATTCTCAGTCATCCAGGTCATGGTTGTCCCAAAGGTGCTTTTTCAAGAGGTAACTGGACTTTCTGGTTTTACTTTGAAAATGCTTTGCTTCTCATCCAAGAAGCTTCTTCATTCTGACTGGATGGTGGGGAATAGAAGGATTTATACTCCTTGCAGACTGCCAGAGATTTGCATTCTTTTAGCAGGTTGTTAAGGTCACCTGGAGGTTTATCTGTGTCATCAGGGTCACCTGCGTGGTGCAACTGTGTTGTGGACAACGCAGCCCTTTCAATAGTTCCAAGAAGGCTGCACACCAATTTGCATTACTAGATGACCCTGATGACACAGATGAACCTCCAGGTGACCTTAATGACCCACTAAAAGAATACAAATGACCAGCTGTCTGCAAGGAGTATAAATCCATCAATTCCCCACCATGCAGTTCAAGCTGAAGAAGCTTCTTGGATGAGAAACCAAGTGTCTTCAAAGAAAAACCAGAAAGTCCAGTTGCCTCTTGAAAAAAAAAGAACCTTTGGGAAAAACACATACAAACATGCACACCCACACACACACGCAAAGAAAACCCTCATGCATCAGTTATATTCATTTGCTAAACAAATAAATGTCTATGCATATCTCATCCTTCTCTTCCTTAAACTTCAAAATTATAGCAGAATTTTTTCCACCAGAATTCCATTGCTTTTCTAAACAAAAGTACACCTAAGATTCATGAAATGTGTTTATTTTTCAGTGCTGCATAGAATTCTTGGAACCACTGACTCCTTTGTTATTATCAAATTAGCCATAATTATTGTGCCTTCTATTTCTCAAGTGACTGTATGTAAAACTACACAGCAAGGCTGGATAAAAATATTATAAATAGTTCTTATTCTTTTCTCAGCATGTGCTTTATGAGCACCAGACACTGATACCTTCCTCTCTACTTCTTTTCTTTTTCTCTCTCTTTAATTGGCTGAGAATGTCAGGAAAGTATGTTTTCTCTCTATTAAAAATATGTAACATGGAAATATTACTACTTTATGGATTCATGTTACTCCCCCAGGTAGCTGGTAGGAATACTACTATGCAGTGTTTCATCAGGGACCCTATTCCTATACTTCACAAGTATTATGAACCAGGGGAGCTTATAATTGGAGGCATCATGTCCCAGATTTATGTATTTACAGAGGTCATGAACTTTGATCAACATCCATTTCAGAGCTCTCCGAGTGGTCTTATGTAAGTAGCTAGACTTCAAAACAAAACAAACTATATCAATGGGTGCATTATTGTCTTCTTTTTGCTGTTGCTCTTAATGTTTCCATTAATACTTGATTTCTCTCATGAGGTTTTCTTCTTCTTCTGGTTCTGCTTCTTGCTCTTCTGGCAGCCTCTGTTATTTGAGGTAGTTCTCATGAGATAATTATTTTTTTAAAAAAAAGTTTTTAGAAAGTCTAGAATATTTCCACTTTTCTTCCAATGCAGTTAATAAAGGTCACTAGCATGAATATTGTCTAATGTCTGTGTTCAAAAGCTGAACAGTGTCAGGCTTGGTTGTAGTTGAATGAGACACTTCCAGCAAAGGCAAGACCCATGAATTAGACTTGGAGATAAATAATAAGCTATAATTATTTAATAAGTCTCCGGTGAACATATTTATACAGTAGTTCTAGCTTTTATGCCCTCCTCTTTGGCTACTTGGGTCTTCTAGTGTCCTAGACAATATACAAGATAACTCTCTCATTTGGCAAAAAGCCCCATCATCTTTCTAAAGAGGATTATGTCACAACTTTGGGGATATTGAGAATGCTTGTGTTTAAGACTTAGTTATAGGATTACAATTATGCTATCAGAATTTTTGAAGATTTTTTAAATCAATTCTATATTTTATATAGCATGCTTAGCTTGAGAAAGTTTGGTCTGGACTGGAGGTGAATAGATTTAAGCAGACTTACAAGACATGGGCCATTTTGATATGTTTTCTTAAATACCTTTAAAAAGGAAGTATAGTCCTTGTCTTTTTTTTAGAAAGACTTTATTAACTTTTATTACCTTAAAAACACACCAATAAACCCACACCAAACACAAACTGTCGGACACACCAACATAAACCATTAAAACATTAAAAATATTGTGTTCAAAACAACCTGTGGCGATATTTACTTAGCAATCTTTTATATATTCTATCAAGTATTAACTCCTACTTGAATGTATTATACTCCATCTATGCCTCTATTGATAATTCCTATTCCTTCTTCTATCTCCTCTCTAGCCATTTGTACCAACGTTCCCACACCATATAGAATATTGAGTCTTCTTTATCTTTAAGACTTAACGATAATTTATCCATTTCCGCACAGTTCATTATCTTTTGTATAATCATTTGATCTTTTGGGATGTCGGGCTGTTTCCAACATTGCGCAAATATAATTCATGCGGCTGTTAAAATATGTATTAATAAATATTTTATACTCTTTACATATCTTTTCCTGAGAATTCCCAGCAAAAAGAGCTCTGGTTCTAAATCCACTTTTTCATCGATAATTTCTTGTAGCCAAATTTGAATTTTACACCAATATTTCTGGGCAAGTCTACCACATATGATAGTATGTTCCCTCTTTCTCCTTACACTTCCAGCACGTGGGACTCATTTTTTATATATTTTAGCTAATCTCGAGGGAGAAAGATGCCACCTATAAAACATTTTATATGTATTCTCCTTATATGTTATCAATTTTGTCATTTTATAATTTCTATTCCAAATGGTTTCCCAATCCACCAAATTTATGTTATGCCCTATATTTTGACCCCATGCAATCATACATCCTTTAACAATTTCTTCTTCCAATTCTACTTCTAATAGATATTTGTAAATTTTTGTAATGTTTTTTTATCTGAACCTAATAAGATTTTATCCAGATAGTGCGGTTTTAGTTGTATTCCAAATTTGTTTATGTCTTTTTTATATCGTGATATTTGAATGTAAGCCCACCAGTCCACTTGTAGCCCCTGTTCCTGTAGCTCATGTATAGTTTTTAAGTTTCCAGAATTGTCTAATAAATCCCTATATTTTAACCTTTTACATAAATCTAAATTATTTGGGTGAATCGTTGCTTCCATCGTAGATAGCCAAATTGGAATTTTCATGTAGTGTTGTTTTTTTTAACCTTAATCCAGTTATACATCAGCGAATCTCTAATTAAATGTCTATGGAAGTATTTTTGTTTAGTATTTCCTATCTCCCATAAAAAAGCATGCCATCCTCTTTGGAGGTCATGCCCCTCAATAGCTAGTATTCTTTTATTTTTGAGATTAATCCAATCCTTCAACCACACCAAATTTGCTGCACTATAATATGTTTCCCATTTTGGCAATCCGAATCCTCCCCTGCTCTTCATATCTTGTAAAAAATTTAATTTTATCCTGGGTTTTTTACCTTGCCAAATAAATTTTGATATTGTTTTGTTCAAGTGTCAAAAAGGGTTTTCCTAATTTCACTGGAATAGTTTGGAATAGATATAAAAATTTGGTAGAATAGACATTTTTATAGCTGCTATTCAGCCCATTAATGATAGTTTCAAATTCTTCCATGTTTCTAAATCTCTTTTTGTTTGTACTAGCAAGGTATCATAGTTATTCTCTTTTATCGCTTTACAATGAGCTGTCAACCATATTCCTAAATATTTGATTTTCTTTATTGATTGGAGTCCACAAATCTTTTCTAATTCTTTTACTTTATGTTCTCTTAAATTTTTCACTAGAATTTTAGTTTTTTGCCTATTAATTTTTAGTCCTGCTACCGTTCCATATTTTTCTAATTCCCTAATAAGTACTGGTCCACTTTCCATCGGCTCCTCTATAATAAAAACCATGTCATCTGCAAATGCTTGAAGTTTATACACTTCATTCCTTACCTTTAATCCTTTTATTCCTATATTTTGTCTAACATTTTCTAATAATACTTCCAATGCCAATATGAAGAGCAGAGGAGATAACGGACAACCCTGTCTTACTCCTTTTTCTATTCTTAAGGTTTGGGTCATCTCTCCATTAATTAAAATGTTTGCATTTTGTATCGAATAGATTGCATTAATAATATTTTCAAATTTAGTGCTGAAATTAATATCATAAATTTGTTGTTTCATAAATTGCCAATTAAGATTATCAAAAGCCTTTTGAGCATCCAGGAAAACAAAGGCTGCTTGTTTTTCTGAGTGGGCTTCATAGTACTCCAGACTGTCCAATATAATTCTTAAATTATTTCTAATATATCTATTGGGAAGGAAACCATTCTGATCCGGGTGTAAATACTCACTCATTATTTTTTTTAGTCTATTAGCAATAATTGTAGTGAAAATTTTGTAATCCACATTTAACAATGAAATTGGTCTGTAATTTTGTATCTTTCTTGTATCTGAGTCCCCCTTCGAGATTAGCAAAATCAATGATCCTCTCCATGTGTTGGGCATATTAGAAGCTAATAATACATCATTATATACATCTACCATTATTGATCCCAATTGTTCCTCAAATGTCTTATAAAATTCTGCTAGAAAACCATCTGGGCTGGGGTTTTTGTTACCTTTCTGGTTTGTAAGTGCTTGCTTTAATTCTGTCATAGTTATATCTTTTGTCAAATATTCTTTCATATCTTCCCTAATTCCCATCCTTCCTTTCCTTTTAGATATTCCTTATCAAATCTTCTTCGACTATCTCTTTTTTATATAAATTTTTAAAGTAGTCATATACGATCTCTTTCTTCCTCTCTATTGTATGGTGGTAATTCCCCTTTTCATCCTGTAATTGACAAATGAATCTTTTCTCCTTTTCTTTTTTAAGCCTGTAAGCAAGCCATCTGCCTGGTTTATTTGCTTGTTTGAAATATATTTGTTTAGTTGTCTTCATATTTCTAATTAATTCTTCCTGTTCTGTCAAGTTAATTTTGTGTTTGTATAAAATCAATTGTTCCTGTATTTGAGAGTTCTGTGGAGAAACTTGTAATTCACCTTCTAATTCCTTAATTTTTTGATATAATTTGTTCTGTTGGGTTTGTTTTTCCTTATTTTTCTGAACTGAGTAAGCTTTCATAGCATCCTATAAATTTTGGGTGGATGTATCTGCACTATTATTTTCTTTAAAATAAAAAACTAATTCTTCCTTAATTTTTCTTATAAATTCATCATCTTTTAACAATTGGGTATCCAGCATCCATCTTCTCCTCGGTTTTTCCTCCTTTCCATATTATTTTAAGAGGGTTGTGGTCTGCCCAGGTGTTCGTCAATATTTCTACCTCCTTTACTTCTTCTACTAAATTTCCAGATATCCACACCATATCAATGCGTGACCATGATTGATGAGGATTTGAATAAAATATATTGGCTCTTATCGGGTTCAATTTCCTCCATATGTCCTTCAAATTTAATTCATCAATCCATTCTCCACATCTTTGATAACTCTCTCCTCTTTTTTCTTTTCCTTCTTGTTCACCCTTTTGTAATCTTTTTGGTACTCTGAAATTGCATTGAAATCCCTATAATACAATTATTTTCTCTTTCTAATTCAATAATTTTAGTAAACAGAAATTTATAAAATTCTTGATTTGAGTTTGCAGTCTTGCCAGAAATCTTCCCTTAGGGTCCACAAATGCTAATGCTGCTTCTATCTCTTCTTTAATATACACTGCTATTCCATTTTTTTCCTCCTCTGCTGAGGCCAAAATACTTTCCCTAATTTTTACATTCTAAACAATTTTCTTCTGCTCTCAACATATGAGTTTCTTGTAAGCAGACAATATCAACTTTTGTTTAATTAGCCTTGCAAAAGTCCTTTGTCTTTTAATTTTGGAGTTTAAGCCATTTATATTTAAAGATAAGAGTTTAACTTCTAAATCCATCTTTCTAGATATTTTTATTGCTATTGATTTCTAATCTTTCTTTTTACACAATGAATTATTCTAAATTACAAGTTTTATTCAGTTTAATTCAACCTTCAATATCCCTTTTGATCCTTTTATTCTTCAAGTCTGAGTCTGGTTAATTTTTGCCTGTTGCCTAGTTATTACTCCTTCTTTCTCCTTCTGCTGTTGTTGTTTGTTTTCTGAATTATCTACCGACTTCTGTCCTCTTCTTAACTGCGCTTGGTCGTCCAGGGAGTCAGGGTCCGAGTCCTCTTTACTGGTTTGTTCTTCTGTATCTGTCACTTTTTCATAAAAATCTTGTGCTTTCTCCAACGAATCCACTCTAAATTTCCTTTCTCTCCATGTAACCAACATTCCTTCTGGAACCAACCATTTGAATGTAATCCTTTTTTGGTTTAGAAGAGTTGCTAGCTGCTTATAATCTTTTCTGGCTTCTCTGACCCTTCTAGGTATTTGCTTCAAAACTATGATTTCCTTATCTTTATATTTAATTGTCCCATCCCTCATCAATTTATAAATAATGTCCCGTACCTTACATCTTACAAAGCGTACATGCACTCGTGCTAACCCTATAGACGTCGTCCAATTCTTTCAGAATCTCTTCTTTATCTCTCTGTAAGACTTCTGCCAGGATTTCTGCCATTACTTGGTCTGTGTCTTCTTCTCTTGTCTCCGCTATATTTTGAAATCTGAGATATAGCGCTGCCTTATCCATCTCTAGATATAGCAGGGAGTCGTCCGTTTCTTTGTTCACCATTCTTAGCTGTTCATCTACTCTCTCCAAATTCTTTTCTGTTTGTTCTGTCCATTTTTCTATTTCTCTTATTGTCCTTTCATTTTTCTCTAATGCTTGTTGCATCTTACCTATTTTCCCATCTAATTTTGAGATATCTCCTTTCATTTCTTCTTTAAGTTTTCCCATTTCTTCTTTTATCTCATTTATGTCTGCCCTGGTTTCTTTATGATTGTTAAACATTGTCTCCTGTAAATTAGACATAGCTTCCTGTAGTGATAGTAAAATCGAATAGATACCAGCATTGGTTATGGCAGGTTGTTTCTCGGTTACCAAAGTTTCTTGATTGTTTTTGTGATGTCGCTGAAGGTGAAGCCACTGCAGTTGTCATAGTCAACTTCTTTCCTGTCTTCAGCATTGTGGTGGTTAAAGAAGTCATTTCTTCTAGGATTTGTTTTTGTTTGTATAGTAAATCCAGGACGTTGTCCCAAATTAGCATTCAGTTCTTCTATCCCTGATTTTGTTGCACCTAGCTCTAGGAGTTAATTTATCTAATCCTTCGGTTCTCTGCGTAGTCTATTATAGTTTCTATTTAAATGCCCTTTTACATTAACTATGTTTTTGTTCTTCTTCAATCTTTATATATTATTTATCAATCTTAAATATTACCAATTTAAATAAATACTTAATACTTAGTACTAATCTAAACTTTAGGATATAAGTGCATACTGACTTATAGTATAATATAATATAATATTTAGAGATATAGAAGTATCTCTTCTATATCTCTAAATATTATATTATATTATACTATAAGTCAGTATGCACTTATATCCTAAAGTTCTAGAAAAACAATTTACTCCTATATTCTAAATTTATCTAAAGTTATTTTAAATCTTAAATACTTATATGTAAACACTTTTTATAAATATCAATGAATCAAACCACAGAAATTCAGTTTGAATTAGTTATGCATCCCAATAATATTATATTATATAATTGATCCAAGTCCTTTCTATTAAAGTTCTTTTCTTCTTCAATTTCTTTTTTTCCCCTCCAAGCAAAATCAACAATATAAGGCTGTAGAGAAATGTTCAATATTCAAATAGTCATATCAGTCTATTTTCCTGCTTCCGCAGCTGCCAATAGTTGCTGAGTCACTCTTGTAAGTCTAATGATCTCTATGCACTTAACAAGTTTACCTCTCTTGTCTTCCTATTTTCACAAAAGTTCATTTATCCAAAAACAGCTGCCAGGCTTCTTCCAGTCATTGATTATTTCTGTCTATAGGCTTTAAGTCTATCATCTAGATTCTTTGTAACTTTGTAACTTCGTGACTCATCAAGACTTTAGTCTGCTTTCGATTTCAGTTCCTTTCCCTTTCTCCACAATATCCTGATCCTTCTTCCTTTCTTTCCAGCTGGAGACAATCGCAGATCAAAGCAAAACAGAACAAAATCCCACCCTCCTTGTGACCAATTATCAATTTTCCCCAAATAATAAGCAAGTAGCAGGTTCTCTCGATCTGAGCCTTCGCACCTCCACCGCAATGCTTTATCTTCGGCTCCTTCAGAGAGCCCTTTTACTTTTACTCTCCCTTTTTTTCGCCGTGTTAATCAGGCTCCTCTCGACACCTTGCCACTTCTGATCTCTCTCTCTCTCTCCTTTCTCCCCCGGTTGGGAACTTAGGGAATTCCTCCTCAAACTTTTGGATCAAATCACTCACCGCCGCTGGTGAGTGATTTGATCATGTTTTCTTAGATACCTTTAAAAAGGAAGTATAGTCCATGTCTTATTGTGAAGGCATGATATATTGCACTATGCCATTCTCTTTGCAGGATACTGATTCAGACTTACCAACACATCCTGGCTTTGGCATTTGCTGTAAAGGAGATAAATCAAAGCCTCCAGCTTTTACACAATATCACCTTGGGCTTCCATATTTATAATAGTCATTTCAAAGCTCGCTGGACCTATCTTGCTTCATTGGAACTTCTTTTTAGGAAGGGCCAATTCATCCCTAACTACCAGTGTGATGCCAGGAATATTTTGCTAGCAGTCATTGGAGGTGCTCATTCACATGTCTGTCTTCACATGGCAACCATCCTGTCTGTCTTTAAGATGCCACAAGTAAGATCAGATTTAAAAAAAAAATGAGTTGGAAAATCTTGGGTCTCTGATATGACATTATGGTTAGGTTCCTTGATCAGGATGGAGGAGACACAGGTTCAAGTTCATGTTCAGCCATGGAAGCTAACTGAGCATCTATTGAGTAGTTACTGTGTCTCAGCTCTTCTTGGTTAACAGGTATATTGTTGTTATTAAAACATCAGTATGATATCTGGTCCTTTGAGCTTTTGGAGGAAAGGGAATAAATCAGAGGAACATGGAGCTAAAATCTTTATCAACTATTTCAAGTTATAAATGGAAATTCAGTTTGCAATTTTTCCCCTGGAGGAGAAAACAGAAGGGAAGGGAATACATGAGATGATAAATTCTGAGTATGGTTGATATTGAAAACTCTTTCTTCCTCCAAAATTGTTTCTTCCTCCACCTGTCTCTATTGAGGTGCAGTTTTCTTCTATATAGAAATATTACAGACAGCTCTGTATTTGCTAACCATTTTATAAAACAATACAGCTATACAGGTAGTTCTCAATTTATGGCCACAACTGAGACCAGAATTTCTGTTGCTAAGTCAGACATTTGTTAAGTGAGCTTTGTCCTGTGTTTTGATCTTTCTTGCCACATTACTTAAGTGAATCACTGCAATTATTAAGTTAGTGACATGGTTAGTAAATGAATTTGGCTTCCTCATTGACTTGCTTGTCAGAAAGTCACAAAAGGTGATCACTTGACCCCAGGATGCCACCACCATCATAAATATGAACCAGGTGCCAAGTGTCTGAATTTTGATCACATAACCATGGGGGTGCTGCAACTGTAGCAAGTGTGAAAAATGATCAGAATTCACTTTTTTCAGTGCTGCTGTAACTTTGAATGGTGACTACCAGCAGTTCATCTTGAGTTGGAATGCCCTTTTTTCAAATATGGTTCATAATTTCAGTCTCCATTCCATGATAAAAAACAAGATATCTCAAATGAGCCTAAGATGCATTCCAATATCTCTACATGGAAAAAGATATTCCTATGTCTTCCCAAGCAGTAATGTGCTTCTGACATACCACTCTGTGTATACTATACTGTTGCCCATGGATGAGGGGGTGGACATTTAGAATTCAGTTATAAATTTAGCACAGTCACAGAAATAAATAAATCTCTGCACCTTCGTGTAAATGTAGTTGCTGAAAACACAGTTTGAAATTAGTATTTAGGTTCAGTTTATGCTACATCAGAATTCAAATAGTGGGTAATTTGAAAGTCTGAGGTCATGCAAAGGAAATCAGGAGTCAAGGCAGTTCAAATGTTTGTTTGCTAAAGCTCTCTAGAAAAATCTGAACTACTAACAGTCAAAGTGAATTGGCAATAGACAAGAGTCACTGGAATTCAAGATGGGCTGGACTTAGACCTCTTGTGGGCACTAAGGGATGCGAGACTGATGATGCATTTGATCCCTCCCTCAGGCTCAGCCTAGTCATCTCCCATATTATATAAAAATGCACATATTATATTTTAGGCTTATGATGTCCTCTCTTGTCTTTTTAATGTCTTCAGATCATATATGGCTCTGCTCCAGCAAAGAATGAACAAACTCAAGCTGTCTTCTCCCATCAGATGTTTCCAAACCGGGCCCATCAGTATAATGGGATTCTTCAGCTATTGTTGTATTTCAACTGGATATGGATTGGGGTGCTTTATCAAAATGAGGATATTACAGAGGAGTTTATAGAGAAGGTACTCCCTAGTTTTTCCCAAAAAGGGATCTGTTTCGATTTCATTGAGCAGTTTCCAAAACAAACCTTTTCTGATTATATACCTGAGAGCATTGTAGAGGGCACCAAAAAAATGAAGGTTGTTATGGAAAGCAGTGCCAAGGTAGTAGTTATTCATGGTGAAATTCATGGTCTGATGTTCTTCAGAATCATGAAAGCCTACGTCGACTGGGATAATATTACAATGAAAACACAAGCTAAAGTTTGGATTATGACAGCCCAGATAGAATTCATATCACTACCGTTTCAAAGAAATTGGGATATCAGTTTCCTCCACGGTGCACTATCATTTGCCCTTCATTCAAAAGAGTTGCCTAGATTCCATAAATTTCTTCAAATGAGAAACCCCCTCTCAGAAAAAAAGGATGGTTTCTTGTCAGAAGTTTGGCAGCATGCTTTTACTTGCTCATTTTCTGATGGTGAAGTAGAGGAGAGAGTTAAAAAACAATGCACTGGGGAAGAGAAGCTGGAGACTCTTCCTATGACTCTGTTTGGAATGAGCATTACTGGCCACAGCTACAGCATCTACAATGCAATCTACGCTATAGCACATGCTTTTCATGCCATGCATTCATCCAGGAATAAACGAAATGCATTGGTAAAGGCAAAGAGCTGGGACCTTTTAAATCAGCATCCATGGAAGGTAATATTCTGAACTTTTTATGGGAAAGAGCACAATCTATGGTACAAGCAAACACATTGGGTTAAATGTGATATGTTTCAATGAAGGTGCCTCAAATGTGGCCTCTGTTAAAAATGTGTATTATTTAGTATTATTATAAGAAAATAAGGACTGGCAGTGACATGATAGCAGTATTTGGGGCTGCCACAAACAGGAAGGGCTCAACCTATTCTCCAAAGCACCTGAAGACAGAATAAAAAACAATAGATGGAAACTAAGGAAAGAGAGAACCAACCCAGAACTAAGGAAATATTTCCTGACAATGAGAACAATTAATCTGTGAAATGGCTTGCCTCCAGAAGTTGTGGGTACTCCATCACTAGAGAAGAGATTGGACAATCATTTGGTATGGCTCTCCTGCTTGAGCAGAGGGTTGGACTAGAAGATCTTCAATATTCTCCTGTTATAATTTGCAAAAAAAAAGTATTGTTACAGCTGTTAGAAACTTGATAGGACTTCAAACGAAAGGACTTTCTCTGAAGAGATCTCTTCGTTGCACAAACGGGGATCGAATTCCCTCTCTACAGAAGCTCATTGGCATCTACCTCATTTTTCAGCCATACACTATGAATTCATGCTGACTCCAACATTTTAATCATCTTGCCTTTTTAAATTGTTAATGATTTTAAAAATTAATAATAATAATATGATGCAATGATACCTCTTCATGACTTTTACATCCTTGGCTAGGACCTGGATTATTAAAGTCAACATCCAATAAATTAGAATATAATATTCACTTGGATGACCAGAATTATTATTTTATACAAAACAATGTGAGATCACAGGGCCATTTCTTTAACTGGCATTGACTTTCATTTGCATCAAGTTCTTCTCAAGAACCTTGGATGTTGTAATGTATTGGCATAGTATATGTACAGCCAGATCCAATAAGTGTGTAAATTTTAATAGTGCTCCTAAGTATAATCCAAGACTTTTTGCTATCTCTCTCAATGTGATAATAATCATTGGGTCCACTACTGCCATAATATTTCATCTTTGATTTTCAGATCATGATACTTATTGATCTCCAATTTGTTGTCTTCTACTATCCCTGGTATTGCCACATCAATTAGTCACACTTTCTTCTTTTCAACCATAGTTAGACCTAGTGTGTTTATCAGTTTGTATTCAGAAATTCACAAATATTTTAATCTGCTCATTTTAATTACTTTTTCAATGATAACATTCCCAGCAATTTTTCATTACTGGCACAAGATAGTTTTTACAGATGTTCTGGTGAATCGTGGTGATGGTGATCTTAGTTCATTGTTTATTATAAGTTTGTGCAATTTCTTTCCATGAGCTGAGTAAATAATCAACTTTCTTCTGCTTCTGTGCACAATCTGCACTTCAAATCATTTGATCGTTTTTCAGGTCTGGCCTTGGTTGCATTAGTTCTAACAGCTTGCTTTTGAACAGCCAAAATGAAACTTTTCCCCCCAGGTTTTTTTTAATGTTCCAGTTATAAGGCATATCCAGATTTTATCATTATGCACTTTCCACCGCATCTTTTATAGAAATTGATAATATGAATTAGTATTTATTACACCACCAGCCAGATGTTTAGATTGGATTTGGCAATTTTAGCCACCTATTGAGTCTTTCCCAAAGAGCTAAGATAGGCAGATATTGTTGTCTGATGATAATAAAGATATGGTCACAGGATGTATTTTAATTCAAGTCAAGCTTCCTTTTACAATTGACTTTGTAAATTATAAAACTTGGCAATTTTGTCAATACCAATGTCCATGAAGTGGTACTTCAAATGTTTTGGGATTGCACCCACTAACATTGTTAGTACTATATTTCATTGCTTTTCCCATAGTCTTTCTATTTATATTTGCAGATGTTTGTATGTTAAGACTTTCCCCCCCAAGTTCCTTATTTTCTAATCTTCTATCTCCAGGTACTGCAATGTCCACTACTGAAAATTATTTTGTTTTTCACACTTTTCTCCGAATTTAGCTCCACCACTATCTGAGAAGCACCTCATTCAATAACACTGCTGAGGAACAGATTTCTTTTGATCAGAATGGAGAATTAGTAGGTGGTTTCAACATTTTAAATTGGATCATGTTCCCCAATCAATCTTTTCTCAGAGTTAGCATTGGTAAAATAAACACACAGGAATCCTCAGGTGAAATTCTTACTATCCAAGAAGATGCCATTGTGTGGCCTGGGATTTTTAACCAGGTAGGGTTGATATGCATATGAAACTGTATAAAGTTGTTGTCCATAATGGTTAAAAAGTTAAATATGATTCTCTTGAAGACAGAATCAGGTGGTATGGTTAAAGCATCAGGCTAAAACTGGGGCATTGTAGTTCTAGTTCTGCCCTAAGCAAAAGGTCAGGTGGATCACTCAATCTAGGATTTGGACCTCTCAACCCTAAGGATATAAGTTCCAACCACTTCTAAAAACTTTTCCAATAAAATGACAGGGACCACTAGGAATCAAGACTGAGTGAAAGGAATAAAACTGACTAGGAGGAGGAGGAGCAGGAGAGGGTGGAGGAGATCATGTTAATATATTTCCTAGAAATTTAAAATGAAATGGAAAAGTATCCTGTCCTTTTATAGCTTGTGTATGAGTATGTTTTTTATCAATTAGAAATGCATGATTTCAGTATAAAATTATCCTCTGTGGAAAAATAGGATGTTTGCAAATACCCCCTCCTTTTTTTACATATTTAGAAGATCAAAAAAGCCAGTTTTATTTCAGAGTCTTCAACCCACTCAAATGTCATTGGAATCAGTCTTAATGGATTGTTGATATTGTTGCTATTGTTGTTGTTATACTTGCCTGATGTCTTTAACTCACCCAGATTTGTTTGATATTGGGTTCATAGCAAAAACTATCCACTATTGACCTCACCCCTGTAAGGGGCGTGCATACAATCATGCCTACTGTCCCTGTCCTTTTGTCCCCATTTATTCATACCTATTTCCTGTATTCTTACTCATGTTTATACTTATACCTATTATAATGTAAGCGATAGACAAATAAATAAATAAAAATAAAATAAATAAAAAATCTGTAAAAATAAAAACAAATTAACTTAACAGGGATATTATCTCAGCAAAAGTAATAGAAATAAATACATATATAAATGTCTTCTCCTTCTATCAGCCTGTCTTTCTAAGCCATATATTGCCTAATGAGTTGCAAAATCTAAAGTAACTTTATTCTGTTTTAAACAGACACAACCATTTTCTCTCTGTAATCCTCGTTGCCGTTTAGGGTATTCTAAGTCTAAGAAGGAAGGGGAACAATTCTGCTGCTATAATTGCATTCCCTGTTCAGATGGGAAGATTTCAGACAAGGAAGGTAATAAATAGCTTTACATAGAGGAAGGACTGTGACCAAATTTGGCTGCATGAAATATTTCTGTTCATCCAAAATGCAATGTACATTTGTTGACAACGTACATGCCAACAAAGCTTGCTCTGAATTCTTAAGGCCTTTTCCCTTCCCTTCCCTTCCCTTCTCCTCCCCTCTCCCCTCCATTCCTCTCAGTTCCTCTCCTGTCCCTTCCCTTCATCTCCCCTTCTCCTCTCTTCCCTTTTCCTCTTCTCCTGCCTGCCTGCAGTATTTTCCTCTTAATTTGCTCATTCTCAACCTTCCTATTTCAAAAAAATTAACTGCTTCTGGTGAGCTAGAATTTTCTTTATTGTTTTTGCCCTATTTTGTCTCTTAAAAAAAAAAACACCCATTTTACTTTTTTTGAAGAATTTGGTGAACAAAAAAATCCACTAATAAAGAGATCATTAATTAACATATAAGTAAGATAAGTAGTTTGGTTTTTATACTTTTTTCTTCATTTTCTGTATCTCCATGAGAGAGTAGTTATATTTAGGAGGTCACTGGAAAGTATTTCAGTATAAAAAGAGATAATCAGAATAACTATAACTCCTAATCTATTATTTCATCTAAGAAATGACAAATTCCATCCCCCCCACTTCTTCAAATGTTCCTTTTATTTAAGGAAAGTGATTCAGCTTTGTATGATTACCAACACAATTGTGGTGGTGCAATGGTTAGAATGCAGTATTGCAGGCAAATTCTGGCCACAACCAGAAATTCAATCCTGGCTGACTCAAGGATGACTCAGCCTTCCATCCTTTCAAGATCAGAAAATGAGGACCCAGATTGTTGGGAGTAATGATGACATTGTAAACCACTGAAAGGAATTTTGTAAAACACTGTGGAGCAATATATAAGTCTAAGCACTATTGCTAGTGCTATTGCTATACTGAAAAAGTATGAATGTATCATTTTCTTTTTCAGATATAGATGATTGTTTTGAATGCCCTAAGGAACAATACCCAAACAGATTCAAGGATGGATGCCTTCCAAAATACATAACATTTCTGTCTTATACAGAACCATTGGGGATCATTCTGGCTATGTTTGCTCTCTGCTTTTCTTTCTTCACAGCTTTGGTGCTTGGAATTTTCATGAAACACAAAGAAACACCCATTGTCAAAGCCAACAACCGAAGACTCAGCTATATTCTACTAATCTCTCTCCTATTCTCTTTCCTTTGTTCTTTGCTGTTCCTTGGCAAGCCTGAACAGTGGAAATGCCTCCTTCAGCAAACTTCCTTTGGCATGATTTTCACCATAGCAGTTTCTTGCATATTGGCTAAAACCATAATAGTGCTGTTTGCTTTCATGGCTACCAAGCCTGGATCTCGAATGAGGAAATGGGTGGGGAAGAGATTTTCTAACTCCATTATATTTCCTTGTTCCTTTATTCAAGCCCTAATTTGTATTGTGTGGCTGGCCACCTCTCCCCCTTTCCCTGATTTGGATTTGCATTCAGTGACTGAAGAAATTATACTGCAATGTAATGAAGGTTCTCCTGTCATGTTCTATTGCATCCTGGGCTTTATGGGTTTCCTAGCCACTGTCAGTTTTGTTGTGGCGTTTTTAGCTAGGAAATTACCTGACAGTTTTAATGAAGCCAAATTCATCACATTCAGCATGCTGGTGTTTTGCACGGTTTGGGTGACATTTCTTCCAACCTATCTGAGCTCCAAGGGAAAATACATGGTAGCTGTGGAGATCTTCTCCATCTTAGCTTCCAGTGCTGGGTGTTTGGGTTTTATCTTTTCTCCAAAATGTTATATTATTTTGGTGAGACCTGAGCTGAACAGCAAGGGGCACCTAGTAAAAATAAACAAGTAACAAATCTGTAACTCTGACTCAACTAGTTTTTTCCCCTCATGACCATAAACCATCATATTTAATTATACTGAGTCTATTGGGTATTTATAAATGATTGTTTTCTTTTATATGGACCTAATTTTCCTACAGAGATTGGATCAAAATGAAGGATGACTCTATATTTTTATTATGTTGATTTTGGCTTCTTCCTGTTGATGTTATTCATATTAATTATAATTTTGTTATCTTTTTTTTGAGGTAGGCTATCCAGAATCACAATTATATGAATTGGATGGCTAAATACGTATTTCAATTTTCATCACTGAGTACATCTATCCCTACAGCTCCAAGTAGTTGCACTGCAAAATAAAAACTAGACTCTCTTCCTGTAACTGTTTTTGAAACAGATCTTGTCTTTGAAAAGCGTAGATTACCTGATTGCAGTAGTGGTGATCAATTATGAATATTTTTTGTAGTTCACTCCATATTGAGTTTATTTTATATTTATCTAGAAGCCTCTGTCATTCTGGATTTATCAAGAAACCTCTGATATTCTAGATAAATGAGCAAATTTTTTAAAGGTTAAGCTTTCAGTTTTATGGTAAATATACAGGCAGAAGAAAGTGCTATAGTTATTGATGTATGTGCATGCTTCTCTCTCTCTCTCTGTGTGTGTATGTGAGAGAGAGAGAGGGAGAGAGGGAGGGAGGGAGGGAGAGGGAGAGGAGAGGAGAGGAGAGGGAGAGGAGAGGGAGAGGAGAGGAGAGGGAGAGGAGAGGAGAGGGAGAGAAATTTGTGCAGGAGTTTGTTCTGTTTCTGGCATATTCCAAGAAGGAACAAAAAATAAAGTTGATAATCCCTTGCCAATGGCACTCAAACATCAGCTGGGAACAGGAAGTGATGGGATTGCTGGACAAGGAGCTGAATAGGAATTAAAACTCATTCACTGCTTGAGAAGCAGCCCTGCAGATCAAGTCAGCTTCCCAAGTCAAGACAAGATGGAGAATTTGAGATTGAAGCAGATTGTTTTCAAGGATACCTTCGGTGCAGTTGCAACTAGGACAAAAGAAGAATAAAGCAAGACACTGAATTATGTAAAACAGGGCTAGTTTATAGGGAGCAGCCAATCTAGAAACAATGGCCAAAATAGAGGTATAATATTGGCATTATAATGAATATAATATAATGTTGAAGAAGATGGCAGACAGGCATTTTCAAAGTTCTGCTGATTGAAATCGAAGATCAAGATTCCTGCTGTTTATTCTTCTTATAATGTTCTTTGTTTAAAGTGAAGAGAATTGCACTTCAAAAGAGAAAAAAGATATGGAGATAGTCCTCAACTTACAACAGTTTGTTTAGTGACCACTCAAAGTTACAAAAGCACTGAAAAAAGTGACTTATGTCCATTTTTCACACTTATGACTGTTGCAGCATCCCCATAGTCATGTGATTAACATTCATATGCTTATGAACTGACTCATATTTATGACATTTGTAATGTCCTGGGGTTATGTGATCCCCTTTTGAGACCGCCTGACAAGCAAAATCAATGGGGAAGCCAAATTCACTTAACAACCATATTACTAATTTAATAACTGCAATGATTCACTTAACAACTGTTAAATAAGAATACATAGAATGGATTGTGGCACCATTACATGCAATTATAAGTAGTCCTTAACTTACAACTTGTCGCTTAACAACCGTTCAAAATTACAAAATATCCAGATTTGGTGTTTTATGGCCCATGAAGCACTTCTGGGAATCATAAAAAACTTTTGTCAACCCCCCACACAAACATGCAGTCACATGACCACATTTCAGGCACTTAGCAACCAGGACACCTTTACAACCATTTGCAGCATCCATCCCATGGTCGGTTTCTGGTTTAAAAAAAACACCCATTCAGAAGAATGGATTCATACTTATAACTGTGCATTCATTTAACAGATGCTGCAAAATATTTCATAAAACCAGATCTGGATACATGGATACCCTGACTTATAACCTAACAACTTACAACTGGAAATGAAGTCCTAATTGCAGTTGTAACTCAGAAACTGGATGATTTAGGGAGTGTTTAAAACTTTATGTATATATGGAGAGAGGGAGGGAGAGAGAGAGAGAGAGAGAGAGAACATAGACATAGATGTAAATGTCAGCAACTTTTTCACTTTATCAAAGGAGCACCAAAGATGAGCTGAAATCTAGTGAATATATTCACCTTTTCAAGCCCTCAAGCAATTGTATCTCTGAATGATAATTATAACCATTCCCTCCTGCAATTATGACATTAATATGATTTCTTTCTCCAGTTCTTTGGGGGAGCTTTAAGATCTATTGGAAAAATAACAAAACAAATCAATATTAAATCATGTTTATCAGCCATTCAAAGTTAAAATAGGAGATCTATGATTCTTCATCAGTTGGATTGCAGATAATTTGCACTGAACAGTCATGACTTCACATAGTAAGCAACCAATCAGGTTGAATAATAGTGGACAGAGACCTTGCCTGGTCACATCACTGCTGTTTGATTCATTTTTAGCCAGAAGAGTTCCATGAAAAATGATGACATTGGTGGTGTTTGTATTAGTGCTACTTCCATTGACAGTGTGCAAAGTTGCTAGCTTTAGATGTAATGTTAGTAAGCCTCTTCCTATTCATCATAAATATTATAAGTCTGGAGATTTAATAATGGCTGGCATCATTTCTCACACTTACCACTTCACAAGTCCTACTTTTTATCTAAAACGCCCTTCTTCTGCAGTTTTTAGTGATTTTGTGTAAGACCCTTTATTTTCTTAATCCTTCTGTATGTGTTTTCCAATTATATTCTAAGTGTGTTTTTCTGATGTGGTGTGCTGTGGAGAAGGCACTTTGCTGATATGGGTTTATTTAGTCATTCAGTAGTAAATAATCTAGAACATTTTCTTTTTCCAAGAATGGAGGCAGACTCCATTGTGAAAAGGTCAACTTTCAGGGACGTATTTCTGCTGGTTCCAATCTTATTCAAAGATGTGAGTATCTATTTTCAACACCTTGGACATTTGGCTATGATGTCCCTCCAAATAACAGAGTTGAATAACAGACTTGAAAGAATTACAGAGTTGAAGGGAAACTTGGAGGTCTTCTATATTATTTCAGACAAATGGTTGTCCAATCTCTTCTTTAAAATATCCAGTGATAGAGCTCCCACAACTTCTGTAGGCAAGCCATTCTATTGATTAATTGTTCTCAACCTAGAACTAAGGAGAAATTTCCTGACAGGTCCTTTCTAACTCTGATATTATTATTATTATTATTATTATTATTATTA
>CM019155.1:138851443-138891601 GCA_009733165.1 Naja naja
GGAAGGCAAGTTGAAGTTCCCCAGGACTATAAGGCCGGGAACTCCACGCCACCCGAGAGGGCTGCTGTCACATAGCTGGGGGAAAGATATGTGAGCAGCAAGCCCACCTGACCATTAGGCCCCCACCTCAGGAGGAGGGTCTCACTCCCGCCTATCTCTGGAACAGTGACCTCCCTTGGAAACAAGGTCTCCTAATAACCACAGCCACCCCACCACCCCTTCCCTGGGCCCGCGGCCGGTGCACAACCTGGAAACCTGGAGGGCATAATTTAACCAGAGGGACACCACCCTCTGGGCCCAACCAGGTCTCGGTGATACAAGCCAGGTACCCAGCCTCCTCCTCAATAATCTCCCAGAGGAGGGAGGACTTATTAGCCATGGACCTGGCATTAAAATGTACCAGCCTAAGCCCAGGGGTCCCAGTTCGTGTGCCCCCTAGGGAGGAGGCCATAGGGTCAGAGTGAGCAACAAAAGATGGCGGGTCCTCCCAACACATGATATGGCCCTATGCCTCGACGTCTCCCACCAACTCCAACCACCCTGGGAATCGTGGTCCCCACCTCAGACCCCGGAACCCCACCGGCCCCCAGTTTAGAGAGCAGATGGAGGTCGACCCGCTCCAAATCCGACCGAACCCAGCTAAAAGCCTACATTAGTACTTACCTGGTAGCTGTGGGGATGGTGAGGAGGGCTTACCTCTCCATGCTCTTAGCGTCCACAGATAACCGCCTGGCCACCCTGTTCAGGGTCACTCGCTCCCTTTTACATCTGGAGGCGGGGAAGGACCCTTTGCAGGGCAGGGCTGAGGAATTTGGTCAATATCTGTTGGATAAGATCGCTCAGATCCGGGAGAGATTGAGCTCTAATTGGCAGTGGTCTGAGGAGGGGGGTACAGGGAGTCTGGCTGATGTCATCTGGGCTGAGTTTGATCCTGTTTCTGAGGATGAAGTGGACAGGATTATGCGACGACTGAGTTCCACCACATGTTTGTTGGACCCGTGTCCTTCCTGGATGGTATATGTATTTATTTATATATTATTGGGACTTGTATGCCACCCCATCTCCGAAGACTTGGGGCGGCTCACAATTAAAACAACAACAACAATAAATAATTAAGAAAGAATTAAACTAACAAGCCCCAAGGAAATATAATTACAAAAATACAAAAATAAAAACCACCCACCCAAGGGTCACAGCCTGGATTGGTTAAACAACCAGGTCTTCAAGTCATGGCGGAAAGTGCGGAGGTCAGGGGAGGCGGAGCTCCAAGGAAGTTGGTTCCAGAGGTCAGGGGCCGTGACAGAATAGGCTCATCATCGGGGGACCGCCAACTGACATTGGCGATAGCGGGACTAAGGAGTCCTTGTCTATGTGCTCGCACAGGGAGGTTAGTATTCGATGTCAGCAGAAGTCGCTCCCTTAAATAGTAAGGACCCATGTCATGAAGGACTTTGGATGTTAAAGTTAAAACCTTGAATCTCACCGGTGCAACTGGCAGCCAATGCAGGCAGCAGGGGGGGCATGGGAGAACGGGAAACTCCCATCACCACCCACGCTGCCGCATTCTGCACCAGCTGCAATCTCGGATGGTATCTAAGGGCAGTCCTAAATAGAGCATTGCAGTAGTCGAGCCTGGAGTAACAAGGGCATGAGTAACCGTGCGCAGGCATCTCGGTCCAGGAAAGGGCATAGTTGGCAAACTAAACAGAGTTGGGCAAAGGCCCCTGGTGGCGGCCCCACCTGCTCCTCCAAGCGGAGCCGCATCCAGGAGGACCCCAGATTCCGCCCTATCCACAGGAGTTAACACCACTTCCCTATGGTTAATGATGAACATTCCTGACTGGGCGAGATGCGGTATGCACAGCCACTCAGTCTTGGCGGGTTGAGGCGAAGCATGTTTCGCTCATCCAGATCGTACCGCATCGAAGCACTGGGTCATCAAGGAGAGGGCATCACTGATTTGGTTCGGGGTGGAGATGTACGTGCCTCCAGGGAGGTCATGTGTGGCTGGCTCCAGGCAGTGGTTAATGCTTCATTGAGGGAGGGTTCTTTCCCCACCGCCTTGAAAGAGGTGGTGGTGAAAACCCTCCTGAAGAAGCCTGCTCTGGACCCAGCCATTTTAAACAACTTTCATCCAGTCTCCAACCTTCACTTTCTGGCGAAGGTTGTCGAGAGCGTGGTGGCTCAGCAGTTTCCACTCTTCCTGGAGGAAGCGGACTATCTAGATCTGTATCAATTGGACTTCTGACCTGGGTTCAGCATGGAGACGGCATTGGTCATGCTGGTGGATGATCTCTGGAGGACACGGGCCAGAGGACTTTCCTCTGTCCTGGTCCTATTAGATCTCTCAGTGGCTTTCGATACCATCGACCATGGTATCCTATTGTGGCGCCTCGGAGGGTTGGGAGTGGGGGGCACTGTTCTGCAGTGGTTCTCCTCCTACCTTTCAGGGCTTTCGCAATTGGTGTTGGCAGGGGGTCAGAGGTTGACCCCGAGGGCACTCACTTGTGGGGTCCTCAGGATTGGTCCTCTTGCCCCTCTTGTTCAACATCTATATAAGGTGAGATCATCTGGGTGAGAATCATCCATGGTTTTGGGGTGAGGTATCATCAGTATGCTGATGATACCCAGTTATCTCCACCCCAAACCAAATCAGTGATGCCTCTCTGTAATGTCCTGTTGTCTGGATGCGGTATGGATCTGTATGGGCAGGAACAAGCTACAGCTCAACCCAGTCAAGACTGAGTGGCTGTGCATACAGGCATCTTGGGCCAGTCAACAGATTCCACCTTTGGTCATAGGGGGAGGTGTTGCCCCTGTGGACAGGGCACGAAACCTGGGAGTCCTCCTGGACTCATGGCTCAGTTTGGAGGAGCAGGTGGGGGCCATGGCCAGGGGGCTTTGCCCAGTTGACTGGTTCACCAGTTACGCCCATATCTGGACCGAGATGCCCGCCATGCGGTCACTCATGCACTTGTCCGACTCGACTACTGTAATGCTCTCTATTTAGGACTGCCCTTGCATAGGAGGTTTCAGCTGGTGCAGAATGCAGCCATGCGGGTTGTGATGGGAGTCTCCCAGTACTCCCATGTTACACCCCTCCTGCGAGCTGCACTGGTTGCCAGTTGCCCTCGGGTGAGATTCAAAGTGTTGGTATTAACATTCAAAGTCCTTCATGGCTTGGGTCCAGGGTATTTCTGGGGCGTCTCCTGCCGATATCAATGCACTGCATCGCACTGGGTGAGACTCTCAGTCCTAGGACAGTCCATGAGACAGTGTCAGCTGGCAGTGCGGGGAAGGGTCTCTGTTGCAGCTCCGCCTGTGGAACCAACTACCTCTGGAGCTCGTTTGGCTCCTGATCTCCGCTCTTTCATGCGATTTGAAAACCTGGCTGTTTGAGCAGGCGGGCTGGACTGACCTCTTGGGGGGAGGTTTAAAATATTGTTTTAAATTTTAAATTAGTTTTAAATTAGTTTACCTATTGGGCTTGTTTAAGTTTAATTCTTTTTAATATATTTATTGTTGTATTTTAGTTGTGAGCCACCCGAGTCCTTTGGGAGAGAGTGACATACAATCCAATTATAAATATAAATAAATAAAATGTCCTGGGCAATCTTGCACAATAAGTTTAATTCTTTGCATATCAGTACCACAATGACAAGGGAAATCTTCCCATCACAGCTGATACAGGGGAGAGAAACTGCTTCCAGTATTACAGCTATTTCTATTCAATTTTGTTCAGACAAAGCAGATTAAACCCTGGTCATTTTGTAGAAGGATCAGTAATGATCAGGCCCAAAAAGGTTTCTACTCTCCAGGCATTCTTGGGTTAAACTGCGTAGATGTTAAATGAATAGGTCTTTTCTTTTCTTTTCTTTTTAAAAAAACATTTTATTTTATTTTATTGCATTTTATTAAACAAAACAATTAAAAACATTGAAATGATGAAGTCGGTTTGATGTGATTTTGGGTCAATATCGCATACATATATATGTATGTATGTATGTATGTATGTATGCATGCATGCATGCATGTATATATTCCTATAAACAATTATTCAACTACGTACATATACACATTTGTTCATTCATATATTATATTTCTAACATCATTCATCTTCTTTTCATCTCATCCAATCACTTACCCTTTCAACAACTCTTTTCCCAACTTGACCTTCCTCTCTGCTCCCACCAATGATAGAATTTAACTCAAATTGTATAATAAGTTGATTCATCTTTGTTTTTCATTTCTAGAGTTAACTTGTCCATTTCAGTGCATTGCAAGATTTTGTTTATTACTTCTTCTTCACTTGGTATAACTGTGTCTTTACAGTTTTGGGCGAATGTTATCCTTGCTGAAGTAATAATGTATATAATCAAATAAAGCTCATCCTTCTTATATTTTTTGACATAATTCCTAAAAGAAAGCATTCTGGTAGGTGATCTACTTTAAAACCCAACATTTTCTCCAGCCACTTCCCCATCCTAAGCCAATACTCCTGCACTTTTTTGTGCAGGACCACCATGCATGGTAATACGTTCCCCGTTCTATTGAACATTTCCAACAATTTGGGGACTGGCTTTTGTACATCTTGGCCAGTCTGGCTGGTGGAAGATGCCATCGATAGAACATTTTGAGCAGATTTTCTTTATATGTAGTAGCCATGGTGATCTTTTTATTTCTATCCCATATTGTTTGCCATTGATCTAAATTAATGCTGTACCCAACGTCTCTGGCCTTTACCACCATAGTCTCCTTTACTTGTTCTTCATCTAATTTATAAGCTAATAGAAATTTGTAAAGTTGCCCTATCAATTTATCCTCTGATCCTAAGATAATTTTATCTAAGATTGTTTCTTGCATGTTAATTACCCATTCTTTTTTAACCCCTTTATACCTTGTTTGTAACTGTAAATATTCCCACCATTCTAGATCCATCCCATCCTGCTTTAGGTCCTGTCTAGTTTTTAACTCTCCGTCCCCATTTAAGACATCTTTGTAGGTGAAAGCTTTCCTTTGTTTCTAGGTTTGGATATGTTACTGCCTCCAATATTGATATCCAATTTGGCTTTTCTAAATATATCTGTTTTCTAGTTTTATTTCAGATCTTAAATAGTGCTTGCCTAATTCTATGTTGTTGAAAATGTCTATGTAAGCCTGGATTATCAGGCCATAGAAACGCGTGCCATCCTTGTTGCAGGTCGTGGTCTTCTAACTGCAGGATTCTTCTATTTTCTAATAGTATCCAGTCTCTAACCCATGTAAGTGAAGCAGTTTGATTACAGATTTCCCAATGAATAGGTGTTTTCAATGGAGGCCTATGGGGTTTCAATCTTGTGATGAAGTATATCCAAAGAATCTTCTTGAATCCAGGACGTATTACATGACCCATGCAAGGAAATGTTGGTTTATTTAATCCTTCCAGGAAACAGAGGGAAAGGCATGGATGTTCAGCAAATGCATTCATTGAGGAAGGTTAAAAAATCCAGATTCATAAACTCACACAGACTAATGCACTGTGACTTTCTTAAATCATATTTTTCTTGGTTTTATTTAATAGTGTGAAAAAATTTACAAAATTTTTAGATAATTAAAACTATATTGTGGAATGATATAGACCTTAACCAGAGATAAAATGTTGATAAAATAGCCATAGAAATCCAAACTGTGTATTTCAGATATGGATGTTTGCAGTGAATGTCCAGATGATCATTATCCAAACCCTACCCTGGATTCATGCATTCCAAAGAAGAAAACCTACTTGTCCTATGGAGAACCTTTGGGCAGCACTTTGGCCAGTTTTGCTCTTTGTGCTACTTGTCTCTCTGCTTTCATTCTGGGAATCTTTGTTAAATACCATGACACTCCCATTGTCAAAGCCAACAACCAGAACTTGACCTATGCTCTCCTTGTTTCACTCTTCTTCTGCTTCCTTTGTGCTCTCCTCTTCATTGGCCACCCAGAGAAGCTGACTTGCTTCATTCGACAAGGTGCATTTGGCATGATCTTCTCGACAGCAGTTTCTTGCATCTTGGCCAAAACCATCGTGGTGGTTCTAGCATTTACCGCTATCAAGCCAGGGTTCAGGATGAAGAAATGGATGGGCCAAGTATTGGCCAACGCCATCGTTCTTTCCTCCTCAGTGATTCAAGTCACCATTTGTACTGTGTGGCTAGTCATTTCCCCCCCATTTCCAGGTGTGGACATGCATTCAATGGCAGCAGAAATTATTGAAGAATGTAATGAAGGTTCAGCTTTCATGTTTTACTGTGTCTTGGGCTTTATAGGTTTCCTGCCCATTGTGAGCTTTGTAGTGGCTTTTCTGGCCAGGAGATTGCCTGACACATTCAATGAAGCCAAGTTTATCACCTTCAGCATGTTGCTGTTTTGCAGTGTTTGGATGTCTTTTGTTCCAACTTACCTAAGTACCAAAGGGAAGTACATGCTGGCTGTGGAGATCTTCTCTATTTTGGCCTCCAGTTTTGGGATACTGAGCTGCATCTTTTTCCCCAAATGCTACATCATTTTGTTGAAGCCAAATCTTAACACAAGGGAGCAGCCAACAAGAAAAAATAAACTCTGAACAAGGAACCTGAAATACTGTAAATTTTTTCTCAAAAACACTGAAGGAAAAAGGGTGCTGTGTAAAGATTTCACATTGATGGCTCTGTTTATCTGGTTTTAAACCTTATATGTGTGTTATTTCAACTGTTTGTGCCTTTAAGTAAAAGCTGACTCTTCACCACTAGTGTTTTTGCACATGTAGTTTAAGTACAAATTCTTCTAGGAGGCATTGCTGTCTTTAAATATTGGGAAACATCCCAAGTCTGTGCAAGCAAAATGGTGTTAAAATGTGTGATATGTAAGCTATTTTATACAGATATTGAGCAAATTCTCAAATTCTGACCTCCAGAACTTTTAAAGAAATTCTGAATTTCTCTTTAAAAACTTTGTGTGTGTTTGTGTGTGTGTGTGTGTGTGTTTGTGAGAGGGAGGGAGGGAGAGAGAGAGATAACAGCATAATATTTTCTTGGTGGAAACATCATTTTAAGTCTGAGTTTCTAGTTTAGATCATTATTGAAATTTACAAATAAAATTGTGACATTTTGTTAATCTCATCTTTAGCCTCTTTTTGATGCAAAATTTGATTACTCCTTCTGTTTCTGGGAAGCTGCTCATCAAAAGACAGAGAGAGTAGCAGCATGTTCCTTTGCTCACTTAACAAGAAATAATTAGGATGGCTTGGATTACAAACTGTGATGTTAGCTGACTTTCTCACAAAGCAAACAGTGCATTTACATTTATGCATGAACTGCCATGAGACAATTTGTCCTGACTTTCTTATATCCATACATCCTACTGACTGAAACACAATGACACAGTCACACACAGCCATCTATATGGACAGATAAATGTAGATGCCTTTCACATGCATATTTTCCACATTTATTTATTTATTTATTTATTTATTTATTTATTTATTTAATGAGATTTCTATGATGCCCTATCTCTTGGAAGACTCAGGGTGGCTTACAATAATAAAAGAGTATAATACAAATACTGAAAAGCCATTAAATTCAAAATCCCACTAAACCAATAAAGCTAATAAAAACAATTTCTAAAATCCCATCCCCTCCATCAGTCCAGGCTGGCAAGTTGGAAAAGCCATGTGTTTAGGCCACGATGGAAGGACCAGAGGTCAGGGGCCACCTGGAGCTCCAGGGACAGCTGATTCCATAGGACAGGAGCTCCCACAGAGAAGGCCTTACCCCTGGGGGTCGCCAGCTGACACTGCCTGGCCGACAGCACCCCAAGGAGGCCCTGCCTGTGGGAGCACAGGACATTGGAAAGCCATTACTGGCAGCAGGGTCTTCCACAAATACCCCGGTCCTATGCCATGTATGGCTTTATAGGTCAACACCAGCACCTTGAATTTTACAACTGAACACTCCTTGTGAGTCCATCCAAAGCATGCAGCATGGACAACGTCTACATAACTCAAAAGCTTCACATGATCAATTCTGAGAACAACTGAACTTTGGTATGGATCTCTATTCAGTCTCTCCAAATACTATTGTATGTTTTATAATTTGTACTTGAAATGGCCTATCCTCCTGATCATGCAAATATTTTGTAAGCTTAGAAAGTGTTTAATGTTCTTTTTTGTAAAAGCTTTTGTTTCTTATCTCCTTTGGTTTAAAAATTAGGTACATTTTTTCTATCCTACTAAACAAACCCAAAAGTTGAATTCAAATCCCCAGAACATATTCACATATTTCCAAAGTCTCAGAGAAACACTGCCACTGATTAATAATGATAATGACAATATTTTCCCCATGCAATTCTGAAATTAACTATGTTGACTTCCCAGTCCCTTGGGGGATGATTAGATCTACTGGAAAAGTAACAAGCCAATATTAACTTGTGTTTATTTGTCATTGAAAGCTAGAGATGAAATCTATAATTCTTCCTCAGTTGGATGATAGATAATTTACAGAGAGCTATCATGACTTCAGTTCTCACAATTAGCAACCATTCAGGTTGAACAGTGCTATACAGAGACCAGTTAGAAGATTTGTGTGGAAGATGATAGCCCTGGTGTTGTTGGTATTAGTGCTACTTCCATTGGCAGTATGCAAGATTCCTAACTTTAAATGCAATGTTAGTGAGCCTCTTCCTATTCATCATAAGTATTATAAGTCTGGAGATCTCATAATGGCTTTCATTATTTCTCACACTTACCGGTTTTCAAATCCTACTTCCTATGAAAAACGTCCTTCATCTGCACTCTTTGGTGATTTTGTGTAAGGCATTTTATTTTCTTACTTGTGCTGCATGCACTTTCCAATTATATTCTACATCTGTTGCTGTGTGTCGGGGAGAGAGTGGAACTTTGTTGATGCAGATTTCTTTAGTTGTTCAGTAGATTTTTTTTCCTTTTCCTTTTCTAAAAATGGAGGCAGACTCCATTGTCATTCAGGGCCATATTTCTACCTTATACACTAAGCACTTAAGGTTATGAATATTTCTTTCCAACATCATCATTATTTACTTGTGATTTCCATTCTGGGACACTTTGAAGGGAAGCAATGAGGAATTCTTTATTCTGAGATGGATCTACACATTATTATTACCATACTACTAAAGATGGATAATAAATATCTTTGAATTTTTAAGAGAACATTTTAGAAAGAGTAGAAAGAAGCAAGTACTCACATTCTAATATAATTTACACATTAGTGTTGTAAATTTAATTAAGGATTTATTTGTGAGACTAATTCTCTCCTCACCTAATCTTTGTCTGCTCCATGTAAATGGTCTAATCATCTACTACGGTGGTTGAAGAATGGAGATAATACATGGAGAGACAGTTTTAAACTTATCTATTATCTGTAATTTAATTTGTTAATAATTAATGTCAATTTGGATGTTCTGCGTGACTTAGAGAATGAGAGAGGAATAAGTAGCAAGGAAAAATTCAAGGTAGCATCTTAAATACAATGCTATCAGTTTTAATCTGGGTGACTTTTATTTATTTAAGGATAATAAAGGGAGCAAATGAGCCACCCACTATGATACCCATGGATTCTGTAGGTGTTATTCTTTTTCCTCTAAAAAGAAGACAGACAATAAGGGAACCAAAAATTCACAGAGAGTTTCCTAGAAGAAACCACAGTAGTTTTGTAACCTTCCACAACAGTATGGTCATAGATATTAAGAGTCCAAATATTGCAGTCATATTTGAATTCACTTAGCACTTCAACACAATAATGTGTCATATCTCTGTATTTTTATCTTTTTCTTAACCACAGTCCCAAAAATGTGATTGAAAATAGGACTTAGGATGATGGTTCTGCCTATTTTCAGTGTTGAGCAAATCACTTTGAAATCTGAAATGTATGGAGCTCATCACAAGAAGAGTATGAGTACCACTGATTTATTAGCTCAATCAATTAGATTCTGTGATCATTTCAACTTTGAGCACCATACTGAAAAATTGAGGTCTATATCTCTGGAAAATTTCCATTCCTAAAATCATTAACTTCTTTCAAATTTTTGAAGCTGCTATAAAATCATGCAAAACAGTCTTCCAAAAAGGATTAAAGAAAGTCCTACTGAAGTCCCCAGAAGTACTTGGGCTCTTTAGATTCACAAGAAGCCAGAGAAATAGCTTCAAAAATGAAAGCATTCAAAAGTATTCTGAGAAAAAGCAACAAGAGATATTTGGAAAACAATTTCACGTTTTATGTTTTAATGTTGTTGAGGCATATTAGCATTCTGAAGAAAAATCTTTAGAGAAGTCAAAAGGTTATTCCAGGACAAGGATAAAGCAATTTAATTTCAAATAAGACATTTGCTAAAGTATCATTTGTAGCTATTGGTTTTGTCATGTTGTAGAGTCATGAAACCGAACTACCAACATATCTTGACTTTGGAATTTGCTTTAAAGGAGATCAATGACAATACCCAACTCTTACCTAACATCACCCTGGGCTTCCATATCTACAATAATGATTTCAGTGCCAGTGTTATTTACCTTGCTTCCATGGAACTTCTGTCCACAAAAGACAAATACTTTCCAAATTACAAATGTGATGCCCAAAATAATCTGGTAGCAGTCATTGGGGGACCTAACTCTGATGTCTGCCTCAACATGGCAACAATTCTCTGCATGTACAAGATCCCACAGGTAGGTAATGTGAATATACCTTAAGTATTTAAAAAGGGAGAACATCTCTAAAAGTTGGGGCATTTTTCTGACCAAGTTATGAGTGAACAAAATAGAGACCAATCCAAAGATTTAACTTAAATAGAAACTCTTCATTCTAGGAAATAATTTATAGATTCCATTTTGAGTTGTCTGTCTATTTCTTCATTGAAGTAGATTGTATCATGTGAAGAGGAAGTAGACATGATTTGATAGCCACATTCATGTAAATAAATTCAGGCAACCCGGTTAACCAGAGAAGAAACATGTGCTTTACACAAGAAAATGGTAAAAATGGTAAAAAATGATGCATTAGGAGTATTTTGTGATCTGAAACCCAAATCCAGGAAAATTGAATAATACAAGAATGAAAAACAGAACCAAAGATTCATCAGCATCAGCAAAATGTATGGACAAACACCCATGCTTGTTTGTTTTTTTAAATATATTTTCTGGTGCTCTCTTTTGATTTAGCTCATGTATGGCTCTGCTCTATTGATGGAGAAGCAAACCGAAGGAGTTTTTTTTCAGCAAGTGTTCCCAACTATGGCACTCCAGTATGAGGGTATTCTCAGGTTATTGCTATATTTTAGCTGGAGATGGGTTGGAGTGGTTTATCTGAATGATGTTAATGGAGAGAGATTCGTACAGGAAGTGCTCCCTATGTTCTCCAAAAGCGGCATCTGCTTTGACATCATACAAAGATTCCCACAGCTAACTTTTTCTGTATTCGCTGAGCAAATGGTGAAGGAGGGCTTTGAAACATTCCTGGGTATCATGAAAAGCTCTGCAAATGTATTGATTGTACATGGTGAAATCCAGACCATCATTATTTTGAGAATGGTACTTCACTTCTCAGAATTTGAGAACATACCAATGGTAACTAAAGTCTGGATTATGACAGCTCAAATGGATTTCACCTCAATTCCCCTCCAAAACATTTGGAAATTAGATTTCATCCATGGTGCTGTATCACTTGCAATGCACAAAAAGGAATTGTCTGGTTTCCAGAAATTTGTTTTGGACCAAAATCCTAAAGGGAAAAGAGAAGATGGTTTTATCAAACCTTTTTGGGAACAAGCCTTTAACTGTGTGTTTCCTGTTTCTCTGGCAGACCAAAAGGGGAGCATAATCTGCACTGGGGAAGAAAAATTAGGCTCTCTTCCTGCCTCTGTTTTGAAACAAGCCTGACTGCTCATAGCTACAGCATCTACAATGCTGTCCATGCTGTTGCTCATGCTCTACATGATATGCATTCAAACAAAATCAGGTTCAGGTCAAGAAGAAAGGGAGGGAGATGGAAGCTTCTGAATAAGTCATTGTGGCAGGTAATTGTCTTCCAAACCAAGATACTTTATGCATACTTGTTCAGCACATTTGTAAGTAAAGAGTGGATATCTAGGTTAGCAGTTTTCAACCTGTGGTCTGTGGTCCCTTGGGGAGAGGAGGCCTCCATGAGGTCTGAAAAGGCTTGAAGAATAATTATGATTTAAATCTGCAGTTAAGTCTTGGAAGTCTTTGACCATGGTCCATGGCCCAAAATTTATTTAAAGGGTGTTGTTGTGGCCCGCCAGTGGCTAGTGGAGCTGGCAGCAGAGTCAGACAGTGAGGAGGTTGGGGAGGAACCTGGGCCAGTCCTGGAGGCTGAGGAAGGCTCAGACAAAGGCTCTGCATCAGAGACAGAGATGGTGCCAGGGCAGGCTTGCAGTCATCAGCTGCCTTCAGGCTCAGACAGCAGTGAGGTGGGGGAAGCTTCTGGAATCAGCATGTACAGAGCTACCAAAAGGAAGGAACCATTAAGAACTCATGATTGACATGGGAGTAAGGTCACAGGTGGATGATGAATGGCCCCTCCCATCATGATTAAAATAGGAGCAAAAGGAGACGGGGCTTTTTCAGGAAACAACTCGTTCATTCGTTCTCATGAAGATTTGTTTGTGTAACCCTGCCCTTCCCTGTCAGCACTGCATGTGGAAATATTTACCATGCAGCTTTTCAGGACAGATAAGGTCTGAGCCAATTAGTATATCTTTGCAAGACTCTTTGCCAAGCCATTGGCTGAATGCACTAAATTCACATTATTTTTAATAAAAGAGATTTTGACAGGACTCAGAGTTGCCTTAGTGCTTTTTGGGGAAGCTTAGGAGAGAACAGGTGTCAGTCATGAAGAAAGGTAGAAAATCACTTATCTAGGTCATTTACTGTTTACTTTTTTAAAGCATACATTAGCATTTCTTTAACTCCATAAATGTTTTCTGATTTCAGTTGCACCATTACCTGAGAAGTGTTTCATTCAACAACTCTGCTGGGGAAAAGGTTTCTTTTGATGAAAATGGTTCATTAATTACAGGATTTGACATTGTAAATTGGGTCACTTTCCCAAACCAATCCTTTCAGAAAGTAAGAGTTGGCAAAGTAGAACCATCGGCTTTCTCTTTAAAAATGTTAAACATTTACGCAGATGATATTGAATGGCCACTTAGATTCAACCAAGTAAGGACTTAATTCACATTGTAATAATGTAAAGAATTTTCTGATGTTAAAATAAAACAGTTCGTGCCATATAGCCCCTGAAATAATTTATAATTTATATAATTTATTTTTGTTTTACATATTTGTAAAACAGTGTAGTTACTATAAAGGTAAAGGTTCCCCTCACACATATGTGCTAGTAATTTCCAGCTCTAGGGGGGGCGGTGCTCATCTCCATTACAAAGCCGAAGAGCCAGCACTGTCAGAAGACATCTCTGTGGTCATGTGGCTGACATGACTAAATGCCAAAGGCACACAGAATGCTGTACTTTCCCACCAAAGTGGTCCCTATTTTTTACTTGCATTTTTACATGAATTCAAACTGCTAGGTTGGCAGAAGCTGGGAGAAGTAACAGGAGCTCACTCCGTTATGCAGCCAAAGGGATTCGAACCACCAAACTGCCAACCTTTCTGATTGACAGGCTCAGCATCTTAGCCACTGAGACACCATGTCCCTAATTACTATATTAATAATTACTATATCAGTCCCCAAATGCTCTTGAAAAGTGGTACTATCATGCTATTTTTTTAGATCATTTCATAATTGTAAATCTCTTGCCTTTTCATTTTTGAACAGACATGGCCCCTTTCTCTCTGTAATGACAAATGTCATGGAGGCACCAGTAAGACAAAAATGGAAGGGAAGCCAAACTGTTGTTATAATTGCCTTCCATGCACTGAAGGGAAAATTTCAAACCAGACAGGTAAGAAATATGATAAAGAGATGTTGGTTGTGACCTTCGATCCCGCAGGATCATTCAAAATGTAGGGGTGATTTTCTTTCCCAAAATTTATTGAAATTATGCATACTCTATAAAATTTCAGTAAAAATATATCTACATTTCTAAATCATTCTAGATTGTTTTTGCTAATGCTTTCTTTTCCAGATATGGATGACTGTGTCCGGTGTCCAGAAGATAAATATCCAAACTATGACCAAGATGCATGCCTTCCAAAAGATATAAGCTTCTTGGCTTATGAAGAATCTTTAGGGATCAGTTTGGTCATATTTGCTCTTTCCTTCTCTTTTGTTACAGCTGTGGTACTTAAAATCTTCCTCAAGCACCAGGATACTCCTATTGTAAAGGCCAATAATCGGAACCTTACCTATACTCTCCTTATATCTCTCTTCCTCTGCTTCCTGTGTACCTTGTTATTCATTGGAAGGCCTGAGAAGATACCCTGCCTCTTCCGCCAAACAGCTTTTGGAATCATCTTTACAGTGGCGGTTTCTTGTGTATTAGCCAAAACCATCATTGTGGTTCTGTCTTTCATGGCCACCAAGCCAGGATCTCAAATGAGAAAATGGGTGGGAAAAAAACTAGCAACCTACATTGTTCTTTCTAGCTCTTTTATTCAAGCCTCTATTTGTATTGTGTGGTTGGCAATCTCACCTCCATTCCCAGATTTTGATACTCACTCAGTAACTGAAAAAATTGTTCTGGAATGTAATGAAGGTTCTGCTATCATATTTTATTGTGTATTGGCTTTTATGGGTATCTTGGCTGTTATCTGTTTTACTCTTGCTTTCCTGGCCAGAAAGTTGCCTGACAGTTTTAATGAAGCCAAGTTTATCACTTTCAGCATGTTGTTATTTTGTGCTGTTTGGTTGTCCTTCATTCCAACCTACTTATGCACCAAGGGGAAATATATGGTAGCCGTAGAGATCTTTTCCATCTTGGCCTCTGGTGCTGGTTTATTGATTTGTATCTTTTCTCCCAAATGCTACATAATTGTTTTAAGGCCTGAGTTAAATAGCAGGGAACATCTGATGAGACGAAAAAATTAAAAAAAAATTACTTGTCTACACGAAAGAGGCTATAATTTAATTTAATTTTAAGAAACGAATTTTAAGTCACACTAACATGTTCCATTTGCACAAACACTATTCTGATTAGAATTAATCATAGATGGATTGGAAGAACCATTTTATAACTTCTTCACTGGGATGTAAACTTCATAGGAATCTTGCAATAAAACACGATTATAAAAAATATCTGCAGATGTTCCTATTCTTTCAGTTCCAAATACAAAATGAAATGTAATGAGTAGTTCATAGAAAATGAGTATTTTTTCCCCAATTCTAGTAATAAATTGCAAATTGTTAGATGTATAGTGCTTTAAAGTGAGGATGGAAGGCCAATTTAGTGTAGTAGTTAAAAGCACTGGAAAAGAAACTGGGTGATTGTGAATTGTAGTCCTGCCCTAAGTAGAAGGCTCACTGGGTCACTTTGGAGAAGTCACTCCTTCTCAACCGAGGGAAGGAGACAAAAGAAATCCATTTCAAAAAACAAAAACCCTTGCCTACCAATTTTTATTGACTTGTCTGCATTGTTGCCATTAATCAAGACTGGCTCAAAGGCACTTGTAGACATAAGAAATTCACACAAACACACACGTGAATAAAGATGCTGATCTTGCCCCACCTCCTGGCCACCTAGCAGTTTGAAAGCATAAAAATGTGAGTAAATAAATGGCTACCTCTTCAGTTATGCTGGCCACACAGCCATGTAACATGGAAAAAGTCTTCAGGCAATACTGGCTCCCTTAGCTAAGAAATGGAGAGGAGCCTTTTGGTGGTTGATTTCCCTGAGTGCCAGCCTTCCATTACTTGTGTTTTGGGACTTGGCTTGATCATAGTTCCCAGATGAAACTATATTTTATTCCTTATACTATGTCCATCTTCCTTTAATCATTAACAGAATCCACAATGGACCAAGAATCAGTGTCTCTGATAGATCATTGACAGTCAAGCTGAAGTTAAGTTAATCAAGTAAAAATAGCAAACAGAAAAAAATATTTACCCCCAAATAAATTGCTGGGACCTAATCCACATATTAAAGGAGAAAGTCTATAAACATAGAATTAATTAAAATACTTTAGTTTCCCAGTGGGATTGCATATTCACAAGAATAAACATTATAAGTGACATGTACCTACACACAACCCTAACCCTCAAGTATCACTCTAGAATCAGCATGTACACACTTCCACACCCAGGACAAGCTCCCCTATAAAACAACTCTTCTGTACCCCATTTTCTCTGCAGCTACTCTCATTGGCAAACTTTTTTGCTTGGTGCACTTCGCATTTGATGTTTGTCTTCTAGACATTTCATTTCCAAACTGGATAATATAATCAGTGCTAAACAAATTTGCCAAACTGGATAACATCACTCTGCTAAACAAATAATTTCCTCAACACTGTCTAACTATTTACAAAGTCTGCACTACTATTACTATTAATCTTCTCATCACTCCTTATCACCTATCCCCTCCCACTTGTGACTGTATGACTGTAACTTTGTTGCTTGTATCCTTATGATTTATATTGACTGTTTCCTAGTATGATTTGATTGCTTATTGTACTCTATGACTATTATTAAGTGTTGTACCTGATGATTCTTGACTCTTGACAAATGTATCTTTTCTTTTATGTACACTGAGAGCATTTGCACCAAGAAAAATTCCTTGTGTGTCCAATCAAATTTGGCCAATAAAGAATTCTATTCTATTCTATTCTATTCTATTCTATTCTGTTCTGTTCTGTTCTGTTCTGTTCCATTCCGTTCTGTTCCGTTCCATTCCATTCTATTCGTCTGTTGTTTACTTTTAGCTTGTTTGTCTGAATTGGTAGTTCCTTGATTGGGGTATTATTTACTTCTTGATTGTTGGTCTAATGTTAATCCTGGTGTTAATCTCTGCTCACCTGGGTGTTGATAGCTGGTAGGGTAGTGTTTTGATCTTTTTGTTTCTTTTTTGACTTTTTGAGTCTCTCTTTTGAGAGATAGGTAAATATTTTTTAAGTCTATGTGTCTTGATTTCTCTGAGTGCCAGGCTTCCAGGAATTTTCTGGTGTTTTGGGACTTCAAATGAAACTATGGTTGAGTCTACCCATAAGCCTCATCATGTCTTCTGACTGCTAATTGGTATACATGACTTCACTCTTCCAGTCTTTTGCCTGTTTGTCCTATAAAGTGGCTATCTCAGTCTTTACACTTAATGGTAATATAGAATGATATGGTTATGTTGTAGAGTTTTTTTCTGGGGCTGCTGGGTATTTTGTTCACCTAGAATGCTTTGCAGAACTTAAGTTGGTTGGTGTGCTTTGTTGATGCCATGTGGTTGCAATAGTATGCTGGTGATTTCTGAGATGTTTTTGAAGTATGACAGTATTGTCCTTTTTATAGTTTGTGTTGGTTATGTGATAGTAGGTTGAGTGGTCAGGTACTTTTGATAAAGTTGTTTGGGTAACCATTTTGTTGAAAGATACTATATGAATGATCTGTTTTCTAGGTAACTTTATTGTGGGGGTTATAATAAAATAAATCACAATATGAAGGATATTTTTACTTTCTCAGAAAAGTCTATGATTTCATGGTGTCTTGTGTTGATTCAGGAAAACTACCAGAATTTGAATTTAAGAAATTTCCTAAGTGAATTTCTAGTATTTAAATGTTGCTTTCTTATGTTGCTTTTAGTGGTATTATTTTCCTTTTTCTGGACTACAAGGAAATTATTGCATCGGAATTAACCCATGAATACTCAAGAATTAAGAACTTTGAATTGGTTTTCAGCTTCTTTAGGTCTGTGAAGAATTCTCTGGGTTGTTAATGTTTTTGCAGTTTAAAGTAAGAAAAAAGAGGCTTTAAATATCCCTATAACACTTCAGAATAATACAGAAAGAAACTGTATTAACAGGCTAGTAAGAGAAAATGAAAATCCTTGGTTCCTACCCAACATCAGCCTAGACATCAGTATCTATAATGACTATTTTAATCCAAGATTATGTAGCAGCATTGGAACTTCTCTCCACTCCAAATAGATTCATCCCAAACTATGAGTATCTTCTTTATAATAATCTGGTAGCTGTCGTAGGGGGACCAAGTTCTACTGAATTTCTTGATAGGGCTACCATCATGACACCTTACAAGTTGGTGCAGGTAAGTTCATTGTTCACTGGTTCTCCAACCATTCAGTTAATGCAATAGAGTTTTTGTATATATGACTCAAAATAAAATTCAGTTGGAAGATTTCAGCTGAAGTGTCAATTCCAAAAGACATATGCACACACACATATAGCAGTAGCACATACTTATAGACTTATAAACCACTTTACAGTGCTTCACAACCCTCTCTAATCAGTCTACAGAGTCAGCATATTGCCTCCAACAATTTGAGTCCTCATTTTACCCACCTTGGAAGGATGGAAGGCTGAATCACATATTTCAATATAATTAGGAAAATATTATCCCGAGAAATTATTAAGATCAATATAAGTAAGGGAGGGAGGGAGGGAGGGGGAGGGAGAGGGGAGGGAGGGGCAAGGGAGAGAGGGAGGGGGTATACAGCTGTAATTGATCTGGTATACAATACAAAATAAAAGGCAATATTTGACAACAATGTGAACTTTAGTATGAAACCTAGGCCAAGAAAAACTAGTTTCATTGAAAGTCAGTCATAACAGTTACTCACATGGTTTATATTAATAATGGTACCATCGTTTACAAAAAGAATTCCAAGCTTTCTGGTATATTTTTTAGTTAAACATAAATACTTGGTTTAGATATGGATAATTGTTTCCAATGCCCAGAAAATCAGTATCCAAACAATGACCAGGATATATTCCTGCCAAGGCATGTAATTTACCTATCCATCAGCTTAGCCACATCAGCTCTTGTGCTTTCTTTTATCACAATACTGGTGCTAGAGATTTTCTAGCCACAACACTCCCATCAACAAACACAGCCTCTCCTACATCCTCCTCATTGCCCTCCTGCTCTCCTTTCTTTGTTCTCTACTTTCTCATCCTTATTTAACAATGTCTTTGGAATCATCTTCTGGGTAGCCATTTCTTGCATGTTGGCCAAAACCATCATTGTGGTTCTTGCTTTCATGACCATCAAATCAGGATCAAGGATGAGGACATGGGTTGGGAAAAGCCTATTTTCATTATTCTTTCCTGTTCTCTTATTCAAAGTACCTTTTGTACTGTATGGCTTGGAATTTCTCCCCCTTCCCAGATTTTGATATATGGTCAATAAGTAGTGAAATAATTATAGAATGTAATGAAGGATTTGCTGAAATGTTTTGTTCTGTTTTAGGTTTTATGGGTTTCCTGGCTATAGTCAGTTTTATTGCAGCTTTCTTACCTAGGAAGTTACCAGACAAATTCCAGGAAACCAAATCAATTACTTTCAGCATGCTGGTGTTTTGCTGTGTCTGGCTGTCCTTTGTGCCTGCCTACATAAGCACCAAATGAAAATACACAACAGCATGTTCAGATCTTTGCCATCATCACCTCTGGTGCTGGGCTCCTGGCTTTTATGTTTTCCCCCAAATGTTACATCCTTATGATTAGACCAGATCTTAATAAAAGGGAGCAATTAACAAAAAGAGTGAATTAAACTATATTGTCAACATTTTTTTCTCCACTGGTGGAAATACAATGGTACCCAGCATTTAAATTCTACTTGACATCATAACACTAGATAAATGGAGAATGTATGGACTAATTGATAAAAAGATTACTTTGAATTATTGTTTGAAAAACATTTTTATAAAATGATGTATCAAAGATAGATTAGCTAAAACGTATAGAGGGACTTCTAACAAGTATTGGAAATGTAAGAGATAATGGTCTAGATAGTTTTATGAGAGACTGGAAGTCATTTCTGGACTTCTACAAATTAAATACAATAACAGATGGTTAAAAGAGAGATTTGAAAACTAGTGTAATGTTTTAGCTAACCTGTCCACCATATATACAGAGAGGGGGGGAGAGGGAGAGGGAGGGAGGGAGAGATTTTCATCTGGAATGTTTGTTTCTTTAATATAGTTTTCTTGTTAAATAAGGATGAGAAAGTTTATAACTATTTATAAATTATGTAAGGAGAGGAGAATTCATCTTTTATTTTATTTTCAGCATCCAGCTGGGTTGCATTTTTTATGTTCAATGTTAAGTATTTGGGTCATTATTTTTTTCTTTGTTGTTTTTGTTGTTGTTAGTGTTGGATATATGCTTTCCTAGATTGTTGGGGTTTTTTTCTGCTTTGTATTTTATTCTTGTTGATAAAACACAATAAATATACAGTATATAACAAAAATAAAAAAATCTACCTGACGTATCAATCTCATCTAAGTGTGCATTTCTCTACATTATCTTTGTTATTACGTCAACATGAAGAGAATTGTGTACATTCTTTTTTCTTTTTTGTACTCTCTGAGATGGACTTTGAAGTAAAAGACTCTCACTCAGTTTATATTTAGTTTTGTTCTCATTGTATCTGTCAGGGTTCTGATGGATGCCTTAATTAATTAATGAGCCTCAAGCCAAATTTCAAAAGAAATCCAATTATTTATTAGGAGCAACATGTCGGCACTTTCCCAAGTGCAATTGGCTCTGCCCCACATAATTTATTGCCCACCTATGACCCTGTTTCCCCCCTTTTCCCAGGGTGTGTCGTAAATCGCATTCTCCAATGGAGCCCTTTTGCAGGCTGTAGAAAAATGCCTCTCCAGCTTGCTCCAATAACCTGGGATACAATCTGGAGAAAGGTATGCATGGAATGTCATTCTGGTCATAGCAACAGAGCTTCCCCCCTCCTGCTTATGGCAACTCAAGAGCAGTCCAGGAATGCTTTACAAGTTGACAGTATTATAGAAATAATGTTGTTTGTATGTCCTTCACTGGTCAAAGTTCAGTATGGCTAGGAATCATCTCTTGGGAACAGTAGAGTTTTTGCTACAAAAAAAATAGTTTTGCAAAAAAAAAAGCACAAAACAGAAATGCCTCTAAGTTTTGAGTTATGTATTTATTTTTATTTATTTATTTTTATTTATTTGATTAGTCAATTGCTTACAAGATAATAGGTATAAATATAAACATAGTTATAAATACATGGATACATATAAGAAAATAAAAGAAACAATAGGACAGTAGGCACTTTGGTGCGCTTATGCACACCCCCTACAGACCTCTTAGGAAAGGGGTGAGGTCAATAGTAGACAGTCTATGGTTAAAGTTTTTGGGGTTTGGGGAAGAAACCACTGAGTCAGGTAGAGTATTCCAGACATTGACCACTCTGTTCCTGCAATCAAGTTTGGAATGGTTAACCATGAGTTTGTATCTATTGTGTGCTCTTGTATTGTTATGGTTGAAGCTGAAGTATTCATTACAGGTAGGACATTGCAATGTATGATTTTATATACTATACTTAGATCAGACTGAAGACGGCGTAGTTCTAGGTTTTCTAGGTCTAGAATTTCAAGTCTGGTGGCATAAGGTATTCTGCAATGAGTAGAGGAGAACTCTTCTTGTGAAATAATTCTGGACTTTCTCTACTGTGTTAATATCAGATACATAATGTGGGTTCCAGACTGGTAAGCTGTATTCAAGTATTGCTCTAGCAAATGTTTTGTATGCTCTAGTTAGTAGTGTGATATTACCAGAGAAACAGCTACGTAGGATTAGGTTAACAATTCTTAATGCCTTTTTGGCTATGTAGTTACAGTGAGCTCTAGCACTTAGATCATTTGAGATGAGTACTCCAAGGTCCTTGACAGAGTTTGGATCATCAACAAGGTCTTACTATTCAGCTTGTATTTTATTTTTTGATTTTTTTTGCCAATATGCAAGACAGAGCATTTATTTGTTGAGATTTGAAGTTGCCATTTGTTTGTCCATTCTGATACATAGTCGATGTCTTTTTGAAGGGTAGCAGTATTGTCTGTGGTGTTGAATAGCTTTACATCATCAGCAAAGAGAATACAGTTGCTCTTAATATGGTCACAGAGGTCATTTATGTAGAGTATGAAGAGAGTTGGTCCTAGAACGCTGCCTTGGGGGACACCACTGTTGACAAGTACAGAATTTGATAAGACGCTCCCATTTTGACCATTTGTTGTCTGTTTGACAGGAATGCTTCTATCCAGTTATGCAAGTGTTCAGAGATACCATAAGATTTTAGTTTTAGACTTCCGGTGATGTCACGTCATGGTGAGGTAGGGGGATTTGAGCTCTTCTCCTACCTTGAGCTTTTCTGGTTCGTGGGCAGCCATTCGTGGCAGGGTGGATTCTCGATGTGAACACCCCAGTGAGGAGAAACACTCAGAACCCGATTGGGAGTTGCGATCCTGGGGGTGAGGAAGAGTGCCCGAAGTCTGGGACAGAAGAAGCCAGCTCCCCATGTGAGAGCTGACCCAAAGGCAAGACAGTGTACCACTAGAAGGGAGCAGAAAGAGAAGGATCCAGATTGGATAAGAATGGCAATCGAATTTGGTGAGGGACTAAAAGCGATCGGTGATAACAGCCTAAAGTGGAGAGGGGGGAAAGCGGAACAGAGTGGCAGCAATCTAACTATTACCCCCAGCGTAAACTGAAAGCGAGAAGGCGAGAGATCGTATCAAAGTGGAGAAAAAAAAGAAATAAGAGTGAATTGTGACTAGAAAAGGTGGTTTTCAAAGCTTGGATAGGAATTTGTGCAGCTAACACAAGGAACTTAATGGCAAACTAAAAAGTTAGAAACGTGCTGGGCAGTGACAGAGCGGTTGTGGAGATGGCCATTGTGTGTGGAAGAGCTTTGGATACCTGGAACGAACGAACATTATTATAACTGTAAGTGTAGAACTCTAAATCAACACTCTGAGAACATTATTTTCCACTGAAATTAAAGTGACAATTTTGGAAGGAGTGACGGAGAGAGGGCATTAGCAACAAGAGAAATGATGGAACTGAGAGTATTGCTGGCAGTTTGAAAGACCGAAAAAAACTAGATTGCTGGAAGAGACTGGTGGGGCAACAGTGCAATTTAAGAGGCGGACATTGAGAACGGTGGAACGATTAGCATTCTGAACATCTACAACCAGACCCGTAAAAACTTTTAAACTTGTATTATTTAAGCTATAGAAATTTATTTACGTGAAACAGAGACTAATATTCTAGATATATATATAGGAGGATATCACTAGAACTAATGTATTACACATATACTAATGTTTGAAATATTATAATTAAGCTACATAGACCTTTGATTTGGAATACAGATATATTATTGATAGATTGAGATATAATTGATATACTATTGAATGAATTGTTCTACTCTGCTCTTTGGAAATCTATAATCTAACTATACTCCACCCTTCTTCATTCCTTTACCCATACGATTGAATACTTAATAATGAATTGTAAGATAAGACATTAAGGTATATAATGAAAGCGTAATTAATCTTTCCTGTCTCCCCCCCTCTTCTCTTTTTCCTATTGGGGGCCCTAGGAAAAGGTTATAATATAAGACAATATAAGATAAGATAGATAAGATAGATAAGGTTATATAAGATAGGATAAATAAGGGTATTAAATAGTTATATATATAGATAATTTATTTATTTTAGAACTGCCAAAAGGAGGTGGGCCTAGGTAAATGGTAATTAGAAATGCAATTTGGGGGAATATAAACAAAATACTTAAAGAACAACAAAAAATTATAAAAGAAATGGCAAGCACAATTACTACCATTACTAAAGCTGGAAAAAGCAGCATTATTAACAACGCCTACCCCACAATGACATCTACTCAAAGAACAATAGAAGGGATGTTAGGCCCGGAATAAACTAACACACAAGTGGGTACACAGGCAGTACAAAATACACTTCAGGCAATCCAAAATATGATGCTGACACTGCAAGAGACTATGTCGAACAATCGTGCAGAAAGTAAAAAGGAAAGGTAAATAATGAGAATAGAATTAAAAAATGAGTTGGGGGAGATGAAAAATGAAATTAAAAATTTAGATGTGAAAATAGGACAATTGCAGGAAATGACAAAGACTAACGAAGAAAGGATTGCAGTAATTAGCAAACAAGCAGACCAAATGGGAAAGAAAGTTGAGGACATGGAACAAAAAAATGAGGGATCAACATAAGGAGACAAACGAGACCTTAACCTATTTAGAGATGGATAGAGCCCCATATTATTATTATTTTTTATTATTTATTATTTGGACTTGTATGCCGCCCCATCTCCGAAGACTCGGGGTGGCTCACAACTAAAAACAAACAACAACAATAAATAATTAAAAGAGAATTAAATAAATCACAAGCCCAATAATAGCTAAACTAAAATTTAAATTTAAAATAAATTAAGAACCATCCCCGGAGAGTCACAGCCGGATTGGTCAAACAACCAGGTCTTCAGGTCGGTGGCGGAAGGTGCAGGTCAGGAGCCAGGCGGGCCCAGGGGTAGCTGGTTCCAAAGGTCGGGACCGCCACAGAATAGGCTCGCCCGGGGACTGCCAGCTGACATTGGCTTGCAGCTGACATTGGCTTGCCGACGGGACCCCGAGAAGCCCTTGCCTGTGTGCTCGCACAGGGCGATTGGCACTGATATCGGCAGGAGTCGCCTTAAATTATGCGGACCCATGTTGTAGGACTTTGAATGTTAAAACCAAAACCTTGAATCTCACCCGAGTGCAACCGCAACCAATGCAGGTCGCGAGGAGGGGTAATATGGGAGAATCGGAAACTCCCATCACCACCCGCATGGCTGCATTCTGCACCAGCTGCAATCTCCGGATGGTATGCAAGGGCAGTCCTAAATAGAGCATTGCAGTAGTCGAGTCTGGAGGTAACAAGGGCATGAGTGACTGTGCCAGGGCATCTCGGTCCAGAAATGGGCGCTGACGAACAAGCGGAGCTGGGCAAAGGCCCCCTGGTGACGGCCCCCACCTGCTCCTCCAACTGGAGCCTGCATCCAGGAGGACCCCAGATTCCGCGCCCTATCCACAGGGGCAACACCTCTCCCCTATGGCCAACGATGGACATTCCTGACTGGACCGAGATGCCGGTATGCACAGCCACTCAGTCTTGGCCGGGTTGAGTCGAAGCATGTTTCCGCCCATCCAGATCCGCACCGCATCCAGACAACGGGTCATCATCAGGAGAGGGCATCACTGATCTGGTTTGGGGTGGAGATGTACAGCTGGGTATCATCAGCGTACTGATGGCACCTCACCTCAAAACCACAGATGATCTCGCCCAGCGGCTTCATGTAGATATTAAATAAAAGAGGGGAGAGGACCGACCCCTGAGGGACCCCACAAGTAAGCGCCCACGGGGGCACCTCTGCCCTCCTACCAACACTAATTGTGACCGCCCTGAGAGGTAGGAGGTGAACCACCGGAGAACAGTGCCCCCCACTCCCAACCCCCCGAGGCGTCGCAAAAGGATACCATGGTCGATGGTATCGAAAGCCGCTGAGAGATCTAATAGGACTAGGACAGAGGAAAAACCCCTGTCCCGAGCCCTCCAGAGATCATCCATCAGTGCGACCAATGCCATCTCCATGCTGAAACCGGGCCGGAAGCCCGATTGGTATGGATCCAGGTAGTCCGCTTCATCCAGGAAAAGTGGAAACTGCTGAGCCACCACATCTCAACAACCTTCGCCAAAAAGCAGGTTGGAGACTGGACGAAAGTTGTCTAACATGGTCGGGTCCAGGGCAGGCTTCTTCAGGGCCTCACCACTGCCTCCTTCAAGGCAGAGGAAAAACACCTCCCTTAAAGAAGCATTGACCACTGCCTGGAGCCAATCAGGTGGCCTCCCTGGAGGCATAAGCCACCCAGGAAGGACACGGGTCCAACAAACATGTGGTGGAACTCAGATGCCGCATAATCCTGTCCACTTCATGCTCGGAAACAGGATCGAACTCAGCCCAGGTCACATCAGCCAGACTACTTGCACCCCATTCCTCAGACCACTGCAAATCGGAGCACAATCCGCTTCGAATCCAGGCAATCTTATCTGACAGGTATTGACCAAATTCCTCAGCCCTTCCCCGCAACAGGTCCATCACCTCCCCCGGACGTAGGAGAGAGTGGGTGACCCGAAACAGGGTGGCTGGGCAGTTATCTGCGGACGCTATGAGGGTGGAGAGATAAGACCTTCTCGCCACCCACACAGCTACCAGATAAGTCCTAATATGGGTTCTTAGCTGGGCTCGGTCAGACTGGGAGTGGGTGGACCTCCACCTGCTCTCTAAACCCCTCCGATGGCGCTTCATCCCCCGGAGCTCCTCGGTATACCAGGTAGCCATCCGGGATCCACAACATGTGAGGGGATGAATGGGGACAACCCTGTCGAGGGCATCTGCAGTGGCCATTTGCCAAGCAGCCGCTAGATCCTCGGCAGAGCTGTGGGCAAGGGAAGAGGGAAAAGACCTCAGTTCTGCCTGGAACCTCTGAGGGTCCATCAGGTGTCTGGGGCAGAACCATCTAAGTGGCTCCTCATCCCAGCAGTGGGGCAGCCTGTTGGAAGACCAGCCGCAGGAGATAGTGATCAGACCATGGAACGGGCAGTGTCATAAGACTAACCTGCCCTCTGTCACTACGCCACTGTTCAGACAAAAACTAGGTCGAGTGTTTCCCTCATGAGTCGGGCCTTGAATCAACTGGTCAGGCCCATGGCCTCCATAGAGGCCATGAATTCCTGGCCAGACCCGATGCTCCCCCCAGGAGGGCAGATTGAAGTCACCAGGACTATAAGCCCTGGGAACTCCACCGCCACCCCTAGAGGACATCGAGAAACCCAGGCAGGGCTGCTGCCACACAGCTGGGGAAAGGTATGTCAGCAGCAAGCCCACCCGACCACTAGGCCCTCACCTCAGGAGCAGGGTCTCACTCCCGCCTATCTCTGGGACAGTGACCTCCCTTGGAATCAGGGTCTCCCAAATAACCACAGCCACCCCACCACCCTCCCCTGGGCCCGTGGCTGTGCAAACCAGAAACCTGGGGGCATAGATCAACCAGAGGGACTCCTCCCTCTGGCCCCAACCAGGCTTCAGTGATACAAGCCAGGTCCGCAGCCTCCTCCTCAATGACCTCACGGAGGAGGGAAGACTTATTAGCCATGGACCTGGCATTAAAATAAACCAGTCTGAGTCCAGGGGTCCCAGTTCCCATGTCCCCTAGGGAGGAGGCCATAGGGTCGGAGCGCATCACGGCCCTCATCGTCTCCTGACAATCCCAACCACCCTGGGAATCGCAGTCCCCACCTCGCACTCCCCCGACCCCCCTGCCCCCAACCCCACCCCGCCACGAACCAGGCTGCAACCTACATCCCCGGAATCATTTCCCACCCTCCTCCCTAAGCTTCTTAAAAATTTGGTTAAAAATTTGGCTAAAGGGGCCCTAGTGACCCTCTTTTTAATTCTGTTAGAGCCCCAGCCCCACCCTATCCCCCTGCCATGCCATCTCTCAGGGTTCCATAACCCATCCTCGAGGTAGGCCAATGACAATGTGGCAGGCCAAACCCAAGAGGGAGGGAGTCCCCTCAGGGCCTGCAACTCTGGTACCGTATAAGTTCGAATGGTAAAAAATGAGCATATCAGGGGAACAGGCATAAGGCTTGTCGATGGAAATGACAATGACAATGACAGTGACAGTGACAAAGTCTGGAATACAAAACTTGGTTAAGTCTCAGATACTGTCCGTTGGGAGGTCCAGATTCAGAAAACCAGGCTGCCCTCTCACGGCAGGCCTGTGGCTGATGTTCAAGGCCTCAGTCTGGGCTAAGCCATGCTCTCTCACCACGGGCATCTCCAACGCGCTCCAATTGGACTGATGGCAGAGAGATGTTAAATGGCTACTAAAGGAAAAAATGTGTCCCTCCTGCTGATCTCTCACCCCGGCAAGGGGCACAATAAAATCCAGTAGCTGTGAACCAAGTTTAAGGGTGTAGAGCCAACACTGGGGTTCCGAACCCAGGCCTCTAGGGTGTCCAAACCCACCCTTCCACGGCCTAAGGTGCAGAATAGATGGTTCCCTCCCAGTGGGTAAAGTACCTTGCAGTCGAGATGGATCAAACAGATGACAAAAAAGGAGCAGTAGGTAAGGCAAGATGAAAAATAGTAGTTGATGGCTCCAGCTGCCGAAAGCCGCAGAAGAGGGGCGGTCGGGCAGTTGACAGGCAGAGTTCCGTCAAGAGCCATCCCAGGACAGGACTAGGGCCGATGACGGCTCCGGGACCACCACCACTAACCATCCTCAGGTCCCACGGAGTCGCCTGCTGACCCCCCATCATCCCCATGGTCAGGGCCATCACCGCCACCGCCACCACCGACCTGATCAAAACCGGCATAGCCTCCATCAGCCCAGGGACAGGGTCAAAACCACCACCCACAACAGCCAGACAAGGGCTAGCCGCACTCCCTGCTTCGTGGCTCCCCGCGGCTGCTCTTGGCTCCTGGGCAGTTGCCACTTGGGCATCACTGTCACGTCGGCCCTCCAACCAACTTGGAGACTGGGGGCCAACCACAACCACAGCCATCCCTGGCTACTCTCCGCAGATCCAACAGCTCAGCCACAGCCCCACACCAACGCCCCTGCTGATTCGGAGATCCCGCGGGAGGGCATCACAGGGTCTGCCGTAACGTTCACTGCTGAGTTCACCGCCACATCCAGAGCCACCGCTGAGTCATGCGGATGCCTCCGCTGACTAAAAAGCCTGGAAAAAATGTTGTCCCTCTCACAAACCAAGCCCAGCTAGTCCCAGCGAGAGATCTCACTAGCCTCCCCAAGGAGTCCGGCATCGAAAACAGGTACAGGGGGGTTGCAAGTCCCCCTCTAACACCCTCTCAGACTGCCGTGAACCCTTTGCCATTCCAGAGCTCAGCAGAGAATGGCCATATCAGACAGGCATGCACAGAAATATTACTTAAGATTCCAGAACATACAGGAAGAAAGAGATGAAAACTTGACCTTAGTTATGGCAGAAATGTTAGTGACCCTACTAAAAAGGGATAGAAAAGAGATGGTTCAAGAACTGGACGGGGCTTATAGGGTTTTTACGAGCTGAACGAGATGACATGGGCTTCCTCGAGAAGTCCATGTCAGGTTCACAAGAAAACGAGTAAAATATATAATCTATAGATTGACAAGGGAGGAAACTATAAACTATAAGGGAAGGCAAATCATTGTCTTAAAACAATGAGGGTTCATGAACAAAGAAAAGAATATCAATTCCTTATGAACTATCTAAATAAAAATATATATCTTTCAGATGGAATGACCCCGAAGGGGTATTAGTTATGTGGGAAGGGAAAAGAGTGAGGATAGATAATTTAACTAAGGCCCAAAGATTTTTTGAACAGTTAGGAGGATCAGAGGAGGAATTAAGCAGCAGAGGAGAATCATGAAACATGAGTCAAGAAGAGTTACAAACCAGTACCAGAGGAGGGGAGGGGGGAGGGGAGAGAAGGGGATAAAGAAACACCTGTTGGGGAAGAAAGGAGACGGGAGGAAATGGGAGTAAAACAGACAGTAAAAATGCAGGTAGAAAGAAAGGAACAAATGGAAAAGGAGTAAAACTGATATCCATTAATATTAATGGGTTGAATAATCAAATTAAAAGGAAAAAAATATTTTCTAAATTAGAAAAACAAAAATTGGATATAATATGTCTTCAAGAAGTCCACAAGATCAGAGATATTTACAGAACAAGAAATTGGGGAAGGTATTTACAGCTTTGGCGGGGGAGAAAAGAGAGGAGTGGTATTATATATAAAGAAGGACATTACAGCAAAATTAATTTACAATTATACAACAGGAAGAATATTAATGGTAGAGGTGGAGCTACACAACAAAAAAACTTTATTAGTGGGGATCTACGCCCCAAACAAAAATCAGAAGGAGTTTTATAAAAACCTATATGAGAAATTGATAGAAAGTGGTAATACAAGAATTTGTCTAATGGGGGACTATAACGCAATAATTAATAACAAACAAGATTATAAATGTGGACAAAAACAATATCAAAAATGAAATACTCTGCCCAAAATATTTTTTGAAATGACGGAAGAATTAGGATTGGAAGATCTATGGAGAAAAAGAAACCCAGGAGCGGCACAGTACACTTTCTACTCCAGTCCACATAAATCATGGGTGAGGTTAGACATGATATGGGCAAACAGTGAATTAAATAGGGAAATCCAAGATATAAAAATCTTAACAAATATATGGGCAGACCATAACCCAATTTTAATAGTTTGGAAAGAACGGTTACTGAAAAGACAGAGATGGACGTTGAAGACACCAGTGTTAAAGGAAGAAAAATACATTCAGAAAATGAGGGAGGACTTAACCAATTTTTATAACATTAATAAAAAGGAAGACACCTCATTGCAGAACTTGTGGGACATGACCAAGGCCTATTTAAGGGGAATATCCATGGCATACATAGCAAATAGAAATAAAGAAAGAAGAGAAAAACAGGATAAATTCACAAAAAAAATTGGAAAGCTGGAGAACAGACAAATGAGAAACCCAGACAATGAACAAATTAGAGATGAATTAGTGCAAGCAAAACATGAGATTAATATACTGGAACAAGAGGAACTAGCCAAGAAACTACAATATACAAAACAAAATTACTTTGAACACACAAACAAACCAGGCAGGTAATTAGCATATAAATTGAGAAAAGAGGACCAAAAAAGAGTGATACACCAATTAGGAGATAAAAATGGGAAAGTAGAAACAGACCCTGGGGGAAAAAAAGGAAATTGTAAGAGAGTACTTTGAGGAGCTATATAAACAAGAAAAAGTGGAATTAACTAAGATAAAAGAATATTTAAGGGAAGGAACTATACACACACTAGCTGACAATAAAAGAGAGATATTGAATAAAGAGATAACTATGAGTGAACTAAAAGAGGCGATTCAAAAACAAAAGAGTAATAAAACTCTGGGCCCAGATGGATTCCCAAGTGAATTGTATAAAATTCAGGAGATATATTAAACAACACGTTCCTAGAAGTCTGCAATGAGGTACTATTGAAGGCTAAAATACCAAACTCTTGGAAAGAAGCATATATAACTCTTATCCCTAAAGAGGAAGCAAATATAAATCAAATTAAAAACTATAGACCAATATCACTTCTGAACACAGACTATAAAATTTTTATGACAGTCATAGCACAAAGATTAAAAGGAATTTAGCTAAAAATTAATACAGACCAAAATGGATTCTTACTGAAAAGACAGATTAGATACAATATAAGAACAGTAATAGACATTCTGGAATACTATGAGAGCCACCCGGGGAATCAAATGGCATTGATTTTCTTGGATGCCCCAAAAGCCTTCGACAATCTAAATTGGGATTTTATGAAAATACAGATCAATAAGATGAATTTTGGGAGCAACTTCGAAAAAATGCTTAATGCGATTTATGATAGCCAGAAGGCAAATGTACTGATAAACGGCGAGACCACTAAAACATTCAAAATAGAGAAAAGGGTCAGACAGGGCTGCCCATTGTCACCTCTGCTGTTCATTACAATACTAGAAACATTGTTAGACAGAATTAGGGGGAATAAGAACATAAAAGAAACTAAAATCAAGAATCAGGAATACAAATTGCAGGCATTTCCGGATGACATGGTATTCGTTACAGAAGAACCAATGGAGACAGGCCCAATATTAATGCAAGAAATAAATGAATTTGGGAAATTAGCGGGATTGAAGGTCAATAAGGGGAAAACGAAAATGTTAGTCAAAAATATAATGAACAGCAAACAAAAAAAAACTGGAAGAGATAATGGGACTACAAATAGTAAATAAAATTAAATATTTAGGATTTGATAAGGGAAACAATAATGCTGTGGGAAGATAATTATATTAAAATTTTGAAACAAATTAAAAAAGACTTGGACAATTGGAACAAAATGCAAATATCGCTGCTAGGAAGAATAGCAACGATTAAAATGTTCTTTACCTATTCCAGACAATCCCAGTATTGACAAATAAATTTTTTTTATGGAATTGGACAAAATGGTGACGAAATTTATATGGGCAGGGAAAAAGGCGAGAATAAAAAAGAAGTATTTACAAGATGATAGAGGCAGAGGTGGCTTTGGGCTCCCTGACTGGGAGATCTATTATAAAGCAACAATTGGTGGGATAAGGACTGGATTAAATTGGGAAATAAAAGAATCTTAACACTAAAAGGGCATGACTTACAAACAGGGTGGCACTCATTCTTGTGGAATTTGACTAATAAAAAACAGATGTATTTTACTAGACGTATAGTACACAAATCCCTGATTAAAAATTGGTCCGATATTAGGAAGAAATATTATACTAAAATTCCAAGATGGTTTTCAATGATGGAGGCAACATTTCACCCCAATACAATGGACCTGAATAAAAACTTAAATATTACCAGATCTTAGATAGTGAGGGAGATTAAAAACGAGACAGGAACTAGAAACACAAGGAATAATAATAGATAACTGGGTCTATTTACAAATTAAAATGAGGTATAATAAAGATCTAAAGGAGTATGGAATTGAGACAAAAATACACAACTGGATAAATTACTTATGGGGCCAGAAGAAAAATTGATATCTAAATTATATAACTTTCTATTAGAACAGGAAGAGCAATTAGTGAAGGGGCCAATGTTAGGCATGGGAAAAAATATATAGCTTGGATTTGAATGACTGGGAAGAGATTTGGCAGAAAAATTTGACATATACAAAATCGGTGGCATACAAAGAAAATCAGTATAAAATGATGTACAGGATGGCACTGGCACCCGCTAGATTAGAGCAAAGTTATTTCCAGCCGCAAACCCTAAGTGTTGGAAGTGCAAAGATAAAATTGGCACATATTTTCACTTGTGGTGGACATGTCCGAAAACTAAGAAATATTGGATAGAAGTAAAAAATGGATAGAGGAAGTCTCAAAATGTGAACTGGAGTGGAGACCAGAACTGTTCTTACTGGGAATGATTAAAGGAAACCCCCCAAGGATAAATACTTGATTACACACTTATTAACAGCTGCACGAGTCTCGCTAGCACGAAAGAACCTATATGCCATCTATACAAAATATAATTAGGAAAACATATGAATGTATGGAAATGGAAAGATTAACACTCAAATTAAATGAAAAGGAGGATTCAGAGTACTATAAGATATGGGACAGATGGTACGATCGGGTGGAACAAAAGGTAAAAAGAACACCGAGGGAAAAAGGGAACCCGGGAAATACAGGGGATTTAAGTGGACATAGGATGTTATAGACATATGCCAATATACAGTGATCAGGAAGGTTATATGGAATAATTAAAATGATAACCTAAGCCAAACAAACGGGAACAATGGGTAACGAACACAGTTAGGCATAATCGATTTTTAAAGTTAAAGTGTACATCCAATCTGATATCCAAACTAAATGAAGAAAGCTCATCACGCATTGTTTTGTATTTATGTTTTGTGTATTTGTACGTTCGTGTGTTTTTAACACTTGTAAATAAAGTTTTTAAAATTAAAAAAGATTTTAGTTTTAATAGTAGTTTGTCGTGTACCACTGAATCAAAGGCTTTACAGAAGTTTATGTAGATTGCACGTTGTTTTATTCTGATCGAAGTTGCAGGTCCATATTTTGCAGGTAAGAGTTGCAGACATAGATATTTTCTGAAACCAAATTGTTTCATTATCATCAAATCAAATCATTATCAAATCATTCATTATCTTCTCTATAATTATGAACTTCTTCAGCAAACTGGGGAATTCCCAGGGCCATTATTACTTCTGGCAGACATTTTAAGCATTTCCTCTGGCCTTCAGAAATAGATCATCTATAGAGATAGAATTATATCCTAGGCCTGTCATCTGCATTTACCTGGCTTTCAATCCATCATTTTGCTCTGCAGTTCAAGGGTGTGCTAATAATAATGTGGGATCCGGGAAAGTCTTCCTTTTCACAAATGATTTTCTATGTAGATGTAATTCTTGGTTTCCTCATATTATTCTTCCTCCCTAAGAGCATTGGCAAAGTTCCAGTAGCAAAATGCATGAGCACTGAGCCTGAAACAATTCCTCATAAATATTATCAAGCTGGGGACTTCATCGTTGGTGGCGTAATTTCTCAGACCTTCCTTATATCTGAAAGGATGTCATTCTGATGTCATCCCAATAATGATGATTTGGAAGAACACATGTGAGGAACTAGCTATTTTAAAACTTCCTCCTACATCTCCTTACTCTTGCTTTTTATTTTCTGCACAAGACATTCTACAGGGTATAATTCTGGTCACATGTGAAGAACCAAGTATTTTTTTAAAATTATGTACTATATCATCTGTTGATTTTTCTTCAGAAAGGTACCTCTTTCTGTTCAGTGTAGACAATACATCTTACAGTATAAATCATTTTAATGGTAGTTCAATAACAGACAAGAAATACATCATTCTTCTAGTGCTTGAACATAGGAAAGAAAGAAACTTTATTTCAGAACTAATTATACAGAGAATACTTAACTATTTTTGTAAATTTCATTGTAGATTATTATCACAGAACTACCAACACATCTTGGCTGTTTTTGCTGTAAAGGAGATTAATAAAAATCCCCAAATTTTAACCAATATCACACTAGGCTTCAACATTTACAATAACTATTTTCTTCCAAGATATTCTTGTATTGCTGCTATGGAACTCCTCTCTACACCAAATGGATTCATCCCTAATTATAAATGTCACATTCAGAATGATCTGATAGCAGTCATAGGAGGACCAAGTTCTATTGAATTTCTTATGACAGCTTACAAGTTTGCGCAGGTAAGTTTTTTGCTTAAAATATATTGGGGATTGGGGTCAGTTAACAATATTTTAGTGTTCTAATATTTCATTGTGGGCAATAAATTTCATTGAATTGTCTTTTGGATAAATTTTAAAAACAAATGTAATAATTATAATCTTAGCTGAACTCTTGAAAGATCATCCAAACATAACAAGTATAGCTATATATATAGTAATCTTTCAGGTTCAAATAAGACATGGTATTGTGTGGCTTACCTTTAAACATAGAAGTGACACTCCAATTACAGTCTAGAGGTTCAGAGTCTACAGAATGGGGGGCAGCACAGGAAGTCATTGTTATAATAACTGTGAGTGTTATTCTGTGTCCTACTCATGCATTTTGATCAGTTTTTAGTGTCCTCTTTTTTCAAAGTCAGTGCAGGCTTCCTAGCACAAGTTTCATCAACAGTTTCTGTCAGAAACCATAACTTCTATTTTCCTTAGCTGGACATCACATTGGTATAGTATCTTTGTAGTACTTGCATGCACAATCTTGAAGCCTTCCTGTTAAGTTTGCATGAAGAGTCAGATGCGGAGTGCTTCAGTGAAGAGTTTATTAGTGACTACAGTTCATAACAAACCCAATTTGGCTGGGCTGCAGCTGCTGCTAGCATGCGATTTGTAATCAGAGTCAGTTTCCTGCACTTTTTAAACAATCATTTCTGACATTTTACAAAACAGTTCAAGCTAAACCAATGACATTCAAACCTGCATACATAACACCCCCCCCACTAGGTTCAGTCCATACTCAAACCCCAACCTATCTAATGTATTCTTTTAGGTGGGGCTCTTGCGTGTACGTTGAGACCTTGTGGTTCAGAAGTTTTAATGTTCTCACCCAGTGAGAGGAAATGTGTCTGTTTCCCTAGGAGCTTCAGTGAAGAAGACCCTGTTTGGTGATTGTTACAATCTGGTCTCTCCCCAACCCATCTCAGCCCAATACTGCCAGCACCCAAGTCGGAAGGTGATGTGCACTCTCTTCCACTTGTAAGGATGGATTTTGGCATTGTGACAGGTTTTAGGGGTTCCTGTCATAATGGCTCATTACACATGGGGTTGATTCTTGCTTGCTGATTTCACCATGTTCCTCCCTTCCCCAGAAAGGCATTAGGTATGAGACTAGAGAGAAACAATTGCGATGTTCCTGAATGAATCTGGATCTAAGCTGATCAATGTGCCTGCTCAGAGGACACCATCCTCTGTTGCACTCTGTAAGAGCGAGGGGCTGTGATTTGAGTTATTTCAGCAGGAATCCATGAAGGTTCACCCATAAGGTTCTTAGCATAAACAGAATCACCCACACGAACTTTGCTAGTGGAATCTGGTGGTGTGTTGGGTGCATAAGTGGGATGAAGGCAGTGGGGGAGACCACCTACCCATCAACAACTCTGCTGGGGATAAGTTACTTGATGAGTTAGGGTGATGTGCTGAACACTAAAGTTTTCAACTTTCTCAGTGATGTCCCAGGACCCAATTGCTGAAGCTTTTCCTTGGTAAAATGTACCATCGTTCAGCCTGGCGTTAGCCAAAGATTTTAGGGCAGTCAGGGCATGTCTGATACCCTGTTGTGCTAGATAGGATTCAAAGAGTTTGGCTGTAAATTGAGGGCCATTGTCAGAGACAAGAACATCAGGTAACCCGTGGGTTACAAAAGCTTTAAGCTGCTTGATGACAGCATCAGTTGTGGTGGATACCATAGGACACCTCTAGCCATTTGGAGATTATGCATCTACTATAATAAGGAAGGTGTGCTGTTATGTATGTAGGTTTAAATGTTATTGGTTTATTTGAATTGGTCTTGTAAAATGTCAAATGGTATTTAAATAGTCGCGGAAGAAACCCTGCACTCCCATGTGCCTTCACGACTGCGGCTATAAGAAGCCGCCGTAGCCTTACCGGACGGGTCCATTAGAGCTGTTGTCATTAATAAAGTCTTTGCTGGAACTCCTCGTCTGACTCTTCATGCAAACTTAACACTGGCGGCGAGGTTCCCTGAAGAGAGGCAGACGAACAAGCAACTGGCGCGAGATGGCTGCGCTGAACACCCCCGATCCGGCTGACGGAAGACTGGGAATCGTATACAGGTTCCACATGTTCCTGGAAGGAGCGATCTCGCCCGGCATCCCAAAGAGGCGAGGAAGAGAGTTTCTCACACACCTGCGGTCCGGCAGTCTTCAAATAAGCAAGCGTTGGCAGGAGCAGCAGAATTGAAGGTAATAGAATGGCCGAATTAGAAAAGACTTTTAAGAGCCCATTCGCCCCACAAGTATCGGTGCCTCATTAAGAGACCACAATTTTGGGGATCAAGGGGATAGCGAGTGTGTGACCATTGGCAAGCTTAAGGGACATTGGGGGTGCTTGTGACTTTACCACCATGTAGAAGAGGCCATCGTGGTTTGTTTGTTTTGGGCCTTAAGATAAGATCTTACAAAGCAAACTGTTAATGAGAAACCAAAAATCAGCTTAAAGAGGCTATTGAAGAGGCTGTTTCAGCAGAAGCCACCAAGTCCTCAGCTGCGGCCATGAAAAAGATTAACAAGAGCCTCGAGCCAACCTCAAACCTTCTGATGGGGAAAAATCCTCAACAACTCATTGCAAACAAATAGACTCATTCTGATAGCAGTGAGGAAGAGAAGTTTTTAAGCTCAGAATGGAGAAGAAAAAGAAAGACTCTGAGAAAAACAGGCAAGGATTCGTTTGCAGGGCTGTGGGGGAGACCACCCGCACTGAATGCAAGTTCTTTGACTCCATTTGCCTGGCGAGAAGAGGGGCCCATATACCAGAGTCTGCAAATCATCCAGAACTCCACCATTCAGGAAGAAATTTCCTGAGGAAGATTTTAAGCCAACAATTTAATTGGAAAAATGGGGCTCCAAAAACAAATGGCAAGAGTGAAACTCACCAAACAATATCCATTGGTCAGTCTTCACATTTAAATAGCAGAAAAGGTACATGTGAAGGTGTTTATTGAAGGAGGGACCGTGCCACATGGAAGTGGACTCAGGCTCTTATTTATCTATGGTGTCATGGGACACTATACACACTCAATTCCAGAAGAAAACATTTCCAGAAGCAAGCACTGACCCTCAAAGACTACCAAAGGAACAAGATTCCAGTAGTTGGAGCAGGGAATTCAGCGTGCAGTTTAAAAGGCCACACCAGCGTTTGCCACTGACCATCGATGGACAAAGATGCAGCGGTTTGCTGGGACTTGAGTGGTTCAAGCCACTTGGCATCAAGGTGACTGGCATCCATCCGTGAGCAGTTCTGACTGGGAAGAGTCCTTGAAGTCTGAGTTTCCAGAGGTCTTCAAGAAGGACTGGGCAAGTATATGGGGACCCCTATTGCTTTCAGTTTAGACCCCAAGGTGCCCCAATTCGTTTAAAGCCCAGGAGGGTTCCATTTGCTAAAAGGAAAAATTGATGCACAATTAGATCTCGCCCAGGGGTTTGGAACCTACTGACCACTCCAGATGGGAAACACCCATAGTCACACCAGTCAAGGCTGATGGGTCTGTGAGAATCTGTGGTGACTACAAGGGACACTTAACCATGTGCTGCAGCAGAGCGCATACCCTGTACCTGTTGTGCATCATCTGCTCCATTCCCTTGGCAGGGTACAGTATTTGCTAAACTGGACTTAGCTCAGGCATATCAACAATTAACAGTTGATGATGCCACTGCAGAAGGCACAAACAATTGTGACTCATAGAGGTGCCTTCAAATGTAAAAGACTACAATTTGGAGTAAGCACCTGGGCATTTTCAAAGTCTTATGGAAAAATGTTGCAAGGACTGCCTGGGGTAGTGCCTTATTTTGATGATGTGTTAATCTCTGCTGAAAATGACACTCAGCTTCAAAGAGACTCAGAGAGAATCCTTACAGATTCAGAAAAGCAGGTTTGAAAGTCAAGGAAGACAAATGTACTCTCAAAACAGACAGAGTTGAATTCTGGGGTACATGATTGATAAACAGGGCATCCCACTGATGCCAAGGTTAAAGCGATCAAGGAAGCCCTAAACCTCGTTGCAAGTCAGATCTGCAAGCCTTGGCCTTATTAACTTTTATCACATGTTTCTACCTCACAAAGCATCTATTGCTGAACCACCCATCGTTTATAAGACTGCTTGGATCTGGGGAAGGAACAGTCAGCATTTAACAGCATTAAGAGACTAATCACGTCTGATGCTGTGTTGATTCAATTCTCTGAGAATTTACCTGTTGTTCTGACTTGTGATGCATCCCCTTTTTGGGAGGGTTTTGAGCCATAGGCTTCCCAATGGCGGGAAGCCCCAATTGCATTCTACTCTCGCGCTGTCCAAAGCAGAGAGGAACTACAGCCAATTGGACAAGGAGGCATTAGCAGTTGTAGCAGCTGTTAAGAAATTTCATGAATATCTGTATGGCAGGTCATTCACCATTGTTACAGATCACAAACCTTTGCTTGGCATCGTGGCAGGAGACAAACCTACACCTATCCTGTCACCAAGAATGCTGAGGTGGACTGAATTTCTTGCAGCCTACTCCTACAAACTGATTCACAGGCAAGGACATTGGACATGCTGATGCACTGAGTCGTTGCCCACTACCTTGCCACAAGGAAGACTGTGAACTTGAGACTCACACCTTTTTCCTGGAGACCGTTGCTAAGCTTCCAGTCCATGCTGCTGAGATTGCCAGAGAATCTGCCAAAGATGCTGTGTTGGCACCTGTTATGGGATGGATTAAGAAAGGTTGGCCTCTTCAAGATCTACCTCACTTTGCTCAACCTTTCAAATCCAGGCAAACTGAATTATCTGTATTAAGAGGATGTATTTTGTGGGGTAACAGGGTGGTTATTCCTGCAAAACTGCAAAGGGAGGGTTTGGAAATGTTACATGAGGTCATCCTGGGATTGTGGGATGAAAGGTTTGGCCAGGAGTTATGTATGGTGGCCAGGTATTGACAAAATGGTTGAAAACTGGGTTGCATCTTGTCCCAATTGCCAGGTAGTCAGGCCTGCCCCACCTCACGCCCCACGGGAATGTCGTCCTAGGGGCCCATGGTCTAGAATCCACATTGATTTTGCAGGTCCTACAAGAGGGCACACGTTTCTAGTGTTGATGCATACTCCAAATGGCTAGAGGTTCTCATGACTTCTACTACTACTGAGGCTGTTATCAAGCAGCTCAAAAGCTCTTTGTAACCCATGGGTTACCAGATGTCCTGTCTCTGACAATGGCCCTCAATTCATGTCTAACGGATCCTTTCTAGCTCAACAGGGCATCAGACGTGCCCTTACAG
>CM019155.1:138892601-139013180 GCA_009733165.1 Naja naja
TTCCATTTGGCAAGGCCTTCCTTCAATTAGTACCTTCATGTACTTTTCTGCTTCTTAAGGGTGAAGAATGACCAATGGTTACTGTTTGATGAGTTTCATTCTTCCCATTTGCTTCTGTGTTCGCCCCATTTTCTCACTGAGTTGTTGGCTTGAATTCTTTGTCAGGAAACTTCCTTCTGTTGGGTGGAGTTCTGGATGATTTGCAGACTCTTGCTAGGTGTCCTCTTTTTTTCACAACGGAGGCAGATGGTATCTAGGAACTTGCATTCAGTTGGCTTCACATGCAGCTGAGGTCTTTCTTCTCTCCTCTTCTATTGCTTCCTTCAGCGTGATCTTAGGTCTTAGTAATAACTTGCTCTGAAGCAATTTGTCTTTAAGGCCCAGAACAAATTGATCGCGCATGGCCTCTTCTAAATTGTTAAATTCACATGCACCCCCAATGTCTCTTAAACTTGCCATGAAATCGTTTACGTTTTAGCTTTCCCCTGATCCCGCGGTAAAACTCGTGTCTCTTAATGAGGCATGATACTTGTGGGGCGTAATGGGCTCTTAACAACTTTTCTAAGTCAGGCCATTCCATTACCTTCACGTCTGCAGCTCCACCAATGCCTTCGCCATCTTGAAAACTGCGGACCGCAGTGCGTGAGAAAGACTGCCCTCTTCCGCTTCTCAGAAATGTCGGCAAGATCGTTTCCTTCCAGATACATTTGGAAATGATCTGCATACGTCTCCCAGTCTTCTGCCGTTGGATCGAATGGGGCTGGGGGGGTGTTCAGTGCAGCCATCTCTCTCTTCTTCTGTTCCACATTGCCTTCTTCTTCAGGGAGATCCCACCTTCATCGCCAGTGTTCAGTTTGCATGAAGAGACAGATGCGGAGTGCTTCAAGCTCTTTGTTTATTAGTGACTACAGCTCAGAACAAACCCACTTTGGCTGGGCTGCAGCTGCTACTTATAGCCAGCAGCCGCAGTTGCCAGCCAATCAGAGTGCAGGGTTTTCCCGCACTTTTTAAACCAATCATTTCTTACATTTTACAAGAACAGTTCAAACTAAACCAATGACTTTAAACCTGCATACATAACAGGTGGTAACACCTCTCCCCCCACAGCTAGAGATGTAATATCCTGGCTAAATAGAGATGCCGGTACATACAGCCACTCGGTCTTAGCCGAGTTGAGCCAGAGTCTGTTCCTCCCCATCCAGACCTGCACCGCTTCCAGGCACCTGGACATCACTTCGAGGGCATCAATGGGTTGGTTAGGGGTGGAGATAAAAAGCTGGGTATCATCAGTGTACTGATGATACTTCACCCCAAAACCACGGATGATCTCACCCAGTGGCTTCATGTAGATGTTGAACAAGAGGGGTGAGAGAACCGACCCCTGAGGCCCCCCACAAAGGAGGGGCCTTGGGGTCAATCTCTGCCCCTGCCAACACTACTGCATACGCCCTGAGAGGTAGAAGGAGAACCACTGTAAAATGGTGACCCCCACCCCCAACCCCTTGAGGCATCGCAGCAAGATACCATGTTCAATGGTATCAAAAGCCACCGAGAAATCTAACAGCACCAGGACAGAGGAATAACCTCTGTCCCAAGCCCTCCAGAGATCATCCACCAGTGCGACCAACGTGTCTCCGTGCTGTACCCAGGCCTGAAACCTGATTGGTATGGGTCTAGATAGTCTGTTTCCTCAAGAAACACCGGGAGCTGCCGGGCCACCACACTCTCAACAACCTTCACCACAAAGCAAAGGTTGGAGACGGGACACAAGTTGTTTAAATTAGCTGGGTCCAAGGCAGGCTTCTTTAGGAGGGACCTCACCACCGCCTCTTTTAAGGTGGAAGGGAAGGAATCCTCACTCAAAGAAGCATCTATAACTGCCTGGAGCCAGCCTAGTGTAATCTCCTGGGTGGCATACACCAGCCAGGAGGGACATGGGTCCAACAAACACGTGGCAGCACTCAGCTTCCCCATGACTCTGTCCACCTCATTTGGAGTCATAGACTCAAACTCCTCCCAGATTTTACAGTATCCTTCCTCTGCCATGCCCACCAAGCATGCCATGCCCACAGAACCGGTAGTAAAAAGCTTTGAATCCCACCACTGGCCTGTAGGTGCTGTAAATTAATTAAATGTCTCTTTTTAAAGAAAGTAAAAAGTACTATGTTCTCCACATCTTGCTATGGAAAGGAAAATTAGATATATTAGAAGAGACATAAAACTCAGTTGAATGCAGTGAGAATTGATTAAGTAAGAATTATATTTTATAATAACATGAAAGGGTGAAAAAAGGAGGAATGCATTTGGAATTAATTGAAAAATAGCACATTTTGAACTGTAAATCATGGTCAAACATCAGCATTTGACCACAGGAATGTTGTATGACATTTTAGTTTACATCATAAAATGCTTTGTGATAATTTTTATGTCATAAAACATTTTATAAAATTTGCCAAATATTAATACCACCAGACTCTTAGGTTTCTGGATGCATTCTGCGAGTTAGCTCATTTGAGGCACCTTAGTTCAAGAGTTTTGCCCTGTGATGCACTATTTCACTGAGGCTACAGACACAAGAGTTTTACTACTATATAGATAGTAATGATGTAATCTTGAGTTAGCTATTTTTCCTTTTATTCCCCCCCTCTTATTTCATATCTTTAACTTCCTTGACTTACTGCTTGTTCCTTTTCTCTTTTCTGTATAACATAGATTCTCCACAAAGGAAATGGTGTAATCTATGAATTAGACCAGGTTGGCACTTACATAGGTAATTACAAAGGCAGTCCAATCTTGATGGTTTAATGTAGCCTACAGATTTGACTAGAAAGTTGAAAACAAAAACCAGGAAAAAATATTCCTAAATTACTTCCATATTGTGAATTAGAAAACAACATAGTCATGTTTGTGAAGTCAACAAGTTTATCTTAAGCTTCTTATAATTCACAATTAGTTGTCAACATCAGCATCTCCATTCACTCAAGATTTCACTGAACTGATGCTATCAGTATTACAGTTCCATTTTTGCTGCCTTGATTTGATTTCATGGCTATCAATGTTGTCATTCTAAGCTATAGAATGACCCTTGTTTTAGATGGTTGGAATTTTGGTCCTTCAGTATTCATTAGTCTCTTTTGTTGTTGAGTGGAAAGCAGACTAAACTTGTAACTAAATACTATTGGAATAAATAAATTTGTTGGAGAGGATGAAAACAACAAAATTTTAGACATGCAGGAGCATGGGATGAGTATATGAATTGTAATTTCATATTAAGTGAAATACTGAAATATTTCACTCAATAATTAGGACAGAATCTAGGTCAGCATGAAAACTTGACATATCTTCATAACCTCTTGTTCATATCCGTAATCCTAAAATGTAAAGGTGATGAAGTGAAATATAAAATAACTGATATATTACAAACTATCCTAAATTGAATATACCTATTTGGATCTTACTTTAATGTTTATTTCAAAGCACAAAGAAGACAGAGAATGCAATAGGTTGCAAATAAATAAAGAAAAAGCAAGATCTGAGTCAGACCTGAAATATTTTGACTGAGCTTAAGCTTGGGATGGCTGCAAATGTTTTTTTTATTGCACTACACTTTTATGAAGTTAAAGTGGAGAGGAGAAGGCAATTGTAGGCTGTAAATGTGAGAAAAAGAACTAGAATTATAGAAAAGTGTTTGATCTTCTAGATATTTTTATATTTCCTTATTATGAATGTAATTATGTTGTCCCTTAGGTCACCTATTGTTTATATATTCCACCAGTGAATGATATAAGCCATCCATCTTTCTTATACCACATGGTACCTAATGAAGCACATCAATATAATGGAATTGTCCAGCTATTGCTGCATTTTCATTGGAAGTGGATTGGGATCATGGGCATGGATGATGATAAGGGAGAAAAGTTTGTGCAGATCTTGGAGAAAAGCTTTTCTGATAATGGGATCCTTTAAGGCAAATGGGACCCTTCTGGGCTTTAAGCGAATTGGTGGCACCTTGGGATCTAGATTGAAAGTGATAGGGGTCCCCATATACTTGCCCAATCCATCACTGAAGACCTCTGGAAACTCAGACTTCAAGGCCTCCTCCCATTCAGTGTTGCTTATGTGATTGATGCCAGTCACCTCGATGCCTAGTGGATTGAACCACTCAAGTCCCAGCAAGCTTGGGCGATCCTTGTCCACGATGGTCAGGGGCAAGCGTATGGTGTGGCCTTTGAACTTCACATTGAATTCTCTTGTTCCAACTACTGAATCTTGTTCCCTTGGTAGTCTTTAAGAGTCAGTGCTTGCTTCTGGAAATGCTTCTTCTGAATGTTTGGGAGTAGTCTGTGAATAGTGTCCCATGACACCATACATAAATATGAGCCTGAGTCCACTTCCATTTGGCAAGGCCTTCCTTCAATTAGTACCTTGACATGCACTTTTCTGTTATTGATAGAAGAAGAATGACCAATAGTTACTGTCTGATGAGTTTCATTCTTCCCCTTTGCTTCTGTGCTGCGACTCATTTTCTCACTGAGGTTGTTGGGCTTGAATTCTTTGTCAGGAAACTTCCTTCTGTTGGGTGGAGTTCTGGATGATTTGCAGACTCTTGCTAGGTGTCCTTTTTTTTCACAACGGAGGCAGATGGTATCTAGGAACTTGCATTGAGTGCGGGGGTGGCTTCCCCCACAACCTCTGCAGTAGAAATCTTGCCTCTTTCTTCCCAGATCTTTCTTTTTCCTCTCCATTCTGAGTCTATAAATTCCTTCCTCCACCTCACTACAGTCTGACTCAGAATCTATATGCTCACAATGAGTTGTTGTGGCCTTTTCCACATCAGGATGGCTTGAGGCCTTGTTAATTTTCTTCATGGCTGCTGCTGAGGACTTGGTGGCTTCTGCTGAGGAGGCCTCTTCTATGGCTTCCTTCAACGTGATCTTAGGTTTTAATAATAATTTGCTCTGAAGCACCTTGTCTTTGAGGCCTAGAACAAATCGATCGTGCATGGCCTCTTCCAAGTTGTTAAACTCGCATGCACCCCCAATGTCTCTTAAACTTGCCATGAAGTCGTTAACGTTTTCGCTTTCCCCTTGATCCCGATGGTAAAACTAGTGTCTGTTAATGAGGCACGATACTTGTGGGGCGTAATGGGCTCTTAAAAGCTTTTCTAAGTCAGGCCAGTCCATTACCTTCACGTCTGCAGCTCCCGCCAATGCCTTCGCCATCTTGAAAACTGCCGGACCGCAGTGCGTAAGAAAGACTGCCCTCTTCCGCTTCTCGGAAATGTCAGCGAGATCGTTTCCCTCCAAATACATTTGGAAACGATCTGCATACGAGTCCCAGTCTTCTGCCGTTGGATCGAATGGGGCTGGGGGGGTGTTCAGCGCAGCCATCTCTCTCAGCTTGTTTTCCGCGTTGTCTTCTCTTTGGGAAGGATCCCACCTTCGTCGCCAGTGTTAGATTTGCATGAAGAGTCAGACGCGGAGTGCTTCAGTGAAGAGTTTATTAGTGACTACAGCTCATAACAGACCCAATTTGGCTGGGCTGCGGCTGCTACTTATAGCCAGCAGCCGCAGTTGCCAGCCAATCAGAGTGCAGGGTTTTCCCGCACTTTTTAAACCAATCATTGCTGACATTTTACAAGAACAGTTCAAACTAAACCAATGACATTCAAACCTGCATACATAACACTTCCCAAACTCCCATACATTCTAAAGCAACTGGCAAGGCATTGTATAGAATTGTTTATTGGCCAAGTGTGATTAGACACACAAGGAATTTGTCTTGGTGCAGATGCTTTCAGTGTATATACAAGAAAAGATACATTCATCAAGACTCAAGAATCATCAGGTACAACACTTAATAACAGTCATAGGGTACAATAAGCAATCAAATCATACTAGGAAATAGTCAATATAAATCATAAGGATACAAGCAACAAAGTTACAGTCATACAGTCACAAGTGGGATGGGATGGGATGGGTGATAAGGAGTGATGAGAAGATTAATAGTAATAGTAATGCAGACTTTGTAAATAGTTGGACAGTGTTGAGGGAATTATTTGCTTAGCAGAGTGATGGCATTTGGAAAAAAATGTCCTGTTTTTGTGTGTCTAGTTGTTCTGGTGTGCAGTGCTCTATAGCGTTGTTTTGAGTATAGCCGTTGAAACAGTTTATGTCTGGGATGTGAGGAGTCTGTAAATATTTTCACAGCCCTCTTTTTGACTCGTGCATTATACAGGTCCTTGACTGAAGGCAGGTTGGCTGTAATTGTTTTTTCTATAGTCCTAATAACTCTACATAGTCTGTGTCTGTCTTGTTGGGTTGCAGAACCAAACCAGACAGTAATAGAGGTGCAAATGACAGACTCAATAATTCCTCTGTAGAACTGTATCAGCAGCTCCTTGGGCAGTTTGAGCTTTCTGAGTTGGTGCAGAAATAACATTTTTTGTTGTGCTTTTTTGATGATGTTTTTGATGTTAGGTGTACATTTTAGGTCTTGTGTTATGATAGAACCTAGAAAATGAACCTTGAATGTCTCTACTGTTGATTCTGTGTTGTCTAGTATTGTAAGAGGTGGTAGTATGGAAGGGTTTCTTCTAAAGTCTACCACCATTTCTACATTTTTAAGGTGTTGATGTGGTGGCCATCCATTCTGATGATGTGTCCCACCCACCTCATCTGGGGTCTGACTGTCAAACATCCAGCTTCACTATGCAACTAAAAGTCCAGGACTATTTCATTTCTGAAAAGCTTACTGTATATTGAATACATGGCTTAGTAATGTTGAGATAAAACAATGAGATCCTCAGGTCCCAGTTCATAGTATTAAACAATGATTTTCCCAGCCAACACCCAGGCCTCCACGTAGACCAAGTAAACAATTTTCTTTTGTTATGGGAACCATCTTCCTCAATTGCACACTTGCTAAGATTTCCTTGAAAAAGTTTCCAGACCCTCACAAGCTTCAATGGAGTTGTAGAAGTTCGTTTCTCTAGTTAATTCATTTGTAACCATCACTTCCCCACTTTTCTCTAATGGCAAGTAGAAATGACAAGGCACATAGCTGCCAAAGTTTCACTCTTGACATGGATAATCAGGGGCTCAATGCTGGTAGGGTTGATCAGCTTACTAAAAAATTAAGTTAGCTGATTAAATTGTAACACTAGTTAAATTAATTTCAGTTAATATTACATAGCATATTAATAAGTTTAATACAGTTTAATACAGTTTATATTAAAATACACCAAAGACCCACAATTTACTGGTATTTTTCATCACCTTGTTTGTTTTAGGTTGCATATAGTTCCATCCTATTGCCAAATAGCATCACACAAAGTCATTTCTTTTACTGGATGCTCCCAAAGGCTGATGATCAATATCATGGACTTCTCCAACTCTTTTTGCATTTTGGTTGGACCTGGATTGGGATTTTGTACCTTAATGTTGGCAACATAGCTGAGAACTTGCTGAGGAATGTTAGTCCCATGTTTTCCAGAAGTGGGATTTGTTTTGAATTTATAGAAAAAATATCAAATGGATTTCTCAGTGAGGATGAGAAGACAATGCATGTATCATACAATATTTTAAGTGTTGTTTTGAAGAGTACTACTAAAATAGTGATGTTTCTGGGGGGATTTCAGAGTGTGCTAAATTTAAGGGTTTTGCTCAGAATTTCAGAATATAATGATATGCCATATAACCCCAAGGTCTGGTTTATGACAGCAGAGGTAGATTTCTCATCTGTTCCTTTCCAAAGATATTGGGATCTTAATTTCATTCATGGCTCTATGACACTTGCAATGCACTCAAAACAAATGTCAGCTTTCCAGAAATTTGCTCAGATGAGGAGCCCGGTTTTAGATAAAGAAGATGGATTTCTAATTCAGTTTTGGCAACAGATGTTTAACTGTTTGCTCCAAGCTTCCATCACAGACAAAGAGGATGACAATATCTGCACTGGGGAGGAGAAACTAGAGACTCTCCCTGCATCTGTGTTTGAAACCAGCATGACTGCCCATAGCTACAGTATCTACAATGCTGTCTATGCGATTGCACATGCTTTGCATACCATGTATTCTTTCCAAGGCCAATAAAGAACAATGATGAGAGAGAATCTCATTAGTCAACAGTCATGGATGGTAAGGAGAATAATTAGGACATTCCACTAGGTATATTGAAACAGTAACATAGGATATGTATCAGAATTTTCATTTTTGAGCTGCTCAGGTATGTGGTGACCTCTAGTAGTTTTTACTATTTATATTCAATGAAGTTATGTATTACATTATGTAATAAAACGATAGCCCAATAGTCTTTCCTATTAGATAAGAATTCTATAATCTGAATTACTTCTTCAGAAATGAGGTAATTCTAGATATTTGTGCTATTTTCCTATTTTAAAGTATTGAAACCAAGTAAGTATATTATATTATTATGAATTAGGAATCTCAAGACCTTTCATATTTGTCTTATTAACAATAAGTTCTTCCAATTTATTATTTTTCCATGGAATATCTTATTATCATAAAATTCTTCTTTAAAATAGATATTTGGTAACAAGGCAAGAAGTAGAAAGGGTAAACATCAGCTTATTTTTTGTGTGTGTTTGACCCAGGTATTCAGTAGATTACTTATTATTGTATTGTCTCTTATAAGTTTTTTATTTTTGATAAATAGTTAGACTTCCTTAAGGATGCATTATGACATCTTTATACAATTGATTTTTTTCAATATATGGCATTATTCTTTATTCTGTTTTTTGTTTTTGTTTTGCTTGTAATCCTTGTGCTCAGTATAATTATGTGGAAAACAATCCTTCAGAAAGACAGGGATAGTTTGTCATCTGCTTCTTTCTTAGTTTCTAGTAATGGAAAGACTTGGGAATTATGACACAAAGTCTTATTCTAGCACCATTGTAATCCATTCATACAATGAATATTAATACGTTTCCTACATAAGAAAGAAAACTGTTAATGGCAATTTGTGGCCCCATTGCAAATATCAGAGAGTTTGGTCCACAAAATGTAATTCATTGTAGGGTACCAATCTCTGGACAATCCCATTAACAAACTCTGTTGGATTAAAAAAAATTGCATGCTGACCAATAAATACAACAATATTGTAAATTCATTTCCTAAGACTCACCATGTTCCTACATGATCACATTGAAGATATTTAAAAAATGGACCAGTCTGGTGTCATGGTTAAGACAACCATGGAACCAAGGCAACCATGAGTTCCAGTTCCATCTTAGACAAAAAGCCAGTGGGGTGAGCTTTGACCAGTTACCTTTTCTCAACCTTAGAAAGGAAGCAATGGCAAACCAATTCTTAAAATATTGTCAAGAAAACTGCAGGGACTTGTCCAACTACTATTTGTGAACCAGACACGGCAACAAGTATTTGATTGTTTCCTCCCTGGTTTTATCAGTGACAATATGAGTGAGAACATTTGCACTGGAAAAGAGCAGCTATGGGCTCTCCCTATGTCTGTGCTTGAGATGAGGATGACTGTTCACAGTTACAGTGTTTACACAGCTGCATATTCCATTGTATATGCTTTGCATGCCATGTACTCTTCTATGGACAACTGAAGGTCATTTGCAAATGGTTGGAGACAGAAAGTTTATCAACAATTATGGAAGGTAACTCTTTGACTAAACTAGTAAAGTCATTTGTAGCATCCTTTCCTTGCAATCAGAGAACCATAGAGTTGGAAATGACCTTAAAGGTGCTTTAATCCAAATTCCTGCCACCTTCCTAATTTGTTTTATTTATTTTCATAGAATTATGGAATGAGATGGGTGCCATATAAACTTTAAATTAACAGGGCAACAGACTCTAGTAAAGGTAAAGTTTCCCCTTGTACTTTCCTGCTCTAGGGGGCAATGCTCATCTCCGTTACAAAGCTGTCTCCGTGGTCATGTGGGTTGCATGACTAAATGCTGAAGACACATGGAACACTGTTACCTTCCCACCAAAGTGGTCCCTATTTTTCTACTTGCATTTTTACATGCTTTTGAACTGCTAGGTTGGCAGAAGCTGGAACAAGTCACGGGTGCTCACTCTCTTAGGCAGTGCTAGGGATTCTAACAGCCAAACTGCCCTCCTTTCTGATCGACAAGCTCAGTGTCTTAGCCACTTAACCACCGTATCCCCTATACAGACTCTATTTACAGTAGTATCATATATTCTCTACAACTTTTATGTAAAATCCTTATAGTAAGGAGATATAAAGCTCTTGTTTCATTTCATTATTATGCTGGTTTGTTTTTTTAACTTGTCTTCTCTGGCTTGTTTGTTATGTTTTATAACACAGTAAGGGACAAACTCCAGCCTCATTTGCCATGAACCCGTGGTGGGATTGATGATTGATTAGGCTGGCTGTTTTGTGAGTGACTGCCAATCTTCTAAAATTCATTCTGAAAGTTTAAAGCATATGAAATAAGTATGCTCTGTTTGTTTTAATCTTTAGACCACAATTTACTGGTTTCCATTTACCAATTAAGTAGTTAAATGCTCTGAATCCTTTTGCTGGACCCCTTTTTTGGTAGATGAGAAGATTTTTCTACTACTTTCAGGTAGAGGTGAAATGTTGGTGATTGCATTTTCTTATCCAACATATTTCTATGATATGATAGAATTTTGTTGAATGGTTATGCTACATCTTAAGATCAAGATAAAATGCTTTTTGATTTGAGCTTTATCTCTGTTGATTCCATATCCATATCCATATAGGCAACAATGTGGAATTTCTTATTGTCTTTTGGGGGAATCATTTTAAACTTCCCAATGTACACACTGCCATGAAAGTATCCAATGATACTTTCAAAGTGCATGTAGCATTTCCAAGATTCTAAGCTAGGTCCTGCCCTAGAGCCTAGGTGGAAACAGTTGGTGTCTATATTTCTTCTTGCCTGTATTTATGTTTTATCAGTTAGTTTAGACAAGGTTTGTTATGCTCTCTTGAGGTTATTTATGGATGTATGAAATGGAATTTCTTTATTGTCTTAGCCACAGCTACTTAGTAAAAGGGCAGACATGGTTTGAAATTTGTTCTCTTGCGGGTTGTTGGGATTTTTTTTGGCTTCCACATCTAAGATACATCTCTTTCATGTTTAACTTTGTCCAATGCAAATAATAATATCTGGTCCAACTTTGCCTTCAAGGGAGATTTGCCTCCACCTGATGAAATAAAATATTAAGTTGGATAAATATAAAGTCTTAATGATTACTTAATATAACAGACAGTTATAAGAGGAGAACCTTGCTATCTTTGATGGCCAATATTAGAAGGAATGTAAAAGGATCTTTTCCAATCAATGTATTTTATTCAAATAGGTTTAAAGGTTATTACATAGGGTTTTAAGTTTTATTAAAAGATACAAGCTTGCAAAATTCACAATATCTTTTTTTAATGGTGGTCAGAACAAGAGCTACCACACACTCGTTTTTTGCTAATCATATTAGTGAAGTAATGGGATGGGAATAAGCCTTTTAAACATTGGATAGCACATATTTGATATAACCTGAGAGTGACCTATAACATATTTTTAAAAGAAGCAAGATAAATGGTTGGAGACCTCAATTTCCTATTTCCTATATTTTTAAGTACTTGAATTATGTTAACAGCTACTATTCTTATCTTCTCTGTGTGTGTGTGTTTCTGTGTGTGTGTGTGTGTGTGTGTGTGTGAATCTCTCTTTCTCTCTCTGACTAGCTCTCTCTCTCTCTCTCTCTGTGTTTGTGTCTCTCTGTCTCTCTCTCTCTGCCTCTGTCTCTCAGTCTCTTTGCATCTCTCTGTCTTTGTCTCTCTCTCTCAATTTACATTACCCCTTTTTTCACTTACATAATTAGGGAAATTACAATGTGCTCTGATGTTATTGTATTAATAAACTTAAAAAGCCTGTCTCCATATACGCAGGAGTAAATATGTGTAGTTTATGAATAGCATTAAAATTGCAATTAAAAGAATTAAAAGATTCTTATCTTACTCTCATTTAGATGTATCACTTTCTTACGTATGTTTCATTCAATGACAGCAGTGGAAGAACTATTTCTTTTGACCAAAATGGAGAGTTAGTAGGAGGGTTTGATATCATCAACTGGATCACATTCTCAAATCAATCTTTTCCTAGAGTCAAAATTGGAAAGCTAGACCCACAAGCACCCTTAGACCAAAGGTTGACTATTTCCAAAAAGGACATTGTCTGGCCAACCCAGTTCAGAAAGGTAGTATCCAAATTGTTTCAACATCTCTTTATTTTCTTATTTAAAATCTAGGGTGCTTCAATGCTCAACTTAGAAACTTGAATATTTTTAATAAACAGAACTATCATAGTTTCTACATCTGTCAATTAGAATTGTTTTCACCAAATATTATTCTGATTTTTTTTTACTTTGTCCCTTCAATTGAACAATATTTCATGCAAGTACTTTTGACACTGACTAGCTGAAGAATTCTGATGGCAACAATGTTGGGATTGGCAATTCCTAGGGCGATCAGACATGGCAGGAGGGGGCGAGACAGAGGGCCAAATTATGTTTTGGGAGCGCATTCCCGCTGTTTATGAGCGGTGATGCGCTCCGACCCTCAGGTCTCTGTCCGCTCCCCTGGGGTTCTGGGAGGTGTGGTCCCTGGGCTTAGGCTGGTGTATGTAAATGCCAGGTCCATAACCAATAAGTCATCCCTCCTCCATAAGCTTATTGAGGAGGAGGCTGCAGACCTAGCATGCATTATGGAGACCTGGTTGGGATCGGAGGGGGGTGTCCCTCTGTGTGATTTATGTCCCCCAGGTTTCTGAGTGCTGCACCGGTCACGAGCCCAGGGAAGGGGTGGAGGAATAGCCATAGTTATTAGGGAGACCCTGTTTCCAAGGGAGGCCACTGTCCTGCAGATAGGCGGGTGTGAGTCCCTCCTCCTGAGGTTGGGCCTGGGGGGTCAGTTGGGTCTTTGGCTTATGTACCTGTCCCCCAGCGGTGCAGCTATGGCCCTTCCCGAGCTGCTTGATGCCCTCTCTGAGGTGGCGATGGAGTTCCCCATGCTCATGGTTCTGGGGGATTTCAATTTGCCCTCTCTGGGAGAGGTGTCAGGGCTGGCTCGGGAGTTCATGGCATCCATGGCAGCCATGGACCTAACCCAGATGATTCAAGCACCTACTCACAGGGGGGGGGAACATGCTCAACCTTGTTTTTGTCTCAGGACAGTGGTGTAGTGACCTGGGGTGGGGTTCTTTGTTTACCCTACCCCTATCATGGATGGATCACTATCTCCTGCAGCTAGTCTTTCAAGGGGCTATCCCTCCCTGCTGGGATGAGGAGCCAATTTGATGGTTCCACCCCAGGCACCTGATGGACACTGAGAGGTTTCAGATGGTGCTGGGGTCCTTGCCCACTTCCCTCGACCACAGCCCAGCTGAGACTTTGGTGGTCACCTGGCAACAGGCGTCCTCGGTAGCACTCGACCAGGTTGTCCCCTTGCAGCCCCTTCCCTGCCATAGATCCCAGTTAGCTCCCTGGTTTTCGGATGAGCTCCGGGGGATGAAGTGTCGGAGAAGGTGCCTAGAGAGCAGGTGGAGGACTAGCTGCTCCGAATCTGACCGTGTCCAGCTAATGGCCTATATTAGGACTTACCTGGAGTCGATTAGAGCGGCGAGGTGTGCCTACTTCTCCACTCTTATTGCGTCCGCAGATGATCGCCCTGCCGCAATGTTCAGGGTCACTTGCTCCCTCCTTCACTTAGAGGTGAGGGAGGACCCTTTGCAGGGCAGAGCAGAGGAATTTAGTCAGCATCTGGCAGATAAGGTCGCTCAAATTCAGGCCGGCTTGGACTCTGACTGGCAGGGGTCAGATGATGGGGTGACGACGAGTCTGGCTGATTCTATCTGGGTTGAGTTTAACCCTGTTTCCCTGGATGAAGTGGACAGGATCATGTGGAGGTTGTCTTCCACCATGTGTTTATTGGACCCGTGTCCTTCCTGGTTGGTTTATGCCTCCAGGGAGGTTACACGTGGCTGGCTCCAGGCAGTTATCAATGCCTCCTTGAGTGAGGGAGTCTTTCCTGCTGCCTTGAAAGAGGCGGTAGTGAGATCCCTCCTCAAGAAGCCTGCCTTGGACCCAGCCGTTTTGAACAACTATCATCCAGTCTCCGACCTTCGCTTTTTAGCAAAGGTTGTTGAGAGTGTGGTGGATCAGCAACTTCCGTTGTTCCTGGAGGAAGCTGATTATTTAGATCTGTACCAATCGAGCTTCAGGTCCGGGCACAGCATGGAGACAGCATTGGTCGCACTGATGGATGATCTCTAGAGGGCTCGGGACAGGGGTTTTTCCTCTGTCCTGGTCCTTTTAGATCTCTCAGCGGCTTTCGATACCATCGACCATGGTATCCTTCTGTGGCAGCTCCTGGGGTTGGGAGTGGGGGGCACTGTTTTATGGTGGTTCTCCTCCTACCTCTCGGGCTGCTCGCAGTTGGTGTTGGCAGGAGAGCAGAGATCGGCCCTGAGGCCCCTCCCTTGTGGGGTGCCACAGGGGTCGGTTCTCTCGCCTCTCCTGTTTAACATCTACATGAAACCACTGGGTGAGATCATCTGTGGTTTTGGGGTGAGGTATCACCAACATGCAGGTGATACCCAGCTTTACATCTCCACCCCAAACCAGATCAGTGATGCTCTCTCCATGATGTCCCGGTGCCTGGATGCGGTGCAGATCTCCTGGACTCACAGCTCAGTTTGGAGGAGCAGGTGGGAGCTGTGGCCAGGGGGGCATTTGCCCAGGTTCGGCTGGTTTGCCAGCTCCGCCCTTACCTGAGCCGAGATGCCCTTCGAACAGTCACTCATGCACTCATCACCTCCAGAATCGACTACTGCAATGCTTTCTACATGGGACTGCCCTTGCAGACCACCCGGAGGTTGCAGCTGGTGCAGAATGCGGCCGCAAGGGCTGTGATGGGGGTGCACCGATACTCCCATTTTACACCCCTCCTGCATGACCTGCATTGGTTGACGGTTGCCTTCCGGGTTAGTTTCAAGGTACTAGTAACAACTTATAAAGTTCTAAATGGCTTGGGGCCAGGGTACCTGCAGGAACACCTCCTGCCAGCATCACACTCTGATCGCCCAGTACGTTCCCATAGGAGGGGGTCTCCTTGGGATACCGTTGGTAAGGCATTGTCGACTGGCGGTCCCCAGGGCTAGGGCCTTTTCTGTGGGAGTGCCCGCCCTATGGAACCAACTTCCTATGGATCTCCGTTTGGCCCCTGATCTCTGCTCCTTCCGCCGGGACCTGAAGACCTGGTTGTTTCAACAGGCCAGTCTGGACTGACCTAGGGGGTGTGGGTTGTTTTATTTGTTTTAATTAATTTATTGATTGATTAGGCTTGTACTTGTTTAATGTCTTTTTTTTGTAATTGTATTGCGTTTTTATTGTTTGCCGCCCTGAGTCCTTAGGGAGAAGGGCGACATACAAGTCTAATAAAATAATAAATAATAAAATAATTCTGAAGCTGTCAACTTTTATTTGTCTGCCAATGTAGAACACAAATGAATTGACCCTTTTTCTCTTTTTTGCTTATTTATTTATTTATTATTTGGTTGTCAAACATAAATATGAACATAAACAAGAACAAAAGAAGTAAATACAGATAAATGGGGACAGTAAGACAAGGGTGGTAGGCACTCTGGTGTGCTTATGCACAGCCCTTTTACAGACATCTTAGAAAATTGGTGAGGTCCATGTAGATAGTTTGAGGTTAAAGCTGTGAGGGGTTGAGGCTGTAGCAATGGAGTCAGGTAGGGCATTTCAGACATTCACCACTTTGTTGCTGAAGTCATATTTTCTGCAATTGAGTTAGGAGCATTTTATGTTTAGTTTGTATCAATTGTTTGCCTGTGTATTATTGTGGTTGAAGCTGAAGAAGTCATTGACAGGCAAGACATTGTAGCAGACAATGTCATGAACTATGCTCAGATCGGACCACAAGTAAAGCAGTTCCAGATTGTCCAGGTGCAAAATTTTGAGCCTGGAGGCATAGGGAATTCTGTTGTGAATGGAGGAGAGGAGTACTTTTCTCGAGAAATACTTCTGAAACCACTCAATTGTGTTAATGTTTAATATACTGTGTGGATTCCAGGCAGACAAGCTGTATGCAAGAATTGGTCTGGCAAAGGTTTTGTATGCCCTAGTTAACAATTCAATGTTATAACAATAACTCTTTGCTTATTGCTGTCTCTCATTCAGGAATTTAGCAAAACTCCTCAAAAAGAATTTGGGCTATATTTCTTTCCAATAATAGCATAATGTCTCTTGCCAGTCACATCTACCTGACCCATCAGAGTGAGGAGGCAGGGAATGTTGCGGGTCCCATCCCTGAGGGAGATACACCTGGTGGGACCCAAAAGAAGGGCTTTCTCCATGATGGCTCCCTCTCTCTGGAACATCATTCCCCCAGAGAGTAGAATGGCCCATTCTCTAATAATCTTCCGGAAGGCACTAAAGACATGGTTCTGTCAACGGGCCTGGGGAACCCAGAGCAGGATGGAGCCCAACAAATGGCTCATGTGATCTGCTGTTGTCGGGATGGAGACTGGAAGTTGGGGGGTGATTTTTTTTCACATTTTGTTCTACTGTATATTAATTTATTTGATTCTTTTTGTTAAGTTTTTCTTGGTTTTTTTTGTTTTAAATATGGTTTTACATTCTGTAAGCCATCTCAAGTCACCATGGGCAAATAATCAGCAAAATACATAAACACATAAATACATAAATATTAAATAAGTTATGGAACACTCACCAAGATTCTCTGCTCTGATATAATTTAGATTATATCCACAGAGGACAATGAGAAATATTAGGTCTGCCTTATTCTAGCCTGCTCCTTTAGACCAAAAATGGGAATATATTTCAGTTGTTAAAAGGCATGCCTGAGCTTTTTCTGATTTTTGCATATTTAATCCAATGCTTCTTCTATTTGTGGACAGGAACTGCCCATTTCCTTGTCTACTAAGAAATGCCATTCAGGTTATAGAAAAAGCCCAAAAGAAGGAGAACCCTTTTGCTGCTATAATTGTACTCCATGTTCAGAAGGGAAGATCTCCAATCAGACAGGTAAAAAGCCTTATCAGAATATGGGTTATATTTTAACATTTGGATACCGCAATCTATCTTTAGGATAGTATATAAAGACCTCCTTCCATTTATTTAAAAATTTAGAAATTCATATCCTTTCCTATAACTATCATTATTTGGATAGCTATTAAGCACAATGGAGCATTGATAGTCATCCAAACTGCGATCTTCAGGAAGTGTCCCAAAAATCTGTGATTATGAGTGAAAAACAAGACAAATCAGACCCATAATGCTTCCTGATGACATCTGGTTGTAAATAAAGTTTCACCTTTCTCTAATACTGTCCCAGAAATTAGCAACAAACTGGAAATGAAGTTTCAATCTTCAAAATCTCCCTTTGTATTATTTAATCTCTGGAACTATTGAATTTATCAGACTTGAATCCCCTATTTTTTTTAAAAAAAATAATGCACCCTGATTGGTACTACCTATATCCTTAGGGATTCTTGGGTGCTTGGATATGATTTGAATTAAATTTCTACCAGTTTTAAACTGTGAATCTAATTTTGAATTATCCATACATAAGATCACACAGATTGATTACAAAAAATGAAAAGGGAGCAACAATGGTGTATTGGAAGTTCTGGAAATAATAACCTTTGCCTGCAATCAAGAACTGATGGGACTATGAAACAGACAAAAATAAAGAAGATAAAGTGCCCTGGGATTTTACAACTCAAATATGCAAGCAGTTGCCATATAACATCCCAGACTTAACTGTTAGTAAAAACATACAAAAAACTCTGGATAGTGGACATGGCAATACTTAGAGACAGCAGATGACAAAGACCTACAAATAGAAATAGAACCAATGTGGGAAAAGGAAATGTATTACCAATAGTTATAGGTGCCTTGGGTGCAATCCCAAACACCTACAGCATCACTTGAAAACTATCGACATTGACAAAATCACCATCAGTCAATTGCAAAAGGCAGCTCTACTCAGAATAGCTTACATCCTGCAAACATCCATATTTGCCTATCCCAGGGCCTTGGTAAGGACTCAATAGGTAGACAAATATGCCAAATCCAGTCTGAACATCTGGCTGACTATGCGATGATATATACTGATGGTGATGGTGATGGTGATGATGATGATGATGATGATGATGATGATGATGATGATGACGACAATGACAAAAAGTCTGGATAGTGAACGTGGCCAGTACCTGGAGAAAGAAGAATTCTGTTAATACAGAGCAAGTCCAACAGGAAGAAGATACTTGAAATGAATGCACCAGTTCTGCAAAGAACAACATCCAGAATCAGAAATAACAGAATAGAGGCTAGCAAACTAATGTCAATTCATAAATAAAGTATTCACAGTAGCAGAATTGGAAGAACTGCAAAAGTTCACCCAGGGTAAAGAAATCAAGGCCTTGCCAGAAGTAATTCAGAATACAGAGGCAAACTAGGGACAGTTGGTAGTAGAATAATCCAACAGAGACAGAGAATTGATATCATTTCACCCACTCCTCTGCCACAGGAAGAACAAAACTTTGTAATGAAAGAAGGAAAAGAACTGAAACAAAGAATAACTGAGCATCTAGAACAGCACAAAAACATCAGAATAAGGCTGCCTGCATTGAAGCTTGTTCCAAAGAAATAGCTAGCGCAAGCATTAAAAGATGCAAATACTACAATATCAAGCATAAGCACCAACTCATTGCATGAAACTAATCCAATAATGTACAGCACAGCTGCAGTTATAATTGAAAATCTGGGATGCAAAATCAAGAGAGAAGAAAAAAAACTAATCAGTGCACCACAAAAATAGAAGTTTAGATTGGAAAACAAGATTAACAAATTGAGATCAGATACAAGCAAGCTAGAATAGATAAAAGAAAAGAAGCTGAAATACAAGAAGACCAAGGAATACCAAGTCAAGAAATATCACTTAGAAACAAAAAAGATCAAAGAAGCCTTGGAAATAATAAAGCAGAAAATAACAGCAATAGCCAAAAAGATTAGCAGATACGAAGCTTGAATTGCATATTATAGGCAGAAACTCCAATTTCAATCCAATCAGAAATTTCTACCAATACATCAATGGAGAAACTGCAATGAATCAGTCATTACCTGACAATGAAGAAACAGTGCAGTTCTGGGCACAGATACGAGATAACCTAAAGAAATACAACAAGAATGCAGCTTGGTTAAAAGGCCATAAAAAGCGATCACATGACCACAGGAAATAGCAACTGTCATAAATATGAACCAGTTGCCAAGCATCTGAATTTTGATCAGCTGGCCATGGGGATGGTGCAAAGGTCATAAGTGTGAAAAACAGTCATAAGTCACTTTTTTCAGTGGCGTTGCAACTTCAAACAGTCACTAAATGTATTAAATGTAAGTCAAGGACTATCTGTATCTGTCATAATGTATTAAAACAAAGAAGAGAGAAAAAATGGATATGCAGTTCAAATAACCTTTTTGTATTCTTCATGGGGGATAATATACAGACAAGTCAGAATAATCATGATTTAACTTGTACTTTTGCTTTTCAGATATGGACGATTGTTTTCAGTGTCCAGATGATCATTACCCAAATAAAGACCGTGATTCATGCCTTCCTAAATCCATCAGTTACCTATCTTATGAAGGCAATTTGGGGGCCAGCTTGGCCACAGTGGCTCTTGTGCTCTCCTTCACCACAATCTGCATCCTAGGAATTTTCCTGAAGCACCACAACACTCCCATTGTCAAAGCTAACAATTGCAGCCTCCCCTACATCCTCCTCATTTCCCTTCTCCTCTCCTTCCTGTGTTCCCTACTTTTTATTGGCCGACCCATGAAGATAACCTGTGTCCTTCGACAAATTGCCTTTGGCATCATCTTCTCAGAGGCGGTTTCTTGTATGTTGGCCAAAACAATCACAGTGGTTCTTGCATTTATGGCCACCAAGCCAGGATCAAAGATGAGGATGTGGGTTGGAAAACAACTAGCCCTTTCTGTTTTTTTCTCCTGTACTCTTGTACAAACACTTCTTTGTGAAGTCTGGCTTTCCATCTCTCCCCCCTTCCCAAACATTGACATGAATTCTCTTAGCACTGAAATCATTCTGGAATGTAATGAAGGCTCCTTTGTGATGTTTTATTGCATGTTGAGCTTCATGGGTCTTTTGGCTATTGTCAGTTTTATTGCAGCTTTCCTAGTCAGGAAATTACCAGATACTTTCCAGGAAACCAAATCCATTATTTTCAGCATGCTGATCTTTTGCAGTGTCTGGTTGTCCTTCATCCCTGCCTACATGAGTACCAAAAGCAAATATTGCTGTGGAGATCTTTGCCATCTTGGCCTCCAGCGGGGGATTATTGGTTTGTATCTTTTTCCCAAAATGCTATATCATCGTGTTGAGGCCTGACTTTAACAGAAAAGAGCATATGATAAAAAGAATCCATTAAATGGAATCCTTCATGATTATTTTCTTTTTCACAAAACATGCTAATATTTTCCATAACACCTTGAATATAAATTTAAATTGTAATTGAAGGTAGTTAAAATACGATAAATGTATTAATTCTAGTTGCATTTCAGAGATCATAGGATTGCGTATATATTCATCTCCTATCTGTTAATCAAATTAACTATTGCAATTTTTTTTCTCAATCCTGAAGGGAAATATGGAGTCAGTTTCAACCTCTGTGAAGGTGAAGTGTTTATCCCTGTCATGTAAACCTCTGTGTTTAATTGTGTGTGTTTATAGGAGGAAGAACTAAGCAGCAGGGGAGACTCACGAAATACGAGTCAAGAGGAATTACAAGTAAGTATTAGAGGAGGAGAGAGAAGGGAGGGGAAAGAGGGGGACAGAGAAGTATCGGTTGGGGGAGAAAGAAGAATGGAAGAGACAGGGGTGAAAACTAGAAGTCAGACAGTAGGTAAAACGTGATAAGAGGCAGAAAGAAAAGGACGAAATGGGAAAAGGAGTAAAATTGATATCAATAAACATCAATGGGTTGAATAGCCCAAATAAAAGGAAAAAAATATTTACTAAATTAGAAAAGCAAAAATTGGACATAATATGTCTCCAAGAAGTCCACATAAGGAAACAGGACCAAGGATATTTACAGAATAAAAGATTGGGGAAGGTATTTACAGCACTAGCGGGGGAGAAAAAGAGAGGGGTAGTATTATACATAAAGGAGGACATTGCAGCAAAATTAATTTACAATGACACAACAGGAAGAATACTGATGGTGGAGGTGGAGATACATAATAAGAAAACCCTATTAGTGGGAATCTATGCACTGAATAAGAACCAAAAGGAATTCTATAAAAATCTATACAAAAAGTTGATGGAAAGTGGTAATACAAGGATTTGTCTAATGTGGGACTACAATGCAATAATTGATAACAAACAAGACTATAAATGTGGACAAAACCAATATCAAAAATGAAACATTCTACCCAAAATATTTTTTGAAATGTCGGAGGAATTAGGATTGGAGGATCTATGGAGAAAAAGAAACCCAGGGGTCGCACAGTATACTTTCTACTCCAGTCCACATAAATCATGGTCGAGGATAGACATGATATGGGCAAACAATGAACTAAATAGGGAAATCCAAGATATAAAAATTTTAACAAACATATGGGCAGACCACAATCCAATGTTAATAACCTGGAAGGAACAGATACGGAAAAGACAAAGATGGTCATTGAGGACCCCTGTGTTAAAGGAAGAAAAATATTTGCAGAAAATAAGGGAGGAATTAACTAATTTTTATAATTTTAATAAAAAGGAACACACCTCATTGCAGAACTTATGGGACACGACCAAAGCTTACATAAGGGGAATATCCATCGCATATATAGCAAATAGAAATAAGGAAAGGTGGAAAAAACAGGATGAATTAATTTAAAAAATTGGAAATCTAGAGAATAGACAAATGAGAAATCCAGATAGTGAGCAAATTAGAGATGAATTAATATGAGCGAAACATGAGATCAATATACTTGAACAGGAGGAGCTAATTAAGAAGTTACAATATGCAAAACAAAATTACTTTGAGTGTGCAAACAAGCCAGGTAGATGGCTAGCATATAAGTTGAGGAAAGAGGAGCAAAAAGGAGTGATACAACACTTAGAAGATAAAAATGGGGAAATAGAAGCAGAACCGGAAAAAAGAAAGAAATTGTAAGAGAATACTTTGAGGACCTATATAAACAAGAAAAAGTAGAATTAACAAAAATAGAAGAATATCTAAAAGAGGGAACAATTTGTGAATTAGCTGAAGATAAAAGAGAGATATTGAATAAGGAAATAATGATGGGTGAACTAAAAGAGGTGATTCAAAGACAAAAGAATAACAAAACGCCAGGTCCAGATGGATACCCAAGTGAATTCTACAAAACTGTAGGAGACACATTAAACATCACGTTTCTAGAAGTCTGCAATGAGGTACTATTAAAGGCGAAAATACCAAATTCTTGGAAAGAAGCATATATAACACTTATCCCCAAAGAAGAAGCAAACATAAACCAAATTAAAAACTATAGACCAATATCACTTCTGAACACAGATTATAAAATATTCATGACAATCATAGCACAAAGATTAAGAGGAATTCTCAGCGAAAAAATTAACACAGACCAAAATGGATTTTTACCAAAGAGACAGATTAGATATAATATAAGAACAATAATAGATATATTGGAATACTATGAAACCCACCCGGGGGACCAAATGGCACTGATTTTCTTGGATGCTCAGAAAGCTTTTGAGAATTTGAACTAGGACTTTATGAAAATGCAAATTAATAAGATGAATTTTGGATGTAACTTTGAAAAAATGCTTAACGCAATATATGATAATCAAAAGGCAAACATGCTGATAAACGGGGAAACAACCAAAACTTTCAAAATAGAGAAGGGGGTCAGACAGGGCTGCCCATTGTCACCTCTGCTGTTCATCACAATATTGGAAACATTGTTAGACAGAATTAAGGGAAATAAGAATATAAAAGGAACTAAAGTCAAGAACCAAGAATACAAAGTACAGGCATTCGCGGATGACATGGCATTCGTGATAGAAGAACCATTGGAGACGGGCCCCATATTAATGCAAGAGATAAACAAATTTGGGAAACTAGCAGGATTAAAGGTTAATAAGGGGAAAACTAAAATGTTAGTCAAAAATATAACAAATAGCAAGCAAAAAAATTGGAAGAGACAATGGGACTACAAATAGTAAACAACATTAAATATTTAGGAATCTGGATGAGGGCGAAAACAATAATGTTGTGGGAAGATAATTATATCAAAATTTTGAAACAAATTAAGAAAGATCTGGAAAACTGGAATAAAATGCAAATATCATTTTTAGGAAGAATCGTAACGATCAAGATGAACATACTACCCAAAGTTTTGTATTTATTTCAGACGATACCAATATTGACAAACAGAATTTTTTTTATGGAATTGGACAAAATGGTGACAAAATTTATTTGGTTAGGGAAAAAGACGAGAATAAAGAAAAAATATTTACAGGATGACAGAAGCAGAGGTGGCTTTGGGCTTCCGGATTGGGAGATTTATTATAAAGCCACGATTTTGGTGTGGATAAGGGAATAGGTGAAATTGGGAAATAAAAGAATATGGACATTAGAAGAGCATGATCTACAAACAGGGTGGCACTCATTTCTGTGGAACCCGACGGGCAAAAAACAAAGGTATGCGACGAGACACATAATATGCAAATTGTTGATTAAAAACTGGGTGGAAATAAGGAAGAAAAATTATAGCAAAATACCAAGATGGTTTTTGGCAATGGAGGTAACCTTCCATCCCAATTCATTGGACCTAAATAAAAAACTTAAATATTACCAGATATTAGATACAGAGGGGAGACTAAAAATGAGACAGGACCTGGAAACACAAGGAATAGAGATAGACAACTGGGCTTATCTACAAATCAAAACAAGGTACAATAAAGATATAAAGGAGTATGGAATAGAGACAAAGAATACAAAATTGGACAAACTACTTCTGGAACCAGAAGAAAAACTGATATCTAAATTGATCAACTGATATATAATTTACTATTAGAACAAGAAAAGCAGGACAATTAGTGAAAGGACCAATGTTAGCATGGGAAAAAAATATGGGATATAATTTGGACCTGAATGACTGGGAGGAGATATGGGAGAAAAATCTGACATATATAAAATCGGTGGCATACAAAGAAAATCAGTACAAAATGATGTACAGGTGGCATCTGGCCCCCGCTAGGTTAGCAAAGTTATTTACAGGGGCAAATCCCAAATGTTGGAAGTGTAAAGACAAGATTGGCACGTATTATCATGTATGGTGGACATGCTCAAAAATGAGGAAGTATTGGATTGAAATTAAAAATTGGATTGAGGACGTGATAAAATGTGAACTGGAGTGGAGACCAGAACTGTTTTTATTAGGGATGATAAAAGGAAACTTTCCCCTGGAGGACAAATACTTGATTACAGATCTATTAACAGTTGCTTGAATTTCTCTAGCCTAGAATGGAAGGAATCTATAATGCCATCCATACAAACTGTAATTAGAAAAACATATGAATGTGTGGAAATGGCGAGATTAACACTCAAATTAAATGAAAAAGAGGATTCGGATTACTATAAGACATGGGATAGATGGTACGACTGGGTGGAACAAAATGCAAAAAGAGGGATGGGGGAAAAAGGAACCCAGGAAAAATAGGGCATTAAAGTGGAAAGATGCTATAGATAATATGAGATATTATATAACAACTCAGAAGAAGGTATAGGGAAACATCAAAAACAACCCAAACCAAACAAACAGGAAAAATTGAGAATGAACACTGTTATGTATAATTGAAACTTCATGGTGAAAAGCGTACACCCAATCTGCAACCTAAATCAAGCAAGGAAAGCGCATTGCGCATTGTTGTGTACTTATGTTATTTGTATTTGTAAGTCTGTGTGTTTTTTTTAACATTTGTAAATAAAGCTTTTTTTAAATTAAAAAAAATACGATAAACATATTAATTCTAGTTGCATTTCAGAGATCATAGGATTACATATGTATTCATCTCCTGTCTGTGAATCAGATTAACTATTGCAATTTATAATTTTTTTCTCAATCCTGAAGGGAAATCTGGAGTCAGTTACAATCTCTGTGAAGGTGAAGTGTTTATCCCTGTCATGTAAAACTCTGTGTTTAATTGTGTGTGTTTATAGCCTTATTAGCCTTATTATTATTATTAGCCTTATTGATTGCTGCAGTTCAATATAATGTCCTCCTTGCTTCAGTTAACATGGGTGGTGACTGAGCCCATTGGCATGTTGAAAGCCAGCATTTACCCCTCTCCTAGAAGAATGAAATATTTTGAGGGATATTAAAAAGGCAGAATATTATATTTACCTAAAAGAGAAATGGAGAAACATATTTTTTTAGAGGCAGAAAGTAGCCCCCACTTTTTCTTAATAGCCCACATAGATGTCAGCACTTAAGAGATAAAGAGTTTATTGAAGGATAAGGACAAGTTTTTAGATAGCTGTGTTCATCTGAAAAGCAAATATTCCAGGCAGAAATCCATTCAAGGCAGGATGTGCAGAATTCCCTGCAACAAAGTCTGATCAAAAGCAGAATGATAGGATTAGCAGCTCACCTAAAATCCAATATAGGGCAGAGCCATTAAGCCAGGTATTTAAATTTTAAGGTCAAAATGATTAAACTGTGAGCCAAAAGAGCATTTTATTAGAGAGATGGCAGGATTTGCCATGTTTTTACTTGTGTTTTTACCTAATGTAGAATAAAAAGATTTTGTTAATAATTGCTCCTTCAGTGAACCACTTCTTATTTGACACAAGAAGAGGTTCACTGAAGGAGCAATTATTAACAAAATCTTTTTCCACCTCTTTGCCATTTATGTACAATGGTAAATTTACATCTCTCTGCCTCCTGAAATCAATTATTTCTTTAGGTTTTTTTGATGTTAAGTGTAAGATTATTTTCTTTACAACATAGTGTCAGCCCTTCTACTTCCTTTCTATAAGCAGACTCATTGTTCTTATTAATGAGCCCCACCACTGTTGTGTCATCCACAAATTAAATAATTGTGTTGGTGTTATACAAAGGGGTGCAGTCATGTGTATACAAAGAATAAAGTAAGGGGCTTAGCATACAATCCTGGGGGGATGCCTGTGCTTAGTATCAGAGTAGAAGAATGGTGATATCCCATCTTTACTGGCTGTGGCCTATCTGTCAGAAAATCCTTTATTGACAAACAAATCTTCTGATTTATACCTAAATTGGACATTTTAAGAAACAACCTGTTTGGTAGAATGGTGTTAAAGGCAGAACTATAATCCACAAATAACAGTCTTGCGTAAGTTCTCTGTTGTTCCAAATGATTCAATACAGTATGGACAACAATAGATGTATCCTCATCAGTTGATCTGTTACTCTTATATGCAGATTGGTATGGGTCCAAAGTAGATGGAAGACTAGCCTTAATGTAGTTCAACATCATTCTCTCAAAACATTTCCTGACAACAGATGTTAAAGCTACTGGTCTATAATCATTGAGAGATACTACTACTGTCAGCTTAGGCACTATAATGGATGTCTTCAGGCAGGTAGGGATAGAGCACTGTGACAGGGAAAGATTGAAAATATCTGTGAACACTCCAGCTAACTCTGCAGTGCAGTCTCTAAAAATTCGTTCCATGATTCCATCTGGCCCAGCTGCCTTCCGGGTGTTAATATTCTGGAAAGCACATCTCACATCAGAAATCTGCAGTAGAAGTGGTTGTCTATTGATGGTAGATGTTAGTGGTATACTATGAGTGGTAGATGCTGGAATGATGGTCATTCCTGTTTCCACCTCAAAATGGCTGAAGAATTGATTTAGCTGCTCAGCCAAAGAATCACTATTGCTAGACAAAGTATATTTGTTGCTCTGCCCCCAGTGGAGGGATTCAAATTTCTTAACAAAAGGATCTGTGGGCATGGCCTAATTTGTGGGTATGGCTTGGTGATCATGTGACTGGGTGGTCGTGGCTTGCTGGCTGGGCATGGCTAGGTGGTCATGTGACTGGGGTGGGTGTGGCTAGGTGGTCATGTGACCGCGGTGGGCATGGTTAGGTGGTCATGTGACTGGGGTGGGTGTGGTCAGGTGGCCATGTGACTGGCAAACCAAATATAAGTAGTCCTCGCTTAATGGCCAGTTGCTTAGCAAGTGTTCTAACTTAAAACTGACCTCCACAGAGCTACTTGACCTGTTTCTGGTGTTTTGACAGTGACGCACACACACTTATGACCAGTTACAACATTCCACACAGTCTTGTGACTGAGGTTTTCTCATTTTTGCCATTTTCCAAGGCTTGGGGAGCCCTAAAGAGGGCAGGGTGAGGCCCAGGCAGCTACGAGGAGCTACGAGGAGGGTAAGGTGAGACTTCGGCAGCAATGAGGAGGGCTGGGCGAGGGCTGGGGTGATACAGGGAGCTACGAGGAGGGCTGCAGAGGGCTGTGCGAGGCCAACGCAACATCACTTCTTTGCCCTAATGACTAAGTATTAAAAAAGATATACCAAAACAAAAGATAGTTTATTATGTCATGTGTTTAATGCTTAAATAAAAAAGGTACACAAAACTATATTGTTACAACATTTTAAAATATTAATCAAAAACTATTACATAACAAAATTTTACAAAAAACAATAAAACTTACTTAAAGTACTGCCAAATTGCTTTTCTATTATCATCCTGAGTTACAGTTTTCTTGTGTTAACACGAGCATCATCAGCTGTGTGATGTGTCTGTAACCACTTCTTTACTATAGGAACAGGGTCCCATTCTTGCAGAGGTAAGCCAAATAGACTGATGGTCAGGAGGTTACTAATATTGGAAACCCTAAGGTGACTTCTGCCCTCTGAACATATGTTCACCTGCGAGAAGCCCCTTTCCACCTCTGCTGAACTGACTGCAATATTTTTAATAATATCTCTAACCTTTTTAATGCTGCAAGGAATTGTATATTTTTCCGGATCTTTTAATACATTTTCTATGATATCAAGATAATCATTAATATTGATTTCATAATTGAAAATTTCACCAAATGCAACCAATTGTTCTTCAGTTACTCTCCATGGAACCACCTCTTCTTCAATGTTCCAATAATCTGGCTCCAAATAATTTAGAAATTTTAATTGATCAGTGTCTTTAAATTGGCAGCCTGTTTTTAAATGTTCGCAATCCATCAATCTTTTCTTCAAATTAGTTACAATGCTTTGTATAAGTTTTTCATGAGGAAGTCCCACAAATCGATGATTTTGTATACAATTTATATTTTTAAAGGTTTCTGGAGTAATTAATTCATCCATCTTTTTTTCATATGCACCCTTTTCCTCTATGAGCATTTCAAATGATCTAATTGATCTTACCACAAGTTTTTCAGCCTTTATAATGTCTATCTTTCTCATTTGCAGTGCATTAGAAAGAAGAGATATTTCAGTTAGGACATCAATCATCAAGGCCAAATCAGTGAGAAAATATGTGTTTTCAAGATGGGCAGCCATACCAGAGTATTTTTTATTTGAACAGAAAAACTGATGTAGCGCTGGATAAGCATGCCACACAGCTAGGTTTGATCTTAAACTACAGGCAGCCCATCTTGGTCCAAAAACTCTCCCAATTTTTATAATTTCATTCTCAAGTTGTTTGGAAATTTTGTTAAATTCAATTAGGTTCTTATTTGATTGATAGAAAATAGAATATATTTTATCAATAAAAATTTGAAAATGATTAATTTGCTTTATTATCCTAATAGAATCATCTAAAACAAGTTGCAGACGATGGTTTAAACAGTGCCATATTATAATATTTGGAAACTCTTTGGCTATCCTAGTGCTTACCCCAGATTTTCTCCCAAGCATAACACTGGCTCCATCAGAGCAAAATCCAATTAAATGTTTCTCCAAATAGTTCCTATTAAACCCAACTTTATTCAAACTTTCTATAACTGAACAACATATTGTCTCTGCATCTTGTTTATCTAATTCTACTAGTTCAAGGAAAATTGTTGGTGAGAAAAATGGATCCTTAAATTTTAAGTACAGTATAAGAACTGGTTTGGAAGATATTGTTGAGGCTTCATCAATTATCAAACAGATTTTGTGAGTTTTCTCAATAATTTTGCTAAATAAATGTTTCCTGATGTCTTTTGCAATAAAATCTACTATTGCAACTGTATTTTTACGTGACTGCAACCCTGTTCCCAAATCTAAACCATTTGTTATTTGTAATTCAATCAGATCTTCTATACATGAAAATGGTCTGCACGTTTGTGCCAGACTATACACTGTAGTAACTCTACATGTACTACCCAAATATTTCTCAGTCATCTTCTCCAGTCCTTTGCTTATCACATCCTGCTCACATTGCTGTACAGATGTTACAGAGCCTTAGATGAGAAATGTTCCTTCAATTTCTTTCCGAGGGAAGCTTGTTGTATTTGTTTACTCTTTCTTGATGGTTCAATTTGGAAATTCTTCCATTTCTTAGATCCGTGGACACTTCTTTCTTTGGTTGAAATTTCAAATCTTCTGCAATGCTTGCAACCTAATTTTTTTCAGGGAAACCTCTATTCCATCATGCGCAATAAGAAAAACTTGTTCCGGGAACAGAGAAGTGGGTGGAAAGTGGTGGGGCCAGCCAGGGGTCCATTTTACTGGTTTTAAGAACCACCGGGAATGTTAACAACCAGTTCTATAGAACCGGTACGAACTAGCAGAATCCAACCCCTGTCTGCCCCATAATTTGTCGCAGACCTTGCCATTCCTGCTGAGAGCCTGAGCTCTCAAAATGATCTTCAATCCTCGGTCTGTATGTAGCTTTAGCATCCCTGATGCCCTTTTTTAATTTAGTTCTTGCCTCGCTGTACTGTAGCGCGTCACCAGAATGGAAAGCAGCATTTTTAGCTCTTAATAAAAGACACCCTTCTTTATTTATCCAGGGCTTGTTGTTAGAAACCACCTGTACTTGTCTGGTGGTAGTGACAACATCAATGCAGCTTTTGATATAAAACAGTACTGTTGAGGTATAAGTATCAATATTGTCCTCATCAAACAGTGTCCATTCAGTGCTCCTAAAGCAATCTTGAAGTTGGTCAGATGCACCCACTTGCCATTCTTGTATTTATCTAATTGATAGTCTGATTCTGTTGACAAGAGGTCTGTATGATGGAATCAAGAAAAGAGATATATGTGTGCAAAATGCAGCCGCACGAGTGATTATGGGGGCACCTAGCTGCACCCACATAACACCTATCCTCCAGGAGCTGCATTGGTTACCAGTGGTCTTCCGGGTGCAATTCAAGGTGCTAGTGACAACTTTTAAAGCCCTTCATGGCTTAGGAGCGAGATATCTTCGAGACCACCTACTGCTACCTTATGCCTCCCAGCACCCAGTTAGATCCCACAGGGAAGGCTTGCTCCGGATACCGCCGGCCAAACAATGTTGGCTGGTGGGCCCACAGGCTAGGGCCTTCTCTGTGGCAGCATCATCCCTTTGGAATATGCTCCCTGCGGAGATTAGAACCATCCCCAATCTACCTGCTTTCCACAAAGCTGTTAAGACCTGGCTTTGTCAGAAGGCATGGAATTGAGACTTCTGTTCTTTCCCTCTTGTATGTGTGGACGATATAAATGAGCTTTTTGATTTTTATATTGTATAGGTAAATGTTTTTTACTTTGTTGTACACCTCGAGTTCCCGATGGGGAAGAGAGGCGGATATAAATTTAATAAATGAAATAAATGAAATGAAATATATGATCTGACTGTCCCAGATGAGGTAAAGATATAGTCCTGTATCCATACATAACATTACTATATACCTGATCCAAGGTGTTTTTCCCTCTAGTGGGACATTCTACATGCTGATAGAACTTAGGGAGGACAGTCTTTAAATTGGCTTGATTGAAATCACCTGCAGCCACCAGCACTCCATCTGGGTAGGCCTGTTGCTGTTTACTAATAGCAGTTAACAGGTGACTCATAGCTGTACTCATATTAGCATCAGGAGATATATATATATTGCGGTTATTATTACAATATTAAACTCAAGAGGCAGATAAAAGGGACAGCATTTCACTGCCAAATACTCCAGATCAGGAGAACAGCGAGTGTCGATTATTTTAACATTTGTGCTACAGTTATTATTTATGTAAACACAAAGTCTCCCTCCTCTGCTCTTCCCAGAGTCAATGGTTCTATCAGCCCAATGTATTGAGCATCTTTGTAATTCGATAGCCTCTCCTGGAATGGTAAGGTCAAGCCATGTCTCTGTAAAGACCATAACACAGCAGTCTCAACTGTTTTTCTGCAGAGAGATAGTAAGTTCCAGCTCCTCAATCTAACATTTGAAACAAAAAGACTTGGCAGTACATGCTTATGAGGATTTTTACCTAACTTTACATGCAGTCCAGCTCTACAGCCTCATTTCTGCTTGCATTTTGTTCATCTCCTCTTCTGTTTCCTTTGCTTTCTAACAGGGAGAGTAATTCATGGGGTCAATCTAATCAGCTCAGCTGGAATGTTGTAACTTGTGACCCCTGATTCAAAAATGCAGCCTTGTCTGCCTACTCTGCCAATTATTAATAGCTCTTGTCAACTGTAAACAACGTGTGCCTGAACGTGCAGAGCACTCACTAAAAAATAAACAAACCATAAATTAATTAAAAGATACCAATCTCTGAAGTGTTGAGCCGCTGCATATACATGCAACGCCACCTTGAAAACTGTAATTGTTATTGTACTTAAATTTTGGTAGAAAGGACACTTCTTTGTATTTATTTTTATTTTTTCTGCACTTCTACTTTATTTATTAATTTCCTTTAATAACCTTTATTTAAAAACTAATCTATTTATAATTATCATCTAATTTTGCAAAGACTATCATAGGAGTCATACTTCCTTTATGTATATGTATACAGCAAATGTGTTTTATTAAAACAAATTAAACCTCCTATTTAGTTTAGATTTTTTTATTGTTCATAGGAAATATCTCTCTTAGTCATGCTGGCTATAATGTACACCCTAATCTATAAAATGAGAGAAATAAAGGATATTTTAGAGGATTTCAAGTATCACAGAACTCATCACCAGATATATAGCTTCCCTCTGGATCTGTTTGCACATCTTCAACAAGGAAGATCCATTATCTTCAACAAGGAAGATCCATTAAGTCTAAGTAATTGTAATTGTTTTTTCCAGCCCAGGAAAATTTTGTGGTTGAATGGCTATGAGAAAGAGACTCTTCATGTTATAGGCTCCCATCCCCCTTTATTTATAAGAAGCAGGTTTATTTTATATTAAAAAGATGTTGACACATTCTAGAAAGAATGCAGAGAACAGCAACAAAAATTATCAGTGGAATGGAAGCTAAAACACAAAGAACCATTGCAGGAATTAGGTATGTCTAGTTGAATGAAAATAAGAATTTGGGGTCATATGACTTCAGTGTTCTAATATCTATGTAGCTACTACAAAGAAGAGGGGGTCAGCCTAGTCTCCAAAGGACTTGAAGGCAGGACAAGAAGCAATGGATGGAACGTATCAAGGGAAGAAGCAACCTAGAACTAAAGAAAGCTTTCCTGACAGTTAGAACAATTAATCATTGGAATAACTTGCCTCCAGAAGTTATGGGTGCTCCACTCCAGTGCAAGTTTTTAAGAAAAAAATTGGACAATTATTTGTCTGAAATAGTATAGGCTTTCCTGCTTGACCTGGGAGTTAGATTATAAAACCTCCAGGGTCCCTTCCATCTCTGTTATTCAGTTATTTCTAATCAAGTTATATCCTTCTACTTGACTTATTCTTTGTACTGGGAGTTAAGTTCATAATTGGGCTACAATTATTAAGACAGTCAAAGTTAAATCAGTCAGAGTCATAATTTTCAACGTATTTTAATGGAAAGCACATAGATTACTGTTTTACATATTCTTAATTATTGTAATTCCATATTCTGAGAACTAAATGATTAAACTAAACATTTTTAACAACATGGCCAAAATGAATTGTCAATTTGCCAATCAATTTATCCACTATTAATATTTTAGAATATCAAGGTCTATGTGATTGCTTATTGCCATCTCCATTTCCACATACAAAGAGGTATGTGGCAAGTAAAAAGTAAAAAATAAAATAAAACTCTATGATCTAAAAATAATAATTAAAAATGCATTAAAAAGAAAAGAAAAAACAAATAAACTTAAAGAGTAGACTCAATGGACTATTAGGTCTTTTTCTCCCATCATTTTCTATGTTTCTGTAAAAGTACATTTTCCCACAACCTACTTATAGTTGTGATTCATACTGGCATGTATTAATAAAACCCTTGTACCAAGTTAGACCTAAACTATGATATCCTTTTGGATTTCATAATCTTCAATCTTCAATCTTAATCTTTGGGGGTGGTGTCTATCATTATTCATTTATTTATAGTGCCTAGCTGCAAAGTCATGAGCTTTTCCTTTGTTGTTGTTGTTGTTATTATTATTATTATTATTATTATTATTATTATTATTTTATTAGACTTGTATGCCACCCTTCTCCCAAAGGACTCAGGGCGGAGAACATATAAAAAGAAATATATTTACAATAAAAAAAATATTAAATAAAGAACAAGTCTATAAATACAAGAAACATTAAAACAGTTAAAATTACGGTAGTAAACAGTAATATTAAAACAAACCCGCCCCCAGGTCAATCCAGGCCGTCCTGCTGAAACAGCCAAGTCTTTAGGTCTTGACGAAAGGAGCGGAGATCAGGGGCCAAACGAAGATCCGCAGGGAGCTGATTCCATAGGGCAGGTGCTCCCACAGAAAAGGCCCTAGCCCTGGGAACCGCCAGCCAACAATGCCTAACCGATGGTATTCCTGGGAGGCCCCTCCTGTGGGAGCGCACAGGGCGATCGGAATGTGATGCTGGCAGGAGGCGTTCCCGCAAGTACCCTGGACCCAAGCCATTTAGGGCTTTATAAGTTGTTACTAACACCTTGAAGGAAACCCAGAAGGCAACCAGCAGCCAATGCAAGCGCAGGAGGGTGTAACATGGGAGTATCGGGATACCCCCATCACAGCCCGCATGGCCGCATTCTGCACCAGTTGCAACCTCCGAGTAATCCGCAAGGGTAGCTCCATGTAGAGAGCATTGCAGTAGTCGATTCTGGAAGTGACGAGCACATGGGTGACCATTCGAAGGGCATCTCGGTTCAGGTAAGGGCAGAGCTGGCGAACCAGCCGAACCTGGGCAAAAGCCCCCCTGGCCACAGCTCCCACTTGCTCCTCCAGACTGAGCTGTGCATCCAGGAGGACACCCAGATTCCTCGCCCTATCCACGGGGGGTAACACCTCCACCCCAATGACCAAAGATGGCACATCCACTGAACACCGAGATGCCAGTAAGAACAGCCACTCAGTCTTGGCTGGGTTAAGCCTGAGTCTGTTACTCCCCATCTAGGCCTGCAGCGCCTCCAGGCATCGGGACATCACCAAGAGAGCATCACTGATCTGGTCTGGGGTGGAGATATACAACTGGGTATCATCTGCATATTGATGATACCTCACCCCAAAACCTCGGATGATCTCACCCAGTGGTTTCATGTAGATATTAAACAGGAGAGGTGAGAGAACAGACCCCTACAAGTGAGGGGCCTTGGGGCCAATCTCTGCTCTCCTGCCAACACCGACCTAGTGGCCGAGAGGTAGGAGAAGAACCACCACAGAAAGGTGCCCCCACTCCCAACCCCCGGAGCTGCCGCAGAAGTATACCATGGTCAATGGTATCGAAAGCCGCTGAGAGATCTAAAAGGACCAGGACAGAGGAAAAACCCCTGTCCCGAGCCCTCCAGAGATCATCCACCAGTGCGACCAATGCTGTCTCGGTGCTGTGTCCAGGCCTGAAACCCGATTGGTACAGGTCGAGATAATCAGTTTCCTCCAGGAACAGCGGAAGCTGTTGAACCACCACGCTCTCAACAACCTTCGCTAAAAGCAAGGTTGGAGACTGGGCGATAGTTGTTCAAAACAGTTGGGTCCAGAGCAGGCTTCTTGAGGAGGGGTCTCACCACCGCCTCTTTCAAGGCGGCAGGAAAAAACCCTCACTCAAAGAGGCGTTGATAACTGCCTGGAGCCAACCGCGTGTAACCTCCCTGGAGGCATAAACCAACCAGGAAGGACATGGGTCCAATAAACACATGGTGGAAGACAGCCTCCGCATGATCCTGTCCACTTCATCCAGGGAGACAGGGTCAAACTCAACCCAGATAGGATCCACAAGACTCATCGCCACTCCATCATCCAAACCCTGCCAATCGGAGTCCAAGCCGGCCTGAATCTGAGTGATCTTATCCGCCAGATGTAAACTAAATTCTCTGCTCTGCCCCAAAGGGTTCCCCTCTCCTCCAAATGCAGGAGGGAGCAGTGACCCTAAACAGGGCCGCAGGGCGATCATTCGGGACGATCAGAGCGGAGAAGTAAGCACATCTCGCTGCTCTAATCGCTTCCAGGCAAGTCCTAATATAGGCTCTTAGCTGGACACGGTCAGACTCGGAACGACTGGTCCTCCACCTGCTCTCCAGGCATCTCCTCCACCACTTCATCCCCCGAAGCTCCTCCAAAAACCACGGAGCCAAACGAGGTCTGTGGTGAGGGAGAGGCCACAAGGGGACAACCCAGTCGAGCGCTGCCGAGGCTGCCTGTGGTCAAGGGAGGTGGGCAAGAACCCCAGGGCCATCTGAAACCTCTCTGGGTTCCTCAGACACCTGGGGTGGAACCATCGTATCGGCTCCTCATCCCAGCAGCGAGGAGCAGCCAATTGGAGGACCAGCCTCAGGAGATAGTGATCTGTCCATGATAGGGGTAGAGTAACTGGAGATCCACCCCCCAGATCACTACACCACTGCCCCGAGATAAAAACCAGGTCAAGCGTGTTCCCCTCCTCATGGGTGGGTCCCTGAATCACCTGGGTCAGGTCCATGGCTATCATGGATGCCAAGAACTCCCGAGCCAATCCAGACGCCACTCCCAGAGAGGGCAGGTTGAAATCCCCCAGGACAATAAGCCTGGGAAACTCCACTGCCACCCCCAAGAGGGCATCCAGTAGCTCAGGAAGGGCCATTGCAGCGTAGCTGGGGGACAGGTACATCAACAACAGGCCCAACCAACCACCCGGGCCCAACCTCAGGAGGAGGGACTCACACCCGCCTATCTGGAACAGGTCTCCCTAATAACAATGGCAATTCCTCCGCCCCTTCCCTGGGCTCATGACTGGTGCAGTACCCGGAAACCTGGGGGGCATAGATCACACAGAGGGACACCCCCCTCCGGTCCCAACCAGGTCTCCATAATACATGCCAGATCTGCAGCCTCCTCCTCAATAAGTTCACAGAGGAGGGGAGCCTTATTAGCTACAGATCTGGCATTTACATACACCAATCTGAGCACAGGGACCACACCTCCCAAAACCCCAGGAGAACGGGCAGAGACCTGAGGGTCGGAGCGCTCCACCGCTCGTAAACAGCGGGGCGTGCTCCCAATACATAATTTGGCCCTCTGTCTCGTCCACTCCTGCCATAACCAATCGCCCTAGGGATTATTAATCCCTCCCTGCGGCCCCTTCACCCCGCCCCTCCACTACGAGACCCCTCTCCGGCCTGGATAAACCAGATGCTACCAACAAGGGCTGAACCCCCTCCCTCCTCCCTAACCCATTAAAACACTGAATTAAAAATTTTAAAAGTCGTCCCTTACCAAATTTAAAATTTAACCCCTTGGTCATGCCATGCCACCTCTCGGGATCCCAGGATCCATTATTAAGGTAAGCTGTCGATAACCTGATGGGCCAATTCAAGGACAAGGGCACAGTCCTGAGGGCCCATAGCTCCACTAGCGAGTAAACAACCATAAACAATAGGTCACAATCTGTAGAGGGTGGGGATGGAATAAAAACTTCCTACGGCTAAAGTGATAGATGTTACACAGGTGTAAGGTGAAGAATAAAAGGTCCAGGTATCAGTGTCCAAAGAGTTCCATGTCACGAACAGGCCTCTCACACCTGTTCGAGGGCCAGAGTCAAAATGGGCAACCCACCGCTCTCTCTCTCTCTCTCACCACGGTGGTCAGAGCAAAATTGGAACTGATGGGTTGATAGTTAAACCCCGCTGTCCTCTCACAATAGAGGGGTAGTCCACCCATTGTCCTCACACCACAAGTGGGGCCCAACCTGAGACCGCATCCTGAAGAAGAGGGAAAAGTCCAAGATGGATTAAGGACCAAGCGACTGATTAATAGATGACACTGCATCCACAAGAGTGCAACCAAGAGAGTCTGGGCGACCCGAGGGCAGCAAGAGGCAGACATAGTAGACAAGCCAGGAATGACACAAAAAATAGGCAGGAAGTCCAGATAGAAAGTCCAAAGACAGCGTAGCTGTTAATACCACCATCGCGGCCAGGGACCAGAGCCGTAAGGAACCGGCCAACCGTGGGGGTCACGCCTCCGATGTCCATGTCAAACTCCAACCCCCACCAGGCCAGTACCAGCTCAGTCTCCACATCTACCTGGGTTCCCACCAAGGCTGACAAGGCCATCAGAGCAGCTAGGCTGAAGGAGCTGCCCAGGGCGCTGAGCTGCCAAAAAATGCCCCCAAAGTAGCCAGGAGCATCATCGGCTAGCCCAGGAGCCAACGGCAGCAGCACCCAGGCCGCTGCCATCGGCAACAAAGCCCCTGCTGCCATGGCCTCCGCAGCCGCCAAGGCCGCCGAAGGGGCTGGGGTCTCCACCGCAGCCTGAGCCTCCATTAAAGCAGCCACCATCTCCACTGCCTCTATCGCCTCCGTGGCCACCGCAGCCTCCCCAGCTGGCGAAACCGTCGCTGCGGCTGGAGCCTCCACCGAAGCAGCCGTCATCACCGCTGCCTCCGCCGCCCCAGTCGCCGCCGCCACTGCCAAAAAGGCTGCCAGAGCTATCACTGCCACTGCCCCAGCCACCATAGCCTCCGCAGCCGCCGAAGGAGCTGCCGAAGCCATCAATGCCGCCAGGCCCCCTTCAAACAGCCGCCATTTTCCCTGCCGCCGGGACCAGCGCCAAGAACAAACACCCAGCAGCAAACTCACCGGTGGTTCAACCGAGCTGGAAATAGCTCGGTCTCATGCCTGAGCTCTCCTGGAAAAAATCCCGGTGAGCTCAACAGCGTCAGGAGGATCTCCACCGCCACAAGCCGTAAACAAACAACCACCCCTGGGGAGCTTACTCAGCAAGCAACCTCCATACTGGGCATGGGCAAACCATCTCTAGTTTCCTAGATATTTTATCTAACAAAAAATATCATTTTTCCTTAAGCAGCCTAGGAAATAATCATATACTGGAGCAAACCTTAATTCAGCCAATCTCTATAAAGTACTCAGATCTTTGGGAATTAGAATGGATTTGCTTCAAGTAATGTCATCTGGATCCATTACTTGGATCCAAGAAACGTATGTGGTTTGGAAAAGGAATCAAGTGTAACTGGTATATTCTGAGAATCAAAGCAAATTGAATTCTACTGCTATAGATGCTTTGAGAGGGCAAGACTTAGTAGAACAAGGCTGCCGTAAGTGATAACAGCAGTCATAAGAGTGATCAGGGGAAGGCTTCAGGCAGTGCTTCAATTTCTAGGTAGTATCTTAAAGACCAAATGTAGAGAGTGCAGGTTGGAGAAAATAAAGATCTTCATTAATTTCACTTTGTATTATTTTGTTAGAATAGAGGGGAAGGATGAATTGAATCAATGAGCAAACTGAACTTGAGGATTATTTTGTTTTTAACTGTCCCTTTGTATTCAAATCAGGTCTCATAATAATGATGTAGCATTTTGGGAAAAAAAAAAAAAAGATGCAGCCCAGTAATCCAGCTGCTGAAGCCAAAATGGAGAAGATCTCCACAGCCACTATATATTTTCCCTTGGTACTCAAATAGGTTGGAACAAATGATATCCAGACACTACAAAAGACCAACATGCTGAAGGTAATAAATTTGGCTTCATTAAAGCTATCGGGTAACTTCCTAGCTAGGAAGGCTACTGTGAAACTGACAGAAGTCAAGCCCCCCATAAAACTAAGAACAATATAAAACATTGTGGTTGAACCTTCATTACATTCTAAGACAATTTCTTCAGCTATAGAGTGCATGTCAGAATCTGGGAATGGGGGAGAAATTGTCAGCCACGCTGTACAAATGGTAAATTGTGCCAGGGAGCAGAATAGGACAATAGAAAAAGCCAGCCTATTCCCTACCCATTTCCTCATTTTGGAACCAGGCCTGGTGGCCATGAAAGCAAGAACAACAATGATAGTTTTCCCTAATATGCAAGAAAGGGCTACAGAGAATATGATGCCAAAAGCAGCTTGTCGCATGAAACATTTTCCTTGGTCAGGTTGTCCAATGAAGAGCAAACTGCAAAGGAACGAGAGCAGGAGAACAATGAGAAGAATGTAGGTCAGGCTTCTGTTGTTGGCTTTGACAATGGGAGTGTTCCGCTGATTAATGAAAATCCCCAGCACCAAAGCTGTGATGAAAGAAAGGAAGAGACTAACACTGGCCAAGGTGATTCCCAGTGGCTCATTATAGGACAGGAAGGTTGTTGTTTTTAAAATACAAAGATTTTGAGCCTTGTTTGGATATTGGTCTCCTGAACATTGAAAGCAGTCAACTGCATCTGGAAAAACAAAACATCATGGTCAATTTCTAGAAATGCTTAGGTAGCAGGACTGAGAGTTAATTATTGGGTTTAATTTTTCCTAATTAAGTAATACCTATTTATATTAAATATTCTGTTTGTGGTAAACCTTTCATTTTTAATATTTATATCGCTACAGTATATCATTGGTTCGATCATCACATTAGAAGCCATTTATAGGAAGTTTGGAAATTACCATTTTGAATCACAGTTAAGAAGACTGAATAGTTTTGCACAACACAGCTCTTACCCATCTGGGTTGAGATTTGACCTTTTGCACATGGAAGGCAATCATAACAGCAAAATGGCTTCCCTTCTATTTTCTTCTTCTGGGACCCAGAATAGCAATTGTCATTGCATACAGAAAGAGGTAGAACCTATCAAGAAGTGAAACCAGAATGTATTAAAGTTCAAATGTTTCAAAACATTCTATCTGAATGTGGATTTTACTTTTACACAATGAACATAGGATGTAGGTGTTCCAAAATTTCCTTCTGTTTTAAAACAATTATATTAAATGGATGGAAATATTATAAAGATCATAGTGGTGAACAGGTGGCATTAGTGTTCTTAGATGCCAAAAAGATGTTTGATAACATGAAATGGGATTTCATCTTGCAGCAAATTAAATATATGGACCTAAGACCAAAATTCTTAAATGTTATATTGGCAATATACAAAAAACAAGAAGCCAGAATTTTGGTGAATGGGGGGTTAACAAACAGATTTCCAATCCAAAAAGGAACTAGGCAGGGATGCCTGCTATTGCCACATTTCTTTATTTTGATGTTGGAGGTGTTAGCATGAATAATTAGGAAAGAAACAGAAATTAAAGGTTTGAAAGTAAAAAAAAGAAGGGTTTAAATTACAAGCCTTTGCGGACGATTTACTTTTTATTTTAGAAGAACCACAAAATTCAGGACCAAAATTGATAGATAATTTAGAAGAGTTTGGGAAGTCATGGGGCTAAAAATTAACAGGAAGAAAACAAAAATAATTACTAAAATATGACAAATAAACAAAAGGAAATCTTAGCAGCGAGAATGGGCATCCAAATTGTAGAGAAAGTTAAATATTTGGGAATTATAATTTCGGCGAGATATACAACACTTTAAAAAGATAATTATGATCCATTAATAAAACAAATATCTGAAGATTTGGAAAAATGGGATAAATTAAGACTATCCTTCATGGGAAGGATAGCGGCAATAAAAATGAATGTACTACCTAAATTATTATTCCTTTTTCAAAATGCCCCCATAAAATTGGAAAAAAAGTTTTTTGATAATTTGAATAAAATAACAGCGAATTTTACATGGCAAAAAAAAAAAAACCCAACCAAGAGTCAAATTGAAGTTGCTGCAAGATGCTACAGAAAGAGAAGGATTTGGCCTACCCCACTGGGAATTGTATTATAGAGCTGCAATTTTAACTTGGGTGAAAGATTGGATAAACCATAGAAATAAAAGAATATTAACATTAGAAGGTTACAATTTGCAGTCGGGATGGCTTACCTTCCTCTGGCAGGATAATTTAAAGGGCTATAACTATGTTCAAAGACATAAAGTTAGACAGACTCTTTTAAATATATGGAATAAAATAAAAAGACAAATGTATGTAGAAACACCTATTTGGCTATCAACTTTGGAAGCATTGATGCACCCACATTTATTGAGACAAGGAAAAATCATCACCTATGAAGATGTACTAAATGACAAAGGGGAATTACAATCTAGACAAGATTTGAAGAATCAAGGAATTGATGTGGAATGGTGGGCCTATTTGCAACTCCAGTTGAAATATTTAAAGGACAAGAAAGAGTGGGGAATTAGTAGAACTAAGACAGAATTAGATGAAATTCTATTAGGAATGGAGGAGAAGATGATAAAAAAATCTATCAACTCTTATTGGAATTTAAATTGGAAGAAGAAAAAGTAAAGGAAATGATGGTGGTATGGATGAAAAATTTTGGTTATAGCATTAATTTAGACGATTGGCAAATATTATGGAAAAGAAATTTAAAAATGACCTTAGCTATACCGTTTAAGAAAAAATTGTATAAATTATTTTATAGATGGCAAATACCTCCATCAAGATTGGCAATAATGTATTCAAAACTTTTTCCCACATGCTGGAAATGTAATAAAGAAAAAGGAACTTATTACCATTTGTGGTGGAGTTGCAAAAAGGCCCAAAAATATTGGCAAAAATTACTGGCTAGAAGAAATAGCCAGTATATTTGATAAAAATAGAACATAGACCAGAGTTCCTTCTGTTATGGATTAATATGAGGAAATATGATGAAATTTTAGGTCTCTTAAGGGGTTAGGTAAGGGTGGGAGGGATGGGGGTTTTATTGCCGGAGTTCAGTGCAGCCTGAAACAGGGCCATGGTTGGGGGGTGCGTGGGGGGGGCTGTGGGGCTCCGGGCGGAATAGTGGGAGCCATGATCCCTAGGGTGGTTGGTATGGGTAGGAGCCGATGAGGCGGGGGGCCATATCATGTTAGGGGAGCGCGCCCCCACTGTGTCCAAGCTGTGGCGCGCTCTGACCCCTCTGCCTCTTCTCAATTCCTGGGAGTTTTGGGATCCAGGAACCCTGGTCTCGGACTGGTGTATTTTAATGCCAGGTCCGTGGTTAATAAGGCACCACTCCTCCGTGATGTGATCGAGGAGGAGGCCATGGACCTGGCTTGCATCACCGAGACCTGGTTGGGGCCGGAGGGCGGAGTCCCTCTGGTTGACATCTGCCCCCCAGGTTTTCGGGTGTTGCACCAGTCACGACCCCAGGGAAGGGGGGGTGGGGTGGCTATTGTTATTCGGGAGACCCTGTTTCCAAGGGAGGTCCCTGCCCCAGAGATAGGTGGGTGTGAGTCCCTCCTCCTGAGATGCGGGCCTGCAGGTCGGTTGGGCGTACTGCTTACATACCTGTCCCCCAGCTATGTTTCAGCTGCTGTGCCTGGGCTGCTTGATGCTGTCTCAGGGTGGCGGTGGAGTTCCCAGAGCTTATAGTTCTGGGTGACTTTAATCTGCCTTCCCTGGGATTGTCATCGGGTTTGGCCCAGGAGTTCATGGCTTCCATGGAGGCCATGGGCCTGACCTAGATAATAGATGGCCCAACTCATGAGGGGGGTAACATGCTCGACCTGGTTTTCATCTCTGAGCAGTGGCGGAGTGGTCTAGGGGGTGGTGATATAATTATCCACCCCGTTTCATGGTCAGACCACTATCTCCTGCGGCTGGTCTTCCATCAAGCTACCCCACACCGCTGGAATGAGGAGCCACTTAGATGGTTCTGCCCCAGATGCCTGATGGACCCCGATAGGTTCCAGGCAGAGCTGGGGTTTTTTCCTACATCCCTTACCCACAGCCCTGCCGAGGTCCTTGCGGCTACCTGGCAACAATCGGCGGCGGGTGCTCTCGACAGGGTTATTCCCATGCGTCCCCTTACTCAGCGGATCCCGGTCAGCTCCCTGGTATACCGAGAAGCTCCGGGAGATGAAGCATCGTAGAAGGGGACTAGAGAGCAGGTGGAGGGCGACTCACTCTGGATCTGACCGAGCCCAGCTAAGAGCCCATATTAGGACTTATCTGGTAGTGGTGGGGGCGGCGAGGAGATCTTATTTCTCCGCCCTCATAGCATCCACAGATAACTGCCCAGCCACCCTGTTTGGGCTTACTCGCTCCCTCCTCCAGTTGGGGGAGTGGCGGACCCATTGGCAGAGCTGAGAATTTAGTCAGTATCTGCAGGATAAAATGGCTCAGATCCAGGAAGGGTTGTGCTCGGACTGGCAGTGGCCTGAGGATGGGGATGCGAGTGGTTTGGCCAATGTGATCTGGACTGAGTTCGATCCTGTTTCTGAGGATGAAGTGGACAGGATTATGCGGCGGCTGAGTTCCACCACATGTTTATTGGACCCGTGCCCTTCCTGGTTGGTTTATGCCTCCAGGGAGGTTACATGCGGCTGGCTCCGGGCAGTGGTCAATGCTTCGTTAAGGGAGGAGATATTCCCTGCCGCTTTGAAAGAGGTGGTGGTGAGGCCCCTCCTGAAGAAGCCTGCCCTTGACCCAGCCACGTTGAACAACTTTCGTCCAGTCTCCAACCTTCGCTTTTTAGCGAAGGTTGTTGAGAGTGTGGTGGCTCAGCAATTGCCACTTTTCCTGGAGGAAGTGGACTACCTGGATCCGTACCAATTGGGCTTCCGGCCCGGGTACAGCACATTGGTCACGCTGATTGATGATCTCTCTAGGGCTCGGGACAGGGGCTCGTCCTCTGTCCTGGTCCTGTTAGATCTCTCAGCGGCTTTCGATACCATCGACCATGGTATCCTATTGCGCGTCTCGGGGGGCTGGGAGTGGGAGGCACTGTTTTACAGTGGTTCTCCTCCTACCTCTCGGGATGTTCACAAACAGTGTTGGCAGGGGGGCAGAGGTCGACTCCAAGGTACCTCACTTGTGGGGTGCCGCAGGGCTCGGTCCTCTCACCCCTCCTGTTCAACATTTATATGAAGCCGCTGGGTGAGATCATCCGTGGCTTTGGGGTGAATTATCACCAGTATGCTGATGATACTCAGCTATACATCTGCACCCCAGGCCATATCAGTGATGCTCTCTCCGTGATGTCCCGTTGTCTGGAAGCGGTATGGATCTGGATGGACAGGAACATGCTTCGACTCAATGCAGCCAAGACAGAGTGGCTGTGCATACCGACATCTCGGTCCAGTTTGGAGGTTCCATCTTTGGTCATGGGGGAGGAAGTGTTGCCCCCTGTGGACAGGGCACGGAATCTGGGGGTCCTTCTGGACTCACGGCTCAAATTGGAGGAGCAGGTGGGGGCCGTGGCCAGGGGGGCCTTTGCCCAGATCCGGCTGGTTCACCAGTTACGCCCATTCCTGGACCAAGATGCCCTGCACACAGTCACTCCGGCCCTCGTTATCTCCTGCCTTGACTACTGCAACGCTCTCTACCTTGGACTGCCCTTGCGTACCACTCGGAGGCTTCAACTGGTGCAAAATGTGGCCGCTGGTTGTGATGGGAGCTTCCGATACTCCCATATTACACCCCTCCTGCGACCTGCATTGGCTTCGGTTGCCCTCCGGGTGAGATTCAAGGTTTTGGTATTAACATTCAAAGTCCAACAGGGCATGGGTCCAGGCTATCTATGAGAACAGCTCCTCCCAACATCAAATACTAACCATCCTGTACGGGCTCACAGGCGGGGTCTCCTCGGGGTGCCATCTGCGACACAATGTCGCTTGGTGGCGACCCAGGAGAGGGCCTACTCTGTGGCGGCTCCCACTTTGTGGAATCTTCTTCCGCTGGAGCTCCGTTTGGCCCCCAATCTTCGCACCTTCCACCACGATTTGAAAACTTGGCTCTTTTTACAATCTGGGCTGGGCTGATTCTTTTTTTTTTTAAACAAATTTTATTCAATTTTTAACAATTTTTTAAAACAGCTCTTTTCAGTAGACAGCATGTTCCCGGGTCGTCACTTTTACATGCAAATATGACAGTAGGTCTATATTCATTTTAAGCATTTAACTTCACTTCTATTCCATTTTAACAGACAAAGGGTCAAAGAAATTAATCCTAATCTCAAATCTTAATCTCAATCTATATAACCCCAGTTCATTTCAAGTTAATTGCAAACATATATATATATTTTAAAACATCATTTATAAATCTTACAAATAACAATATATTTGCCCATCATATTAAAGATAAAGTTCATCCATATCTATCCTTTAATTATCTTCACATTGTTAATACTCTTTTATCATTTACAGAATTCTTTTGTCCGTCAGATTTGCCCTTTCATCACATATTCTCTCCATAATTCTAAATCCGTACAGATGGGCTGGGCTGATTCTTTTGTGTTGGGGTTATTTTAACTAGGGGTTTTTAAATTTTAATTCGGCTTAATTTGTTTAATATTTTTTTAAATTAATTCATTTATTGTTGTATTTTAGTTGTAAGCCACCCCGAGTCCTTTTGGAGAGGGGGCAGCATATAAGTTGAATAAATAAATAAATAAATAAATAAATTTTAAAATCCATATAATTACTGCAGCAAGATTGGCATACGCACAGAAATGGAAAAGTAAAGATACTCCAAGTGAATTTGAAATACTTAGGAAAATTATGATGTGCACAGAAATGGATAAACTAACAAAGGAATTGAAAAATAAGGAGGATTTGGATTATCATAAAATATGGGACAAATTTTATGGCTGGCTAGAGAAGAGGAAGATTCAAGAGAGTAAGGAATGATTATATCTATATTTAATGTATATGGAATGAAATTGTGTATTATTATTATTGGACTTAGCAAAGTAATGAGAAAGATCGATGTTAGGAGGACTGTACTATGTTCAACATTTTAAATGTATTTTTTGTTTATATTTGTGTTTGTTTGTTTGTTTAATAAAGAAAAACCTTTAAAAAAAGTGAAACCAGGATTTATTAAAACTCAAAAGTTTCTAAACATTCTATCTGAATGTGGGTTTTAATTTTACACAATGAACTAGGGCTGACGTAATAGTAGTGCTCCAATATTTGAGGGTTCCAACAAAGACAAGGGGTCAAACTATTTTCCAAAGCACCAGAAGGCAAGATGAGAAACAATGGATGGAAACTAACAAAGGAGACAAGCAACCAAGAAATAAGGAGAAATATCATAACAATATGAGAGTAACCAACCAATGGAACTGTGTGCCTTCAGAAGTTGTGGGTGATCCATCACTTGAGTCTTTCAAAAAGAGACCAGACAACAATATATCTGAAATTGTATAGGGTCTTATGCCTGAGCAGGGGGTTGGATTAGAAGACCTCCTTCCAACTTTATTATTCTATGTACTATGTTCAATAGATCAACATGTGATGAGTTCAAGTTGACTAGTTCAACTTGTTCAACAAGTTCAAATGGTTGGACTAAAAGACTTCCAAGATACCTTCCAGCTCTATTCTGATTGATTGATTGATTGATTGATTGATTGATTGAATATTTTATGGCAATACTATCTATAATATAGGAATCTCTCCAGATTCTTTGCCTTTCCAGGGAAACAGATAGATAAGGTTCCATGGAGCTTAGTAGGATGTGGGTCATTGATTGCTGGTGACTTTTCAAAAGTTCAAGGCTAATTCTCTGCTTGATTCCTTCTTCCTCCCTGGCTGGCCATTTTCCAGTCAGGATAATCAATCACTGGACCAATTAGCCTGACTGTTCCCCAGATACAATGATTAGTAAATGGAAAATCTGGACATGCCATTTAAGAAAAGAGAAGACTAAGGGGAAAATGCTATTTTGTGGGGGGGTTGTTCAGATGAATGAGACTGTTTAATAGACAAATTGAGATATTTCTTATGTTTTGTATTACTTTGTGAATTATATGATAAATAGCTTTAATTACTTTAGTAACTTTCAAATATATATTTAAACTAGACAAGCTTGAAATGCCAGCAGGAATAGACAGCAGCTATAAATTCTGCTAAAACCATAAAGAGCTAATGAGAATATATCAGTAAATTATTTTCCTATACAGAGATTTAAGTCTTTGTAGTTATTTATTTATTTATTTATTTATTTATTTATTTATTTATTTATGAGACTTGTATGCCACCCCATCTCTGAAGACTCAGGGCGGCTCACAACTAAAACAACAAGAACAATAAATAATTAAAAAGAATTAAACTAACAAGCCCCATTGAAATATAATTACATAAATACATAATAAAAACCATAATAAAAACCGCCCCCCCCAAAGAGTCACAGCCCAGCTTGGTTAAATAACCAGGTCTTCAATTCACGGCGTGGAGGTCAGGCCAGGCGGAGTCCCAGGGGAGTTGGTTCCAGAGGTCAGGGGCAGCGATAGAATAGGCTCGTCATCGGGGACCACCAAACGGCATTGGCCAGCCGACGGGACCCCAAGGAGTCCTTGCCTATGTGATCGCACAGGGCAGTTAGTACTCGATGTCAGCAGGAGTCGCTCCCTTAAATATTGCGGACCCATGTCATGAAGGACTTTGTATGTTAAAGTTAACACCTTGAATCTCACCCGGAGCACAACCGGCAGCCAATGCAGACAGCGAGGGAGGGGTAACATGGGAGAACGGAAACTCCATCACCACCCGTAGCTGCATTTTGCACCAGCTGTAATCTCCGGATGGTATGCAAGGGCAGTCCTAGTTCAAAATCTCTGGTCATAATTTCTTCATCTTTGCAGTTTTCAATTTAACAACTTAAAGGATGAGATCCATTCAAATCAATAATTCTGGAAGCAAGAAGGGATGGGGAAGAACACACAGTTTGACATCTGAGCAGGAAATACCTGGTTAAACATGGTAGGCCAGGTGATGTCTTGTGTAGAAATGATGAATAGCTTATCTGGAGAAGTTGCTGGGTTGATCTTTCCAACTTTGAGTTTAACAAAGGTCTCATTTGGGAAGGTGACCCAGTTGATAATGTCAAATCCAATGTCTAAATCCAAATGTTCATTAAAAGAAATTTTCTCTCCTGCAGTGTTATTAAATGACATGGTTCTCAAATAGTGATGTAACTAAAATGAAGCAAAAGTTGGTAATTAAAAAGAAGGGATGGGAAGGGAAAGGGAATGTGGGGAGAGGGAGAGGGAGAAAGAAGGAAGGGAGGGAGATCAATTTCAATGGTATTAAATTATGGATATTGTTTTAATACAACTGGGTTAATTAATAGAATTAGTGTTCTTACACCTCTCGTGTTTCTCCCTGCCACAGGTGTTCTGAACTTGTTCCAAACAGGCAGGTTTTGCTGCATCTTAATCCTTTCCTCCATATTGTTGTATCATTGTTGTACCTATTCACAGTTACAAAGGTTTCTCTAGGTCCCAAAAAGATTTGGAAAATGGAGTAGCACTCCGGTGTATCCATAATAGTAGGACACAACACTACCTTAGAGAAAACAGCAATGGGAAATGTTCATTCAATCCCTTATTACCTGCCATGATTTTTGAGTCGAAAACATTCCTCTCCCAACTTTTGCTCTTGTTCTGTGTTTGGGAGAAAATATGGCTTGTAAAGCATGTGCCACAGCATAAACTGCATTGTAGATGCTATAACTCTGTCCAGTCATGGTGGTGTCAAAGACAGACTTAGGTAGATTCTCCAACTTCTCTCCACCAGTGCATAGCATTCCAGTATCTTCATCTAACTTATCTTTAGGAAAAAGGCATTCAAAAGCCTGTTCCCAGAACACTCTCATTAAATGATCTTCCACTTCTGAAGTTGGCTTTCTCATCTGAAGGAATTTATTAAACCCAGAAATCTCCTTGGAAGCAACTTCAAAAGATATAACACCATGGAAAAAGTCCATACCCCTAGTTTTTTGAGAAGGAAGGGATGTAAACTCCAACTGGGCTGGCATTATCCAAACTTTATCTTTTCTCTCAGTGGGTATCTCTTCAAATTCTGTAAGATAGGGCAACATTCTAAAAATGACGGTGACTTGGTTTTCACAATATAGGATAATGACATTGGCAGTGCTCTTCTTGGCAATAATGTACATTTTACTAAAATCTTTAAATACTGCTCCAATGTCATTAGAAAATGTTTCCTTGGCCATCTCTCCCATGAACTCAAAGCAAATACCATTTTGGGAAAACAAAGGAACAGCATTTTGAATGAATCTGTCTCCACTCTCATTACGTTGGAGAATCAGCCCAATCCATTTCCACCTAAAATACAACAGCAACTGGAGAATACCCACAATCTGTTGGTCACCATCTGGGAAAAAACGATGGAAGAAAGCAGCTTGTATCTGGTCATCTCTCATTGGAGAAGATCCATATATCAGCTAAATGTGGGGGGAAAGGGAGGAGGACATGATTTTCCAAAATGAAGTATTTATTATTTTTGAGAAATATGTTCTTAACTCATGGTCCTTATTGTAAACATTAATGGAAACATTAATAGATATTTAATCTTGTTCATAAAAATCTGATGTTTAGAAATAGTATAATTGCAAAGCTAAAAACAGAAATGCATTAATTTGTGACAAGATGGTAGAAATGGCAAAATTGACAGCTTTAATTAAAGGGAACAATTTACTGAGTTTTGCTTCCACCTGGAAACCACTTTTGAATTTACACTTAAAATGGAAAAAAAATGAAACTTTGATTATAGATTTTGATGATTTGACCAACTTCGTTGTTATAGAAATGGTTTGAAATAACTGGAAATGTAAAGAAAATGTTGAGGTTGTAACTTGGTTTTTATTTTTCTTTCTATACCTGTGTTTCTTTTCTTTTCCTTTATCTTTCTCAATCTTTTTGACTTTATCTTTTTTTCTTTATATTTCTTGATAGTAATAATATCTATTATATATTTTATCATATAATACACTTTAATAAAAACAATTAAAAGAAGAATGTTATAACCATCTCATTCAGGAAATGTTATAACCATTTCAGAATTGACTCTCCCTAGTTCATGGCAATGTAAAGATAGCTGAGGGAGAAGCAAGTTTAGATGGGCAATGTTATGTATGTAGGTTTGAAGAACTCTCACTTCTGGGGAAAAAGGAAGGTGGAGCTCCTCGGGGATGGGTCGAAAAGTCCAAACCCCTGCAGAAACGCAACCCCTGTCTGTAAACTGGGGAAAAGGGGGGGCATTGGGCCAACAGTTCCATTGTCAGCGGACTCCACGCGGTTACCTTCATGGTAACCATGGTACCATGCACCACAGACCGCCACCGTTGCTGCTGTCTTCCACGTAGCCAAGGCCCCGGTGCTGCAGTAGAATTGTAAGTTGCCAGGCTGCTGTAACCACCACCACTGTTAGACCTCAGCCTCGCCACGTCCATCGCCAGCAGCAAACAGCTGATGAACACCGCCAGCGACAGCCTCAGGTCTTCAAAAGCCATCGCCATCACCACAGGCACCAAAAACTCCTGGCACCAGGGCTTCGCGGAGCAAGGGGGGTCAGTGGCAGCGGCGTAGGGCAAACGGCCATGCCCCTAATCCTGCCAGCAGACCTGCAGCTGATGCAAAGGCCGGGGGGAACAAGCCCAACAACGCTAAACTGCCGGCATATTTTCTGCCGGAACGGCTCTAGCAACACCCCACGACTGTCCAGGGACGACTCCAGGGAAAGCAGGGACAACAGGCAAGCCTCTCACTCACAAATCACACAAAATCTCCGAACGCCGAGAGAGCCCTCTCACCACCGAACCGCCATCTTAGACATGTGCAGTCAAATCATGCGCAGTCATTTGCTTCCATTGTGATAAAAGAGGACACCTAGCAAGAATCTGCAAATCATCCAGAACTCCACCCAACAGAAGAAAGTTTGCTACAAGCAAAGACAAAGAATTCAGGCCCAACAATCTCAGTGAGAAAATGGGGCACAGCACAGAAGCAAATGGGAAGAATGAAACTCATCAAACAGTAACTATTGGTCATTCATCACCTTTAAGAAGCAGAAAAGTGCATGTCAAGGTACTTATTGAAGGAAGGCCTTGCCAAATGGAAGTGGACTCAGGCTCATACCTATCTATGGTGTCATGGGACACTATTCACAGACTTCTTCCCAACATCCAGAAGAAGCACTTCAAGAAGCAGGCATTGACTCTTAAAGACTACCAAGGGAACAAGATTCCAGTAGTTGGAACAAGAGAATTCAACGTGAAATTCAAGGGCACACCAAACGCCTACCACTGACCATTGTGGACAAGGACCACCCAAGTCTGTTGGGCCTTGAGTGGTTCAACCCGTTTGGCATCGAGGTGACTGGCATCAATCACGTGAGCAACACTGAGTGGGAAGAGGCCTTGAAGTCTGAGTTTCCAGAGGTCTTCAGCGATGGATTAGGCAAGTACTTGGGGACCCCCATCACATTTAACCTAGATCCCAAGGTACAACCAATCGTTTAAAACCCAGAAGGCTCCCATTTGCCTTAAAGGAAAAATTGATGCACAATTAGATAAACTAATAGCCCAAGGGGTTTTAGAGCCCACTGATCACTCCAGGTGGGAGACACCCATAGTCACACCAGTCAAGACTGATGGGTCTGTGAGAATCTCGGAGACTACAAGGACATTGAACCATGCTACAACAGAGCATATCCAGTTCCAGTAGTGCATCATTTATTACACTCTCTTGGAGGGGCACAGTTTTGCCAAGTTGGACCTGGCACAGGCATATCAACAATTAACAGTTGATGATGCCACTGCTGAAGCCCAAACCATTGTGACCCATAAGGTGCCTTCAAATGCAAAAGATTGCAATTTGGAGTAAGTGTGGCACCAGGCATCTTCCAAAGCCTTATGGACAGAATGTTACAAGGGTTGCCAGGGGTGGTGCCCTATTTTGATGATGTTTTCATTTCTGCTGAAAATGACACTCAATTACACGAGAGACTCAGGAAGTCTTAACTAGATTCAAAAAGCGGGGTTAAAAGTCAAAGAAGAAAATGCACACTTAAAACAGATAAAGTGGAATTCTTGGGTTACATGATTGATAAACATGGCATCCACCCCACAGAGGCAAAAGTTCAGGCAATCAAAGAAGCCCCCAGGCCAAAATGCAAAACAGATTTGCAAGCATTCTTGGGGCTCATTAACTTCTATCATATGTTTCTACCTCAGAAGGCAATCATTGCAGAACGCCTACATAGGCTGCTGGACAAAAAATCTGCTTGGGTCTGGGGAGGAAGGAACAAGCTGCATTTAACAATATCAAGAGACTAATCACATCTGATGCTGTGCTGATACAGTTCTCTGAGAACTTTCCTGTTGTTCTGACTTGTGGTGCCTCCCCTTTTGGAGTGGGGGGGGGGGGGTTGAGCCACATGCTTCCCAGTGGGAGGGAAGCTCCTATTGCATTTTACTCTCGCACCTTGACTAAAGCAAGAGAAATTACAGCCAACTGGACAAGGAAACCTTCGCAATTGTTGCAGCTGTCAAGAAATTCCATGAGTAATTATATGGGAGAACATTTACTATTGTCACAGATCACAAACCTCTGTTAGGCATTGTGACAGGGGACAAACCAACGCCCACGATCCTGTCACCAAGAATGCTGAGATGGACTGAATTTCTTGCTGCTTATTCATACAAACTGATCCACAGACCTGGTAAAGACATTGGGCATGCAGATGCTTTGAGTCGCTGCCCACTTCCTTCACACATTGAGGACCCTGTTCCTGAGACTCACACCTTTTTCTAGAAACTGTTGCAAACTTCCAGTACATGCTGCTCAAATTGCCAGAGAGACTGCCAAAGACACTTTACTGGCTCCTGTTATAGGCTGGATTAAGAAAGGTTGGCCACTTCAAGATCTACCTCAACTCACCCAACCTTTTAAATCCAGGCAAACTGAATTATCTGTATTAAGAGGATGTATTTTGTGGGGTAACAGGGTGGTTATTCCTGCAAAACTACAAAAAGAGGTTTTGGAAATGTTACATGAGGGTCATCCGGAATTGTCAGAATGAAGGGATTGGCCAGGAGTTATGTATGGTGGCCAGGTATTGACAAAATGGTTGAAAACTGGGTTGCATCTTGTCCCAACTGTCAGGTAGTCAGGCCTGCCCCACCTCTTGCCCCCACACAGGAATGGGAATGTCCTAGGGGCCCATGGTCCAGGATTCACATTGATTTTGCTGGCCCTACCAGAGGGCACACTTTCCTTATTATAGTTGATGCATATTCCAAATGGCTAGAGGTTATCCCTATGGCATCCACCACAACTGAAGCTGTCATCAAACAGCTTAAAAGCTTTTGTAACTCACGGGTTACCTGATGTGCTTGTTTCTGACAATGGTCCTCAATTTACATCCAAACTTTTTGAATCATATCTAGTACAACAGGGTATCAGACATGCCCTGACAGCCCCTGGGCATCCTTCGGCTAACGGTCGGGCTGAACATATGGTACGATTTACCAAGGAAAAACTTCAGCAATTGGGTCCAAGGGATATCACTGAGAGAGTTGAAAAACTTCTCAGTGTTCAGCATCACTCCCAACCCTCAACTAATTTAACCCCAGCTGAATTGTTGATGGGTAGGAAACTCAGGTCTCCCTTGACCGCCTCCATCCCACTTACGCACCCAACGCACCACTAGATTCCACTAGTAAAATTGCACTTTCACTGTGGGTGATTCTGTTTATGCTAAGAACCTCATGGGTGAACCATTATGGATTCCTGCTGAGATAACCCAAATCACAGGCCCCAGGTCTTACAGGGTACAAACGGAGGATGGTGTCCTCTGGAGCAGGCACATTGATCAGTTAAGATCCAGATTGCCTCAGGAGCATCACTTTTGCTCCTCTCTGGTTCCCATACCTACTGCCTCTTCTAGGGGAAGGGAGGATTATGAGAGTAATCAGCAAGTAAGAATCAACCCCATGTGTAATGAGCTAACACGACAGGAACCATCCCAAAACCTGTCACAATACCAACAACCATTTTCACAAATGGAAGATTGCACATCACTACCTGATTTAGGTGCTGACATTGGGTTGGAGATGGATTGGGAGGAGAGACCAGGTTGTAGTAACCAAACAGGTTCTACCATTACTGCAAGTCCAAGTAAGGAAATGTCAGCAGACACATTTCTCTCACAAGGTGAGAACCTTAAAACATCTGAACCACGTAGGTCTCAACATACACGTAAGAGCCCCACCTATTTAAAAAAATACATTAGATAGGTTGGGTTTGAGTATGGACTGAACCTAGTGGGGAGGGGTGTTATGTATGTAGGTTTGAAGTCATTGGTTTAGTTTAAACTGTTCTTGTAAAATGTTGGAAATGATTGGTTTAAAAAGTGCGGGAAAACCCTGCACTCTGATTGGCTGGCAACTGCGGCTGCTGGCTATAAGTAGCCACCACAGCCCAGCAAAATTGGGTCCGTTCTGAGCTGTAGTCACTAATAAACTAAGAGCTTGAAGCACTCCACGTCTGTCTCTTCATGCAAACTTAACAGGCAAGATTAAGATCAATCATTTGAGATAATCCAGACCGTGAAACCACAATCTTCCATGTCTGAAAACATTTTCACCCTTCCTGCTTTAATGTAATAAAGTTACATTAAAAAAACAACACAAATCATCAACCAGATGAATAATGTAGTGGTGACCATATGACATAGATATGTTTAGGTACTATACTTGACTCACTATTAAAACTGAATCCAAACTAATTAAAGTACTATGATTACTTAACTTATAAATACACATAATAGAAATGTTAACATATTTGCATCAATTCTTTTTTTCACCATGTTTCAATAATAATATTAAGTATTCATGGACTTGATTAAGCAATTCAATGTATTAGTGTTTGGGAATATTTATCTTGAACTTTATATTACAGAATGAGTCTTCCTTCTTTCTATCTTTTTTTCCTTCCTTCCTTCCTTCCTTCCTTCCTTCCTTCCTTCCTTCCTTCCTTCCTTCCTTCCTTCCTTCCTTCCTTGAGTCAATTCTGAGATGTTTTCTCAAATCGGTTTGGGCTCAGATTTTTTTTTAACCAATCGTTGTCTGGGCTACAGTTCTTCCTTCTATCTCTCAAAGTTATTGTCATAGCCCATGATATATATTCCAAGAGTAAATCTTACCTGAGGCACCTTGTAGACATTCAAAATGTTTGCCATGAAGGGACAGATGTGAGAGTTAGGTCCTGCAATAACAGATACTGCCCAGTCCTTGGAATCACACTTATAATTAGGGATAAATCTTCCCCATGTTGAGAGGAGCTCCATTGAAGCCAAGTAGGTCCATCTTGCCATGAAATAACTGTTAGAGAGGTGCATACCCAAAGTCATGTTGAATAAAATGTGATTGTTTTCACTGATCTCCTTTACTGCAAAAACTAAGGCCAGGATATGTTGGTAGTTCTGTAGAAAAAATCTACATAGATACATTACAAATCATATGTCTTCTCTTAAAGAATGTGGCATTACATATACTTTATTTACAATTAAGCTACATGCTACACAGAAAAATAGAGATTGCATAGTACCATGCAAGAAATCATGTAAATGTATTAGCACCCCAAAGAGTGTTCTAAAACATTATTTTTTGATGAAAGGAGAAATGGTCAGGACAATATATTAATTTTTTAAGCCAGGTGTTATGATTCCTAAAAGTTATTCACTAGGAAACTGATGGATTGCTTTAAAGAACATTAATAATTACATTATGATCTAACTCAGACCTACTTCTAAGTATCGTATCTTTAGCTCTTCAATCTTCACCTTTTATGGGTAGAGGAAGTAAATATTACTTGAGAGCAAATAGAATAACAGAGTTGAAAGGGACTTTGGAAATCTTCTAGTCCAACTGTATGCTCAAGCAGGAAACCCTATGCCATTTCAGATAAATTCTTCTTAAAACCCCCCAGTGTTGAAGTAGCCACAACTTCTAGAGGCAAATTGTTCCACTGATTAATTGTTCTCACTGTCTGGACATTTCTCCTTAGTTCTAGGTTGCTTCTCTCCTCAGTTAGTTTCTATCCATTACTTCTTCTCCTCCCTCACTTATAAGCAAGCTGGAGCAATAAAGTTTGGGGTTGTTAATATAGGATGTTTTTTCCTCCAATGTTACAGATTTAAGCTCCTCAACTCCTGTGCCTAAAGTGGGTGGAAGTAAAGCAAGCTAGAGAAATTTCTCTTTATTCTAGGATGCTTGTATCCTTGATTAATTTCCATCCATTGCTTCTTGTCCTACATTCAGATGCTTTGGAGAATAAGTTGACCCCCTATTCTTTGTGGCAGCCCCTTTGATATTGGAACATTGCTATCATGTCACCCCTAGTCCTTCTTTTCATTAAACTAAATATACCCAATTCCTGCAACCATTCTTTATATGTTCCATATAAATGATGTATGTAATTCTTTTTCTGGAATTCCTTATCTTAGGAAAAGATACAACTGTTCCATTAGGGCAGCCCCACATTAGTACTCCATACATGCTGAACATACAAATTGAAAGTATTACATAGTGCCATTGTTCCCTAATATTCAGAAGAAAAATTAAACTGTTAAAGGTTGACTTTCAATCAGCTACAAACAGTGTTTCAAAAGTAGAGCACTGAAGATTCATTCCATAGTAAGAAAATGAGAAAAGACTAATATATAATTTGAACAATAGCATTGGGGTGAAATCTGCCTTAAGCTGTACATATGTATGTGTATTTGTTATTTATTTGCCAGGTAAGAAATATCATTGGGAATCCATTTCTATTAGCTTAAGAATGAAGGAACTAACCAGCAAGAAACCAGGAGAAATAATTTGTGCTGCAAGCAATACCACAAATTAACTCAGTCCAGGCATCTTCTTAGAGAAAGATATCTGGTTTGAGACATGCTACAGCTAAAAAGAGAAAGTCTTTACATGATCTCATCAACCAGTTCTTCAGACGGATGCCTTGTGAAATCCACTTGATCAGATATCATGTAGAACTGAGAGAGTATCCCAGCTATCATGAAATCTCCTGGCAGAAAATATTTGTGCTTAATAAATTGAGGCTTCCCCATAGCACATGAGGAATTTAGGCATGTGTGAGGAATAAGGCATGTAACCCCTGGCAATAGGATTGCCATTACTGCCATGAAAAATGCCATCTTTTTCAAGAAGACTTTCATCACCAGACATGAACCAGTTCCATCTGCAACAATGCAACATTAAAAAAGAAGAAGAAGCTTTCATTATTTAGAATAGTCTGCATATATACTCTTTCTAAGATTGTGACATTTCTAGCCCTCTGGTTCCACAAATAATAGCACCTTTCAGTCTTCACCTGTTTTGGGGGGTTGTCCCTTGGACATCCTTAAGGATTTGAGAGGAAGTTGCATTACCAAGACTCTGCTGGTAATTATAAGATAAATCGACAGTGAAGCTCCTTAGAGTCTTTAAGTAAGAAATAGAATGATGAAATCAATGCTCTAAACCAAAGAGCCTATAACTGACAATTATATATGAGCTAGAAGGTAAAAAACATTCCAATGAAAAAAATATTATTAAAAATTCTCCAATTTGTGAAATACTTTCCTTCTTTTAAGAATCGAGTTAAGTCCATTTATGTTCATCATAATCAATTTTCTTTCCTCCATTTTAGATTTTGTAAGAGGGATTTATTGCTCTGGTAGATCTTACTTTTCTTTGTTCTCTGGGTACCCCGCCTACTGCACCTTCTTTTTCTTTCTTGATTACTGCTATACACTCCTTTTGAACTTCAATCGAGGACTCTTCTTTTCTCGTAACTACCTCCTTTCCTCTAATATATTCATCATAGAAGAATTCCGCCTTTTCAACCATGTCAATTCTGTCTTTGTTCCCACCAAGTAAACAGGAGACCTTCTGGTATCAGCCATCTATAGTTTACTCCTCTTTTAAGCAATTCTTTGATGAAGAAAAGATATTCTCTCCTTGTCTCCCTTACTCTTCTTGGTACCTGTTTCAACACCACAATTTCTTTATCTTTATATTTTAATGCCTTCTTCTTGCAAAATTTGTGTTTTAATAATTTTCTTAGTAAATCTAATATGGACTTCTCTTGGTAACTTGTTCCTCATTGCATATCTTGTATGAACACGAAGCACTTCATCCATTCCATCATTTTCTCTTCCGTTATCTCTAATGCTTCCGCCAGTATTTCTATCATTTTTCCAACAAGGTTTTCACCCTTTTCTTCCTCCACGTTTTGAAATCTCAAATAGAATTCTGACCTGTCTATCTCTCCTCTCAATAATTCAATCCTGTCTTTTTCAACTTCACTCAGTCTGGTATTATTTCCAATTTTTATCTCTTTGTTCTTCTTGTTCTTCAATTTTCTTAATTCTTTCATCATATTTGGTCATCATCTCTTGGATATTTTCTACTTTCTCATCTGTCTTTTCAATTTTCTGTTGAATATTTTCAACTTTTTCATCCGTCTTTTCAATTCTCTGCTGAATCTTCTCCACCTTTTCATTTGTCTCTTCAATTATTTGGTAAATATTCTCATTACTCTTTTCAATATTTTCTGTTTTTCTTTGTAGAATTTGAATTCCTAGCAAAATCTTCTGTAGTGTATCTTCCTTCTCTTTTTCCTTCTCCTGTTGCAACATCGTCTGTATTGATTGTTGTCCCCCAGATGGTGAAGAAGAGGGAGTTGTTAATTGAGAGACTGGAGCTATTGCTTTTCTATTCATTTTATAGTTATTTTCTAATAAGGCCCCAAAAACAAAGGCCCATCTAACAATAATAAAAGTAAGGAGACAAAAAGAGGAAAAAAATAATAATTGAAAAATAAGAAAATAAAAAAGTCTTCAGGTTCTTGTATACCTTAGTCCAAAGTTCCACTTATATGCAAAAAATAGGAAAAGATGGAGAAAAAAGAAACCTCAAAGAAAAAAAAGAAAACAGAAATGGATAATCCAATGATCGGGGAGGGTATAAAAGAGTAGCCACAAGTTCTAGCAAAAGAAAAAAAAAGTTACTGCCACCAAATATCCAAGGCTTTTTAATATATCAAGTTAAATTTCCAGTACAAGGTCACCTAAATCTTCTCTCTTTCAACTCCAACTCTGAGTTCCACTATCAATAGTTCACAGATGAGCACCTGTGTAAACAATCTGTCATGCTCACCCCTCTATCTCTTTCAAGAAAGAACTCTGAGTCTTTGAATATAGCACACATACATAAACAAGTAAAAGAAAAAAGGATACAATATATCCAAGCCTCTAAATGGCAGTGCTTTCACTTTCACTCCTCCCCTCAAAAGAAAAAGAAAAAGAAAAAAAGAAAAGAAAAAAGCCACAACGAAATGGCTCTCTTTTCTAAGAAATTCTTAAAATCATAAACAACATTTAATCCAAAAAGGAATTAATATAAAAAAGAGAAAAAAACCATCAAAGCAAAAAACTATTTATACAGAAGAAAAAAGCCAGTTCATTTTAAAGTCAGATAATTCTGGGAAAACAAGGAAGAAAAAAACCCGTCAATCTTAAAAATAATTTAATCTTGCCGCTTAAAAACTGTCCTCTTTACTTTTTAAGTCCACTTTCCAACTTTTAGGGTGTTCTCTTCAAAAATAAGTAATTAAAAGAACCTCTCACCAAACCGACACACTTTCTTCCAATCTTGCCTTTTTTTCGGAGCTGTCCCAGCTTCAGCAGCTTGATGGCCACCTCTTTTCCACTGGCAAAAAGAGCTTCTCCTGGATCAACCAGGGACTTTGCGGGATTGACAGGATGTGCTCTTTCCCTTCACCATCTCTTTGGGACGGTTTAGGTCCAAAAGTACCGTCCAGCAGAGAAGATATCTACGGCAATCCGGGAGCTTCCAGATCGCATGTAGTACCACCAGAACGCCAGCCCCGCCCTTCCCAACAAGTGCATCCTTTTGTAGACTCCCCCTACTGGGAGGTCTTTAATTACTTTCAGTTATTGTATTTATAGTTCAATTTTATCATGATGTTTGGTTTAAATGTCCTAAGAGGCACAGGTGTGTAAGTTTCTGAAAGTCCTTTGGGATTGGAGCAGTAAAGTGTAAAGCCTCATAACTAAGCAAATAATAAAGAAATATCATTGAAAATAGTTTTTTAATTTACAAGGTGAATAAATTTCAGAACAAAAAGTTCTAAAATGTTGGAGAGGCACATTTTCAACACAGTTGCAAAACAAAAGACTCCTTGGATCTTTTACCTCATTTCAATGAGTCAATGAGTTCACTTTTAATCCATATTCTCAAAGTAACACAAAGTGGGTCATTTTTTTTTTCTGGGTTGATGAATGACATGAGCCACCAAGTGATCAAACCATGTGATCAAACAACTCCTTTAATATTCTATTGGCTGTTGTCAGATTCCTAAGGGGTTATATAGGGTCTACGAGCCATTAGGGTGCTGTGGTTAGAGGGCAGTACTGCAGGCTACTTCTGCTGACTGCTGGTTGTTTGCAATTTGGCAGTTCAAATCTTACCAGGCTCAAAGTTGACTCAGCCTTCCATCCTTCCAAGGTCGATAAAATGAAAACCCAAAATTTTGGGGGCAATATGCTACTCAGTAAACCATTTAGAGAGGGCTGTAAAGCACTGTAAAGCAGTATATAAGCCTAAGTGCTATTGCTATTATGTAGGATTCATAGCTGGCTCTATAGGCAAAAGAGGAAATGTAAATCCTAGGACTTATCCTAATGCTTAGACACTGTGAACATCTCTATGGGAAAAGACAATGTTCAACTGAACCCTGGCAACTCTGAGTGGCTTTGGAATTTGGGACCTGTCAGTTCTAGGACTATGATGCTGGATGAGGTTGCACTGCCAAAATGGATCCCAGATGTAATCTGGGGTTCCCCCTGGATTCTTGGTTCCTGGTTTGTTTGTTTTTTTAAACCAGTTTTATTCCATTTTTCCAAAACAACATAAAAAAAAACTTTTTTCAGTGTACAACATAATTCCGAGTCACTTTTTACATGCAAATATGACAGTAATCACATATTTACTTTTAACATTCAACATCCTATCTTATCCATTAAGTAATGTTGCCCTCCATCTAAATATCTTCTCAATTTATTTCAATTTATTTTGAATATACTTCTTAAACATTAACATTACTTTTTAACAAGTCCTTTTCCAAAATATTCTTTTCTAATTTTTCCTCTCCACTTTTACCTGAAAAAGAACTAAGAAGTTAATTCTAATCATTACACGTCTTGTCAATTCATTTCAATTTATTTCAAATATATTTCTTGAATATTAATATTTCTTTTAAACATAACCTTTTCCAAATTTTAAGTGTTGTTACTTTCCATCTAAGCATCTTCTTAGTTCATTTCAATTTATTTCAAATATATTTCTTAAACATCAACATTTCTTTTAAACACGTCCTTTTCCAAAATGTTCTTTTCACATTTTACCTCCACTTTTACAAAAAAAGGAAAAATTAATCCTAATCATTAATATTACTTTCATTCCAAACACCTTCTCAATTCACTTCAATTTATTTCAATTCCTTTTCCAGTATACTCTTTTCTCATTTAAATCACTAATATTTCCCCTATCTTCATACTCCTTTTAATTTTTTGGTCTGTCAGATTGGCAATTCCATCGCATATTCTTTCCACAAAATCCAAATCAATACAAACTTATAATCATAAAGCAAAACATAGATTGCCCTCAGCTCTTTCTATTTTGGGGGTGTTACCTCAGTGGTTTATATATGTCTTCATTCCCTCACCTATAATCCCTAATTAAATATCCATTTTACTTAATTATAATAATAATCATTTCCTAGAACTATTCTATATTGTATTTTTAGATCAGATTCCACAGTATGTTTTCCCCCCTTTATTTCCATAAGGTTTTAGCTATAATATTGAAAAGATAAAGAAAAAAAAACAATTAATCCATTTGACTAATCCTGGTCACTGATATTACTCCCATTTTAAACCTCCTCACAATTCATTTCAATCATTTCCATATATACTAAACATTAACCTTTCTTCTAACAATAAAAACAAAACAAAAGAAGACAAGACATACATTCATGTTCTAAGAAATTATCAGTGCCTCTCCTTCCTTTCTATAGCTTATATATACATTATAGTCACAAAATACATTCTCATATCCATGTAAAAACTCCTTTCTTAGTTCATTAATCAGTATCTCTATATATTCTAGGCAAAAAAGAAAAAATATTCCCTTTATTCAATTTATTTCAAATATATTTCTTTTTCAATTTCAATATTTCAATATTTTCAATATTTCAAATGTATCTAATAATAATTAAATGTCTATTTTATTTAATTAGTATATTTTCTCCTTTTACTTCCATAGGATTTTGTTTATAATATTGAAAATAAAAATAAAAAAGATACAATTAATCCATTTAATTAATCCTGGTCACTGATATTAATCTCACTTTGAACTTCCTCACAATTCATTTCAATCATTTCAATTTATACTAAACATTGACCTTTCTTCTATCTGAAAAAGAAAAAAAAAGAACATACATTCATCTTCTAAGAGAATATCAGTGGCCCTCCTTCCTCTCTATAGCCTATATTCTATAATTTGTAATCACAAAATACCTTATTACTACTTCTCATACCCTTGAGGAATCCCCTTTCTTACATTCATTAACCAGTATCTCTATGTATTCTAGACAAAAATCTCTTTTATTCCACAGTCCACATATTTCTTTCCTGTTCCTGTTCCTGATCCTCAATACCTCTCTTCCCTTTTATTTTCCCAAACCTTTTCTCCCACTGATTTATGTCTCTCTCTTTGTATATATCCTTCCCCCTTTTGCTTTTCAGCCATTTCTTTCTATCTTTCCAATTTTTGCAAATATTCCCAGTTTTAATTATTTTCTTAAATCTCCCAGTTTTAGTCCTTCTTTTCCCTCTTCTTCATGGCATTCTTCATATTAATTGTCTGTTTAAGATGGCTTCTCCTTGAACTAACTCCTCTTTTTCTGAAGTTTCTTCTTCATAACCTTCAATCGCCATTTCCAGGTCTTTTAATACAGAGACAAGTGATTCACCTCTCGCATATAGTAGTTCTTTGAAGTTTTTAAGTTCCATTCTTAAGTCCCACAAAGATACCATCATTGCACACTCTTATAGTCAGTCCACAAATCCAGTTCTTTTTCTTTTTTCTTTTTAAAATTTTCTATAATCACACCTATTCCAAAACTGGATTTACAACAAAGTCACCAATAAGTCCAGCATTCCGTATCTTTTCTTTTCTTTTAGTTCAATTTTCACTTTCTGGGGTAGCTACTATGTTATTTCAATATTTCCTTTTCGATATATCCAATCAGGTTGGTAAAAAAGAATAGGGACTTTTCTTTTCAGCATAGAATTTTGTCCACAAGATGACACCCTCCATTTTACAATGTCCTCACCTTTTCCCCCTGTTTTTATTATTCAGGGCTTTCTGAATCTTCCAAACCAGTCAAGTCTCCAATTAAATATTTTCCCCTCCTTTTTGGTACTCTTCAGTCCAATTTTGATTTATATCCTTTTATTTCCACTGTACTGTTAATTTGATTTATTTATTCTTCTTATTCCAGTTTGAAGCCCCACTCATCTACTAATGGTATTTTGACTTTTTTCCCTTCCCTTTCCCATCACCACTTTCTTATTCTTTCATAGAAAAACTTTTAAAATATCAATCCAGAGGTACCTTTTAGATTAGTTGTTGCGCAAAATTGTCCCAGTTCTTATGTTGTTCACCTCCTTCTTCTCTCCTGCACAAAACTTAGTCCAGCTAGGTCCACCTCTTCAAAGTGGCCATTTTGGACCACCGCTTGGTCATCTTCAGGGGGGGGAGCCAAGCCCAGGGAGGAGAGATGTGGCTCTCCTTGACCTGACTTGCAGTTTCCCCTTACTCCACTGCCCCTCCAGGGAAGCTTCAGCCCCTAATCCAGCAGATCAGGGCTTTCCGACGAGAGAGCACGAACCGAGGCTGTACACACTCGCAATCCCCGGTCCATCGACGAGAAGGACAGAACCGGAAGTCCCTTGGTTCCTGGTTGAAGAGAAGGTGGCAGTCATTGGCGGTATGAGTCCTAGTGGCACAGTGATTAGAATGCAGTATTGAAGGCTAATTCTGCCCACAGAGGGCTTGATCCTGATTGTTTGAGGTTGACTTAGTCTTCTATCCTTCCAAGGTCAGTAAAATGAGGAATAGATTGCTGGGGAAAATATTCTGATCTCGTAAAGTTCTCAGAATCCTGTAAATCACTAAGGATATAAGATTATATAAGTATATAAGATTAAATGTTATTGCTATTTCTATAAAAGTGAACCTGAACATACAATTTATACAGGGAGATAAATACACTATTTTGTCTTCATTCAGCAGAAATATTATAATCAAATATGTTACTTTTTAATGATGTATCAACTTTTTCAAGTACGCCAGGTCATGAAACTGATGGTGCAGGAATTCAAGGAATATTACTTTATTGTTTTAGGTAATAGTAACTGACAGTTGAAACCTAAGCCAAAAATCCATTTTCCCCATTTGAAGAGCAGTGAAGTCAAGTTGGGGGTATTCTGAGTCTTTTTCTTACACATTCTAGTTCCTCCTGACTGATCAACATTTTATCTCTCCAACTTTCTTCTCAAAGGCAGTGGTAAATTCTTCTAAATCAATGAATATCTATCATTGTTATTTTTGTTTTTAGCTGGTCCTTTGTGTTGAGTTCTGGTCTCAGTACAATTATGTAGCATTTAGGGAAAAAGATAGATCCCAATATTCCTATACTGGAAGCCAAGATGGAGAAGATCTCCACAGCTACCATGTATTTTCCTTTCGTGCTCAGATAAGTTGGGACAAAAGACACCCATACACTACAAAATACCAGCATGCTGAAAGCAATAAATTTGGCTTCATTAAAAGAGTCTGGCAGCTTCCGAGCAAAGAAAGCCACAATGTAGCTGATGAGAGCAAGAAACCCCATATAGCCTAAAATATAATAGAACATGTTGCCTGATCCTTCATTGCATTCAACTACAATCTCTTCTGGAAGAGAATGCATGTCTAAATTTGGGAATGGAGGGCCAATACACAGCCACAATATGCAAATACTTGCTTGAATGCAAGAACAACAGAGAATCAGAGAATTTGAAAATCTTTTCCCCACCCATTTTCTCATTTTTGATCCTGGCTTAGTAGCCATAAAAGCTAGAACCACTGTGAGGGTTTTGGCCAGAACGGAAGAAACTGCAACTGAGAAGATGATCCCAAAAGCAATTTGACGAAGAAGACAGGTCAGCAATTTGGGCTGACCAATGAATAGCAAGGAACAGAGAAAGCAGAGGAAGAGGGAGACAAGGAGAAGATAAGTGATATTCCGGTTGTTAGCTTTAACAATGGGAGTATTCTGATGTTTTATGAAAATTCCAAGTACCACCACTGTGGTCACAGAAAATGATAGAGCCACAACAGTCAAAGTGATGCCCAAAGTTTCATTATAAGACAAGAAATTTAGATCCTTTGGAATGCACAAGTTTTTTTCCTTGTTTGGATACTGTTCTTCTGGACAATCTAAGCAGTCATCCATATCTGTGAAAATATGCACAGTATTTCAGAATTCATAGCAGTATTTCAAATTTTGCATATTTTTGTTTATTGAGAAGTCTTGACTAATTGAAAACATCCTACATCATCAAACATCAGTGGACAACTATGGTTCTTGGGACTGAATGTGCAACAATTCTCAACATTTATTGCCTTTGTTCTCTTAGCAAAAGCATACAAAAATGTAGTCCAGCAACATTAACACAGATTCACACCTCTGTTAAAGAGATCTCTATTAAATCTTGCTATTTGAGAGTTCAACTAGAATGGAACTCTCATGAATAATGAGAATGACTTGTATGTGTGTGATAGCTGTCTCAGTCTGACTTATCTGTGTGTATCTTTGTGGATACCTTCATTTGCACATATACAAACATTACAGTACAATATTTCCTACCTTTTTCATTTGAAAACTTTCTTGATGGACAAGTATTACAATCATAACAACAAAATGGCTTTCCTTCCTTTCTTTTCTTTCTGAAACCTGGTGGGCAATGATCATTGCACAGAGCAAGAGGTATAGTCTGTGAGAGAGAGCGGGGAGGGAGGGAGGAAAAGAGAGAAATATATTTTATTCCATGGAATCCAACCATTTTCAGAAATCAGTACATGCGTCATAAACTTCTGAGAAATATTCATTAGTTCCAGGGGTGGGATGCTACCACTTCAGCCCAGTTCTATAGAACCAGTAGTTCTGAAGAGCAGCTGATGCTGAACCGGTTCGCCCACCCGCCCAAGGTCTAAGCTGGCACAGCTGAAATTGAAAAAGCAGGAAAGAAGATGAGTTTGAAATGCTGTGCACCCGCCCCACCCCGCCCACTTACTCCTTACCTGGCAAACTTGCCTGCTAAGTTGTTGTTTTTCCGTTTTTTCTTTCCCGACCATCAGCTGTTCTGCTGTGCTGGGAGATTTAGATTAGCTACAAAGCAGGAAATTGTTGCATTTCTTGCTTTCTAGCTAATCTAAAAGCAGAGCTGAACCTTTCTTAGGACTGAAGCTTCTCCATTTCAGTGCAGACTCAGGTAGTAGATTGCAGAATCATAGATCTCTGAATGAATCTGTGATTTTGTGAGCAACTCAATCTACCTGCCTGCTTTGCCTGATTTTGGGTTCCTAACTAACCTAGCTGACAACTTTGTTGTCCAAAAGGTAGGGTCTTAGAGGGACAGCCACACTAGACTTAATTCTTACAAACAGAGAAGAAGTGATAGAAGGAGTTGAAACTGCAGGAACCTTAGGTGAGAGTGATCATATCATACTAGAATTCAACATAACACAAACACAAGCTACAGAACATAATGACACCAGAGTCTTGGATTTTAAAAGAGCTGATTTCAATAAACTCAGAGAGAACTTGGGAAAGATTCCATGGATGAAAATCCTAAAGGGGAAAACAGCTCAAGAATCTTGGGAAACTCTAAAAAGTATGATCATAGAAGCCCAGACCAGCACAATACCACCGAGAAAGAAAAACAAGAAATCCAAGAAGAAACCAACATGGCTGCACAAAGATCTTTCTGGCAAATTGAAAGAAAAAGGACAAGTACAAAAATGGAAAGAAGGACATACAACTAAGGCAGAATATCAGCAGATAGACAGAATTTGCAAAGACGAAGTCAGGATAGCAAAGGCTCAGAATGAACAAAGACTTGCAACAAAAGTCAAAGATAATAAAAAAGTTTCTTCCAACATATAAATAACTAGAAAAAAATCAAGGAAACAGTCAGTCCACTAAAGAGAGAAGATGGCAAGGAAGTAACAGGCAACAGAGAGAAAGCAGAACTGCTTAACTCATTCTTTGCATCTGTCTTCATGCAAAAAAAACCTATAGCTCAACCCACCAAAAACATAACTGTAAAAGACAGACCAGAAATAAAAGTTAAAATAAGCAAAAAAAATAGTAAGACAACACCTGTCTGATCTTGATGAAAACAAATCACCAGGGCCTGATGGATTACATCCCAGAGTTTTGAAGGAGCTGGCAGAGGTCATCTCAGAACCACTGCACCACATCTTTCTAAAATCCTGGAGCACCGGGGAACTACCAGAAGACTGGAAAAGAGCTGATGTGGTTCCCATCTTCAAAAAAGGAAAAAAAACAGACCCAGGAAACTATAGACCAATCAGCCTAACATCAATACCCAGGAAGATACTGGAAAAGATAATAAAAAAACAGATCTGCCAACATCTAGAAACAAGTAAAGTAATAGCTAGCAGTTAGTGTGGGTTTGTTAAGAACAGATCATGCCAAACCAATCTTATTTCATTCTTCAACACAGTGACTAAATTAGTAGACCAGCAAAATACTGTGGACATAATATATTTAGATTTCAGCAAGGCATTCTACAAAGTAGACCACAACCTACTCCTTAGTAAGCTAGAAAAAAGTGGAATAGATAGCAACACCACTAGATGGAGTCACAACTGGCTGGCAAACCGTATTCAACGAGTAGTCCTTAATGGGTCTAAGTCTACATGGAGGGAAGTAAGCAGTGGGGTGCTACAAGGTTCCGCCTTAGGCCCAGTACTCTTCAATATCTTCATTAACGACTTAGATGAGGGAATAGAAGGGGAACTTACCAAATTTGCAGATGATACTAAGCTGGCAGGAATAGCTAACACCCAAGAAGATAGGCTCAAGATCCAGATGGATCTTGACAGACTAGAACATTGGGCGTATCTAACAAAATGAAATTCAATGTAGAGAAAAGTAAAGTCCTACAATTAGGCAAGAAAAACCAAAAGTACACATATAGACTGGTGAATCCAGGCTCAACAGCAGTAGCTGTGAGAAGGATCTTGGAGTCTTAGTGGACAACAGCTAAATATGAGCCAGCAGTGCAGCAGCAGCCAAAAAGCTACTGCAATCCTAAATTGATTAACAGAGGGATACAATCAAGATCAAGGGAAGTACTAATACCACTCTATAAAGCCTTAGTAAGATCACACCTAGAGTACTGCATCCAGTTTTGTTCACCACATTATAAAAAGATGTTGAGACTCTAGAAAAGTACAGAGAAGAGCAACCAGGATGATTAGGGACTGGAGGCTAAAACATACAATGAACGGTTGCAGGAACTGGGCTTGGCTAGTCTAGTAAAGAGAAGGACCAGGGAGACATGATAGCAGTCTTCCAATATTTGAGGGCTGCCACAGGAAGGAAGGGTCAAGCTATTTTCTAAAGCACCTGTAGGCCAGACAAGGAATAATGGATGGAAACTGAACAAGGAGAGATTTAACCTGGAAATAAGGAGAAACTTTCTGACAGTGAGAAAAATCAACCAATGGAACAGTTTTCCCTTGGAAGTTGTGGGAGCACCATCACTTGAGACTTTCAAGAAGAGATTGGACTGCCATTTGTCAGAAATGGTGTAGGGTCTCCGCTTGGGCAGGGGTTGGACTGATGACCTACAAGGTCCCTTCCAACTCTGATTATCTGTTATCTGTTATCTATTATCTGAGTAAAAGTTGCTCTTTTTTATTAAAAAAATTCAATATTTACATACATGGTGTGTTGTGAGTTAATTTTGTGAGTTTGCTTGCTAGCAAATTTTATGACTTTGCTTGCAAGCAAATTTTATGTGACAGACTCAGGCAATAGATTGCAGAAAGGTAGATCTCTAAGTGAATCTGTGATTCTGTGAGCAACTCAATCTGCCTGCCTGCTTTGCCTGATTTTGGGTAAAAGTTGCTCTTTTTTAAATATAAAATTCAATATTTACATAAATATTTACATACAACCCACGCCCAGCCAGTCACATGACCATCCAAGCCACACCCACTAATTAGGTCATGTCCACAGAACCGGTGGTTAAGACATTTGAATCCCACCCCGATTAGTTCTTACAATAAATATAATATAATGGAACTGGTTTCTTGTCTGAACGATCTCCAAGGTCTGACAGGTGGCACTGTCACCTATTTGGTGGCACACTGAATATTTCAATTCTTTTAGATATCCATTCAACATCACAAGACAAGTAGAAAAGGGGGGATTTCATTGCTTGCATCATTCTGTTCCTTTCTCCACTGCCACCGAAGAAGTTCCTGAGTAATTTAATTCAACCACTGGAAGAATATACATAATGGAGTGTGTGTGTACATGTGTGGAGATGAAATAACCTTCCCAAAAACTAATTATGTAAAGGGCAGGGAGACTATCACTTTGTACCCTGGCGCTGACATGCCAAGTATATTTGCCTCAGGTATTTGGAAACTTACATATTAAGAAGTCCACCTTGACAGAGTCTTTCCTTATGTGCTTGAAAGGATCACCATGGGTGAAGCTAGAAGGATAGCCTAAAAGCTAGACAGGTAATTAAAATTAATATCCTCAGTCAGAGGTATTAAGATACACAGTAGAACCTTGGGACAACTAAGCATTTTCTCAGTTTGAAAGATCTTCATTTTTGAGAAAATGTATAAAAAAAACTTTATTATAAAAAAATAAAACAGAGGGTCAGTCAGAAAAAAAAGAAAAAGAGAAAAGAAAGGTCTCCATTTTTGTGCAGAAAAAAAAATGGAAGCCATCTTTTTTTTAAAAAAAATTCTTCTTCCACCCTTGCAAACTAGCTTTTCAAATCCAAAAATTTCCTGAATAGGATCAATAGCTGCAAATTTGTTCTCTTCCAGACACTTAATATAAAAGCATTGGGGATTGTTAATTGCTGAAAAGAGATCTTTCAATACATAAAACATTAGTCTCTCTACCTCTCATCTAGCTTAAGTCTAAGAAACCAATTTGGAATAACACACCACAGTCTTACAACCTAGATGAAGATGAGCAACTTTTAATAACCACAACCAAACAGAACACACAGATCCAACAAAACCACTTCAAGGAATACAGTTTTCCCAAAAGATATTCAGCCACCTGAATAAAATCAGGACAGACCCTGTCAGAACTAATGCAAAGCTCTTTAGGTGGGGAATGGTTGAGAGCCTTCAATGTGACTGTGATGCAGACTGCAAACTATAATACCTACAGTTCAAGAATGTCTCTTCAGGAAATTTCAAGGCACCTTGGATGATCTCATCACATCCACACTAGAAGCAGTTACATAGTTAGCTTCATTAGATACCAAAATTATGACATCTAGTCCATTGCAAATTTATGGCTCCATATTATGGTGTTAAAAGGGATGGTGGCTCAGTGGCTAAGACACTGAGTTCATTGATCAGAAAAGTCAGCAGTTTGACAGTTTGAATCCCTAGCACCACGTAACGGAGTGAGCTCCCGTTACTTGTCCCAGCTTCTACCAACCTAGCAGTTCAAAAGCATGTAAAAATGTAAATAGAAAAATAGGGACCACTTTGGTGGGAAGGTGTCAAAATAAAGTTGAGAGGTTAAGAAACCGACAGCTCGTAAACCTTAATCTACAGTGAAGTTATCCAAAAAGATTTGAGCCCAGAAGAGTTCAATCCAGAACTTGTTTATTTGTAACGATGAATAGAAAACAAATAAATATTCAAGAAAGCATACCAGTATCCTGTATTTCTTCTGAGAGTCTTTAGAGTCCTTAAATCCTAACGACTACCTATGTAGCCGGAGTTCCAAGAGTCCTTTCCTCAGAAAGGGGAGACAAAGCATTTCCAACAGTCTTCTGTCTGAGACAGTCTGCCTTGGAATTGTTTCCTTGCAGCTTCTTGGAACAGATAGCCTTGGAAGTATCTTGGAACAGTCTTAGAACTGAGTAACTGTCAATGAGGCAGTTCTTTATATACCTTTGATCAAGAAGGGGTGTGGCTAAGAAAGCCAATACATTCAAAAGTACAGCTGTGCTGCAATTGGCTGATTTGAACTTTTAAATATAAACCAGTGAAAAGAGCACAGCAAAGTGGAAATTCTTCCAATGAATAGAAAACAAATAAATATTCAAGAAAGCATACCAGTATCCTGTATTTCTTCTGAGAGTCTTTAGAGTCCTTAATCCTAATTACCTATGTAGCGAGTTCCGAGTCCTTTCGAAGAGAATAAGCCAACATCATCTGTCAGAGACAGTCTGCCTTGGAATTTTCCTTGCAGCTTCTTGGAACAGATAGCCTTGGAAGTATCTTGGAACAGTCTTAGAACTGAGTAACTGTCAATGAGGCAGTTCTTTATATACCTTTGATCAAGAAGGGGTGTGGCTAAGAAAGCCAATACATTCAAAAGTCAGCTGTAACAATTGGCTGATTTGAACTTTTAAATATAAACCAGTGAAAAGAGCACAGCAAAGTGGAAATTCCTTCCACAGAAGGTAACAGCATTTTGTGTGCCTTCGGTGTTTAGTCATGCCAGCCACATGATCACAGAGACCTCTTTGGACAGTGCTGGCTCTTCTCGCCGTTCATCAGAGCAGAAACAACTAGCACATATGTTCAAGGGGAACCTTTACCTTTATTATGGTGATACCTGTTTAAAATGGTCCTGCCATGTGATTTTTCTTCCATTGATGATGAACCTTCTGCCTGATGGTGCTTCAGGATCCATCTGTCCCACTTTCACTTTCATGAATGATTTGTTAGGGAAAGTAACCCAGTTGATAATGTCAAATCTAGCCAGCAATTCATGCTTTTTGTCAAAAGACACCTTGTCTCCAGCACTATTGTTAAAGGAAATTTGACTTAGGAAATGATAAAGCTGGAATAAATGAAGTTTTGACAAGTATTACCAAAGTGGTGAAAATAGTGACAATTGTTTGGCTTGGAATAATGATTTGCTATACTCTAAAGCAGGGTTGTCAAACTCATGGTCCACGGTCTGGATGTGTCACATTATGGTCACACCCATGCCCAGTTTAGTGAAGGGGAAAAAAGTTGTGATACATCATGTGATGATGACGTGGGTTTGACACCCTTGCTCTATTTTCATTATCAGTAGTCCCATTATTTTATTCCCCAATCAGTTCAGCTCAGTTTCTAAAAGGATACTAAGAACTATCAGAAAATATATCTCAAACACAATAGTGGCAAAATTAAAATATAGAAAGGGCAAAGATAATGGAAGATTATGATATAAATTGGTTTAATTATTATTGAAATTACATCAATCATTTAAACACTACAAATATGATTAAGAATATTCTACCTTTAGAAAAAGAGGCATATTTAGAATATGGAGGAAAAAAAGAAAAAGTATCTCAAAGGAACAGACTAAATTTTCTTTTGGCCCAGAAATATCCTGGTATACTTGTGTCACTGATGGAAATTCAAGTATTTCAAGGCTAAGGTTTACTATCTCTCTGGGAAAGAGTACTACTATGGAATTAAATTTATATGATGACTTTCTCCTGGTGACTCTAGACTTAAGAATGTTGCAGCATCCACCCAGTCAAGTGATCAGAATTTGGGTGTTTGGCACCTGGTATGTAGTTACAACAGTTGTAGTGCCCTGGGGTCATGTGATTACCACTTGTGATCTTCCCAGCCAGCTTCTTATGACAAAGTCAATGGGAGAAGCTAGATTTACTTAATGATCATGTAACTGATTCAACAACTACAGTGATTCACCTCCTCTCTGCATCTCCATTGGAAATGTTGAGTAAAGCATTATTAAACAGAATAGACCTTGAAAGGACGGAGGTCTAGTCCAGCCCTTGCTTGAACAGGAGACCCTACCATTTCAGACAGGTGACTGTCCAGTCTCTTCTTAAAACCTCCAGTGATGAAGCACCCACAACTTCTGAAGGCAAGGTGTTCTACCGGTTAATTGTATAAGAAGAACCCTTCTTACTTAAATGAAGACAATATTAACAACAACATTGATGCATCAAAATTAATCTGCCTCCTAGATGAGATATTACCTGAAAATACTGTAATTTTGAAGTCCTTGGGTAATCTTTCATCAACACAGCTCCATGTTTACTTCTGGATGAATAAAAGGCATGCAAAGCAAGCACCACAGCATAGACAGCATTATAAACACTGTAGCTCTGACTAGTCATGCTCATTTCAAAAAAGGCTGCAGAAGGCTTTCTAGACTCTCATTGCCAGTACAGCTTCCATGGTTCTTCTTGTCCATTGCAGAAGCTGGAAATGAACATTTAAATGCTTGTTCCCAGAAGACTCTGATAAAATGATCAGTAAGAGAATGGGGTCTTGGAAGAGAAGGAAATTCTGAAACATTGATATCTCTGAGGTGTGACTTGCAAAGGACAAGGCACCGTGGAAGATCTGCATATTTAAACTATTTAAAAGGGCTCCACTGAAAAATCCCAATGGGCTGTCATCACCCATACCTTCTGCACAGGCAGCATCATGTCTGAGTCAGCAAGATTGAGCACTATCTGCAAATCTAACATCATGTTAGCATCAGCACTTATAACACAGACATTGACATTTGCTTTACTCAGCAACAGGGCCATTTCTCTAAACATATCATTGAAATTAACCACACCTAAAATGTTGCTTTGGAGGGCATTCGTTCAGAGAAGGCAGTGCAGATCCCATTATCAGAAAAGCTTTTCTCCAAGATCTGCACAAACTTTTCTCCTTTATCATCATCCATGCCCATGATCCCAATCCACTTCCAATGAAAATGCAGCAATAGCTGGACCCATTATACCATGTATAAGAAAGATGGATGGCTTATATCATTCACTGGTGGAATATATAAACAATAGGTGACCTAAGGGACAACATAATTACATTCATAATAAGGAAATATAAAAATCTAGAAGATCAAACACTTTTCTATAATAGTGTAGTGCAATAAAAAAAACATTTGCAGCCATCCCAAGCTTAAGCTCAGTCAAAATATTTCAGGTCTGACTCAGATCTTGCTTTTCTTTTATTTATTTGCAACCTATTGCATTCTCTGTCTTTGTGCTTTGAAATAAACATTAAAGTAAGATCCAAATAGATATATTCAATTTAGGATAGTTTGTAATATATCAGTTATTTTATATTTCACTTCATCACCTTTTACATTTTAGGATTACGGATATGAACAAGAGGTTATGAAGATATATTCAATTTAGGATAGTTTGTAATATATCAGTTATTTTATATTTCACTTCATCACCTTTACATTTTAGGATTACGGATATGAACAAGAGGTTATGAAGATATGTCAATTTTCATGCTGACCTAGATTCTGTCCTAATTATTGAGTGAAATATTTCAGTATTTCACTTAATATGAAATTACAATTCATATACTCATCCCATGCTCCTGCATGTCTAAAATTTTGTTGTTTTCATCCTCTCCAACAAATTTATTTATTCCAATAGTATTTAGTTACAAGTTTAGTCTGCTTTCCTCAACAACAAAAGAGACTAATGAATACTGAAGGACCAATCTTGAGTGAATAGAGATGCTGATGTTGACAACTAATTGTGAATTGTAAGAAGCTTAAGATAAACTTGTTGACTTCACAAAAACGACTATGTTGTTTTCTAATTCACAATATGGAAGTAATTTAGGAATACTTTCTCCTGGTATTTTGTTTTCAACTTTAGTCAAAACTGTAGGCTACATTAAACCATCAAGATTAGACTGCCTTTGTAATTACCTATGTAAGTGCCACCCTGGTCTAATTCATAGATTACACCATTTCCTTTGTAGAGAATCTATGTTGTGAGAGAAAAGGAACAAGCAGTAAGTCAAGGAAGTTAAAGATATGAAATAAGAATAAAGGAAAAATAGCTAACTCAAGATTACATCATTACTATCTATAGTAGTAAAACTCTTGTGTCTGTAGCCTCAGTGAAATAGTGTATCACAGGGCAAAACTCTTAAACTAAGGTGCCTCAAATGAGCTAACTTCAAGAATGCATCCAGAAACCTAAGAGTCTGGTGGTATTAATATTTGGCAAATTTTATAAAATGTTTTATGACATAAAAATTATCACAAAGCATTTTATGATGTAAACTAAAGTGTCATACAACATTCCTGTGGTCAAATGCTGATGTTTGACCATGATTTACAGTTCAAAATGTGCTATTTTTCAATTAATTCCAAGTGCATTCCTCCTTTTTTCACCCTTTCATGTTATTATAAAATATAATTCTTACTTATTCAATTCTCACTGCATTCAACTGAGTTTTATGTTTCTTCTATATATCTACCTTTCCATAGCAAGATGTGGAGAACATAGTACTTTTTACTTTCTTTAAAAAGAGACATTTAATTAATTTACAGCACCTATAGGCCAGTGGTGGGATTCAAAGCTTTTTACTACTGGTTATGTGGGCATGCTTGGTGGGCATGGCAGAGGAAGGATACAGTAAAATCTGGGAGGTTTGAGTCTATGACTCCAAATGAGGTGGAAGAGTCATGGGGAAGCTGAGTGCTGCCACGTGTTTGTTAGTGTCCCTCCTGGCTGGTGTATGCAGCCCAGGAGGTTACAGGCTGGCTCAGGCAGTTATAGATGCTTCTTTGTAGGTCCTTCTTGAGGAAACTGACTATCTAGACCCATACCAATCAGGTTTCAGGCCCGGATACAGCACGGAGACAGCGTTGGACACACTGGTGGATGATCTCTGGAGGGCTTGGGACAGAGGTTATTCCTCTGTCCTGGTACTGTTAGAGTTGTCGGTGGCTTTCAATATCATCGAACATGGTATCTTGCTGTGATGCCTCGAGAGGTTGGGGGTGGGGGTCACTGTTTTACAGTGGTTCTCCTCCTACCTCTCAGGGCATACACAGGTAGTGTTGGCAGGGGGGCAGAGATCGACCTCAAGGCCCCTCCTTTGTGGGGGGCCTCAGGGGTCGGTTCTCTCCCTCTTGTTCAACATCTACATGAAGCCACTGGGTGAGATCATCCGTGGTTTTGGGGTGAAATATCATTGGTATGCTGATGATACCCAGCTTTTTATCTCCACCCCTAACCAACACATTGATGCCCTCGAAGTGGTGTCCAGGTGCCTGGAAGCGGTGCAGGTCTGGATGGGGAGGAACAGACTCTGGCTCAACTCGGCTAAGACCGAGTGGCTGTATGTACCGGCATCTCTATTTAGCCAGGATATTCCATCTCTAGCTGTGGGGGGGAGAGGTATTACCCCCCGTAGATAAAGCTCACAACTTGGGTGTCCTCCTGGACACACGGCTCAGTTTGGAGGAGCAGGTGGGAGCCGTGGCCAGGGGGGCGTTTGCCCAGGTTCGCCTGGTTTGCCAGTTGCAACCCTTCCTGGATCGAGATGCCCTGCATACGGTCACTCATGCGCTCGTCACTTCCTGTCTGGACTACTGCAATGCTCTGTACATGGGGCTGCCCTTGAGGACCACCCAGAGGCTTCAATTTGTCCAGAATGCAGCAGCACGGGTTGTGATGGGAGGTTCCCAATACTCCCATGTTACACCCCTCCTGCGTGAGCTGCACTGGTTACCGGTTGCCCTCCAGGTGAGATTCAAGGTGCTGGTGTTAACCTATAAAGCCCCTCATGGCAATGGACCGGGGTATTTGCAGAAAACCCTGCTGCTGATAACAGCTTCCTGATGACCCGTGCGCTCCCACCGGCAGGGTCTGCTCAGGGTGCCGTCTGGTGGCTCCCAGGGGTAGGGCCTTCTCTGTGGGGGCACTCACCCTTTGGAACAAGCTACACCTGGAGCTCCGGGTGGCCCCTGACCTCCGATCCTTCTGCCGTGACCTAAAAACTTGGCTGTTCCAACTAGCCTACCCGGACTGAAGGTGGGGAGGGTTTGTTTTGTGGTAGTTTTAAATTTTTAACCGATTCATGAGATTTCTCGTTTAATTGATTTTTAATGTTCATATTGTGTTATTTTTAGTATTGTAAGCTGCCCTGAGTCCTTAGGGAGATAGGGCGGCATATAAATCTCATAAATAAAATAAAATAAATAAATAATAATGAAATCTCCATTCCCTCCCCACTCCTGGGGGAAGTTTACCACCAGTTCTCCAAACTGCTCAAAATTTCCACTACCGGTTCTCCAAAACTGGTCAGAACCTGATGAATACCACCTCTGCTACAGGCTGTTCTAATCATGGACTGACTCTCTGTAGCTTATAGCTTTTCTCCCTTCTTAACCATGGGTTAAATCAAACCAATCCCTCCACTCCCCCAAAAAAGCCATGTATTCCTCACAACAGATTACATATTAGCATGACATTTTTAATTTGCACATCTTATTTCTTATTTACACATCTTATTTCCTTCTCCATCCATTTCCTCGTCTCTAGTTAACAATTCATAAGGCACAAACATTTCTTCACTTGCTCTAATTTTTCACTATTTATGCTTAATTCCTGCTTTTTTCCCTAGGTACAATCTAAGATCAGTCAGTGTCAAATAAATGCTGGCTCCCTATGTCATAATTAATATGAAGCCTTCTTGTTATCATGTTTATCTCTTAAGTCTTAGTTTAAAAGATAAATAAAAAGTCTTAGTTTAAGATAAATAAAAAGTAAAAAAGATATTTTAAGTTTAAAAAACGTTTTCAATGTAGGAGTGATTTATCATGTATAGCAGTGGTGAAATGCTACTGGTTTGGCCTGGTTCGCCCGAACCGGTAGTAAAAAAAGCTGAGATGAGAAAGAAGAGAAAAGCACAGTATCGGCCCTTCCACCAACCCCTCCGCTTTTCTGTTTTTTATCCTCTCAGCTGATTGGTGCAGCAGAGCCTCAGCTCATGTTTAGAAAGCTGCACGTGCAAAGTACGCAATCACTGAACTGGTAGGGAAACTAGTAGAATCCCACCACTGATGTACATTACCCAGACTACTTTTGATCCCCTTGTATGATTCAATGACATTGAGAGCAAGGAATGTAGAGAGCAAAAGGAACTGAGAGGAAGAAAAGAAAAAAGAGAATAGTTAAGGCCAGAAAAGAAAAAAGAGAATAGTTTATAAATAAACAAAAGGGAAAGAAGATAATCACCATATTAAAGAGAATGGTTGACATTATAAGAATGTAAAAAAAGAATCCTGTTGAGAAAGATAAACTTTTGTCCTTCCAACAAGGACCTCTTATATCCATATCAGCCAACCATAACTTGTATAGTTAAATCAAGTTTTAAGTGATTCACCTTTATAAACACATCTTCCTCTGCCCAAATGAGAGAAATAATGCAATCTTTTTCTTCCTGCCTAAAATATCACATTATCAGGGAAGGTGAATGAAATAGCATTGAATTATCAAAAGAAGAAAAGTGAGGATCACACATATTTTGTGGTGCTGGGAATGAGATTTAAAATCTCTTCGTATTCTCAAACTAAATTTAGAAGTCATGTTATTCTTTTTAAAATAAAGCTACATCACTGTATACAAAATGTACATAATAAGATGAAGATAATAAGTTTCTTAATCAATGCAAAGACTTCCTTAATAAATGCAGATAGTAAGTTCCTTAGTAATTTTTGTTTAGTATATCTGGGAGTTAAAGTTCATCCATCATAAAATTGTCTAGATTAAGACAAACTGTAATAGATAATTAGTTCCTAAACAAATAGATGTGTAATCTACCTTACCTGAGGAATCTTGTAAATCCCTAAAATAGTAGCTATGTGGAGGGAAGTTTGTGAGTCAGTGCCCCCAATGACAGCTGCTGGTATCTTCTTGCTGCACTTGTAGTTCAGAATAGTTGGCTTCTGATTAAAGAGCAAGTTCAGTGTGTTCTGATAAGTTAGCTGGGCATCAAAGTGGCTATCATAGACATGAAATCCCAGCGTCCTATTGGGTAAGATCATGCTGTTTCCATTGATTTCATTCACCGCAAATACCAAGGCTAGGGTGTGCTGATATTTTTTCAGCATTACACTAAAGTAAAAGACATGTTTTGAGTAAGTCATGAGGTTCTATGTTGTGAATGTTCTTATACCACTCCTGCAAAAGTCACCCTGCCTTAGAATAACCTATATTTTGTGGTGGAGAACATTGGTCAATGAGAAACTTAGAATTAAGAGACTTTTAACTAGAAGAATAGCTTGCTTTGCTTGTAATGGATCTACCCTTCTCCAATACTTTTAAAGGAGAAGTCCATTTTCAGAGAAAATATGTTCAGAAATAATTGCAAATCATTTCACACTGTAGAAGCTAAATACTGCTTCATAAAAGTAAAGGAATAAAATTTTCCAATGTTGGATAAGAGAAATATGGACCTTACTGGAGAGATTTTTCCCCAATGATATTTTTGGTAGGATGTCTATGGGAATAAATGATATATAAACCCCAGCATACTTGTCACAAAACAATCACTTGCTTCTGGCCTCTTACAAGGTCAGAGAAATATGGAGAGATTTTTCCCCAATGATTTTTGAGTAACAAGTCCATGGGTATAAATAATATATAACAGCAAGAACTTTAAGTAACATAAGATTGAGCAGAGACAGATGCAGACTTTTCTCCTTTGCACAATGAAATCAAGCATGTCTTACTGATTGATTAGATCCCATCAGAGGTAAAAGATCAGAATAACGTCAAAGCATACAAGGAGATCTGGCAAACGTAATACCAGAGACCCAGAAGAGAAGTTTAGGTCAATATCCAACTGCTTTCTCAATGCTGGAGCTTTAAGTTTAAGCCAAATAGTTGGGTTAAGAACAATAAGATAGCAGTGCCAGGGATGAAAAATAACAAGGTTACAACCACGATTTCAACCTCCTACTTTCTTTTACCAGAAGAGCTGAATAAGTGGATGTAGGAATAAAGATATGTGACTGCTAGAATCTGTTGCTAAAACCTATGATTGGTGCTGCTAGGAAATAGCCAAATATTAGAGAAATCAATGAAGTTTTCCTTACACAGGTTCAACATCACACTTGGGTGCAGGGTGTGAGCTGAAGTCTGCTCCTTCAGAAAAGGAGAAAAGCTGTGAAATTATCCCACCAATTATCACATCACCTGGCTGGAAATATTGATATTGCACTTTCAGAGACTCACGAATGGCACAAACTGCAGAAGACATCACGCAATCTGTTGGTGGCAGCAGCATCAAACACACAAGAAGTCTTAGGGACAAGAATGACCCTTTCATGCAGCAGGCACAATGATTGCCCCTTAGTTTAACATCTACTGCTACTTTGATAGTCATCATTCAGCTGTTTAGTATGCCATGGTCTTTATGATTCTGGATCCTACCACTAGATGTATATGCATTGGTCTGCTGAATCCATGGATGGATGGATGGATAGATACACGTATATATACATACATGCATACATACATGCATACATACATACATACACTAACCCTCCCTTTGATCAGGAGTTATATACCTGTATGTAATTAGAATAGAAAAGTATTTTTTTCACTTTGAGAGTAATTATAATCACCTTAGATAATCATAAGGTACGCAGTCACATTTTCCAAAACAGTGAAGTCAGCAAACTCTCAGAGGTAACTCTTCCTCCTTTTCTCCCCCCTCCTCCTCCATCACTGCTTTGTGCTTAATAATGATTGTTTTGTAGAAAGTACTGGAGCTCCTGAATGAAATGAGAGCTACAGATTAGATTTATTAGGAATATAATCATATATAATCATATTTATATTTATTATTATTGTTATTTATATTTATTAGGAATAATTTATTAGGGATACACACGCCATAAATTAAGATCTAATTATTAGATTTGATTGACTAGGAATAGATTTATTAGGTATATACATTTAATATATTTGTAGTGTAACCCCTGAAAGGGCCACTAGAGTCCAGATTCCTCTACTCCCTTTCTACACATACCCAGGCTCTTCCTTACTACACAGTCACTCGCTGGGTGTCTCAATGTCCATTGTTCTGGATGTCAGTTGGCTCTGATCTCTTGATCGGGCATTTCAATTCACCCACCTCAGGTCACCTCAATTATCTGCCGGGGAATCTGGCACCCGTCTGGTTACTTGCTTGCCCATTTATCTGGATCTCCTCTCCAATTGCCAGATTCCAGCCAACTCTCCCCTCAAAAGTCTTCTTGTCAAAACCTGACAGGAGCCCTTTTCTCTCCTTTCCCTACCCCTTCCTCCCTCAGCTGAAGCAGGGCTATTCTCAATAAAAATGGCAACTTCTCAATTTCTAATCTTGTCTGAGATAAATGTCCCCTCTCAGCCTCAGGATTCCAGCCAACTCTTCCCTCAAAAGTCTTCCCACCAAAACCTGACAGAACCTTCTCCTCTCCTTTTGCCACATCTTCCTCCTTCACTCAAAGCTCCAGAGTTAAACTAAAAAAAAATTAACCTATTAATTTCTAACCTTGCCTGAGATAAGATGCCCCCCCCATTCAGTTTTTAGGATTTCAGCCAATTCTCTCCCTCAAAAGTCTTCCTTTCAAAACTCACTTCTCTCCTTTCCCCACCTATTTCTCCCTCACCTGAAGCTCTGGGTTCTGTGCGTCCCCCCACTACACATGAAATTTTATCTATTTCGTAAATTAGATTTATTAGCTTTATTAGGAAAATGTGTGTGCTCCAACTATGCATATATCTTTCTGACCTGTCTCAACAATTCTTTCATAAAGTTTTTTGTAGAATTCTTTTTGGTTTTGTTAGGTGTATATATTTACTAGTAGTATCTGTCTTTGTCCTATTTTTATCTCTAGTATTAATATTCTACCCTGCATAAATTTGCTTTGCTTCTATCTCTTCTCTGATATATGTCACCACCACCCTTTTTTTCCCCCAGCCAATGCAGTATGGAGTTTCCCCAATTTATTAAATTCGAAATACTTTTTGTCTTGATTCTTAATATGTACCTCTTGGAGGCACACAATATCTATATTTTGCTTAACCAGTTTTGATAGTATTTGTTTTCTCTTAACTACAGCATTTAATCCATTTACATTTATTGATAGTAGTTTTAGTTCTTTTTCCATATTTTTATTAGTCTATCTACATTATTAGTCTTCCTACTAGTTTGTTTTGCTATTCATTTGGGATATGGTTCTAATGCCTTCTTCCTTTTGGGATTCTTGTATTTCTTTTTTTTTAGAATTTTAAAAAACTTTATTTACAAATATTAAAAACACGAACATACAAATACACAAAAAATAAATACACAACAATGTGCGATGCGCTTTCTTCATTTAGTTTGGATATCAGATTGGATATACACTTTAACTTTAAAAATAGATTATACATAACTATGTTCATTACCAATGTTTCCCATTTGTTTGGCTTAGGTTATAATTTTAATTATACTATATAACCTTCCTGATCACTGTATATTGGCATATATTGTCTATAACATCCTTATGTCCACTTAAATACCCTGTATTTCCTGGGTTCCTTTTTCCCTCGGTGTTCTTTTTGCATTTTGTTCCACCCAATCATACCATCTGTCCCATATCTTCTAGTACTCTGAATCCTCCTTTTCATTTAATTTGAGTGTTAATCTTTCCATTTCCATACATTCATATGTTTTCCTAATTATATTTTGTATAGATGGCAATATAGGTTCTTTCCATTTCTGTGCTAGCGAGACTCGTGTGGCTGTTAATAAGTGGGTAATCAAGTATTTATCCTTGGGGGGGGAGATTTTCTTTAATCATTCCCAGTAAGAACAGTTCTGGTCTCCACTCCAGTTCACATTTTGAGACTTCCTCTATCCAATTTTTTACTTCTATCCAGTATTTCTTCGTTTTCGGACATGTCCACCACAAGTGAAAATATGTGCCAATTTTATCTTTGCACTTCCAACACTTAGGGTTTGCGGCTGGAAATAACTTTGCTAATCTAGCAGGTGCCAAGTGCCATCTGTACATAATTTTATACTGATTTTCTTTGTATGCCACCGATTTTGTATATGTCAAATTTTTCTGCCAAATCTCTTCCCAGTCATTCAAATCCAAGCTATATCCAATATTTTTTTCCCATGCCAACATTGGCCCCTTCACTAATTGCTCTGTCATTTCCTGTTCTAATAGAAAGTTGTATAATTTAGATATCAATTTTTCTTCTGGCCCCATAAGTAATTTATCCAGTTGTGTGTTTTTTGTCTCAATTCCATACTCCTTTATATCTTTATTATACCTCATTTTAATTTATAAATAGACCCAGTTATCTATTATTATTCCTTGTGTTTCCAGTTCCTGTCTCGTTTTTAATCTCCCCTCACTATCTATGATCTTGTAATATTTAAGTTTTTTATTCAGGTCCATTGTATTGGGGTGAAATGTTGCCTCCATCGTTGAAAGCCGTCTTGGAATTTTAGTATAATATTTCATCCTAATATTGGACCAATTTTTAATCAGAGATTTGCGTACTATATGTCTAGTAAAATACATCTGTTTTTATTAGTCAAATTCCACAAGAATGAGTGCCACCCTGTTTGTAAGTCATGCCCTTCTAGTGTTAAGATTCTTTTATTTCCCAATTTAATCCAATCTCTTATCCACGTCAATATTGTTGCTTTATAATAGATCTCCCAGTCAGGGAGCCCAAAGCCATCTCTGCCTCTATCATCTTGTAAATATATTCTTGCCCATATATATTTCATCACCATTTTGTCCAATTCCATAAAAAAAATTTATTTGTCAATACTGGGATTGTCTGGAATAGGTAAAGAACTTTAGGTAGTATGTTCATTTTAATCGTTGCTATTCTTCCTAGCAGCGATATTTGCATTTTGTTCCAATTGTCCAAGTCTTTTTTAATTTGTTTCAAAATCTCTATTTTGAATCCATTAGTGGTTCTCGCCGTTTATCAGTACATTTGCCTTCTGGCTATCATAAATCGCATTAAGCATTTTTTCAAAGTTGCTCCCACATTCATTTTATTAATCTGTATTTTCATAAAATCCCAATTTAGATTGTCGAAGGCTTTTTGGGCATCCAAGAAAATCAATGCCATTTGATCCCCCGGGTGGCTCTCATAGTATTCCAAAATGTCTATTACTGTTCTTATATTATATCTAATCTGTCTTTTCGGTAAGAATCCATTTTGGTCTGTATTAATTTTTTCGCTAAGAATTCCTTTTAATCTTTGTGCTATGACTGTCATAAAAATTTTATAGTCTGTGTTCAGAAGTGATATTGGTCTATAGTTTTTAATTTGATTTATATTTGCTTCCTCTTTAGGGATAAGAGTTATATATGCTTCTTTCCAAGAGTTTGGTATTTTAGCCTTTAATAGTACCACATTGCAGACTTCTAGGAACATGTTGTTTAATATATCTCCTGCATTTTTATACAATTCACTTGGGAATCCATCTGGGCCCAGAGTTTTGTTACTCTTTTGTTTTTGAATCGCCTCTTTTACTTCACTCATAGTTATCTCTTTATTCAATATCTCTCTTTTATCATCAGCTAGTGTGTGTATAGTTCCTTCCCTTAAATATTCTTCTATTTTAGTTAATTGCACATTTTCTTATTTATATAGCTCCTCAAAGTACTCTCTTACAATTTCCTTTTTTTCCCAGGGTCTGTTTCTACTTTCCCGTTTTTATCTTCTAATTGGTGTATCACTCTTTTTTGGTCCTCTTTTCTCAACTTATATGCTAACCACCTGCCTGGTTTGTTTGCGTGTTCAAAATAATTTTGTTTTGTATATTGCAGTTTCTTGGCTAGTTCCTCTTGTTCCAGTATATTAATCTCATGTTTTGCTTGCACTAATTCATCTCTAATTTGTTCATTGTCCAGGTTTCTCATTTGTCTATTCTCCAGCTTTCCAATTTTTTTTATTAATTTATCCTGTTTTTCTCTTCTTTCTTTATTTCTATTTGCTATGTATGCCATGGATATTCCCCTTAAATAGGCCTTGGCCATGTCCCACAAGTTCTGCAATGAGGTGTCTTCCTTTTTATTAATGTTATAAAAATTGATTAACTCCTCCCTCATTTTCTGAATGTATTTTTCTTCCTTTAACACTGGTGTCTTCAACATCCATCTCTGTCTTTTCAGTAACCGTTCTTTCCAAACTATTAAAATTGGGTTATGGACTGCCCATATATTTGTTAAGATTTTTATGTCTTGGATTTCCCTATTTAATTCACTATTTGCCCATATCATGTCTAACCTCGCACATGATTTATGTGGACTGGAGTAGAAAGTGTAGTGTGCCGCTCCTGGATTTCTTTTTCTCCATAGATCTTCCAATCCTAATTCTTCTGTCATTTCAAAAAATATTTTGGACAGAGTATTTCGTTTTTGATATTGTTTCTGTCCACATTTATAATCTTGTTTCTTATTAATTATTGCGTTATAGTCCCCCAGTAGACAAATTCTTGTATTGCCACTTTCTATCAATTTCTCATATAAGTTTTTATAAAACTCCTTCTGATTTTTGTTTGGGGCGTAGATCCCCACTAATGAAGTTTTTTTGTTGTGTAGCTCCACCTCTACCATTAATATTCTTCCTGTTGTATCATTGTAAATTAATTTTGCTGTAATGTCCTCCTTTATATATAATACCACTCCTCTCTTTTTTCCCCCCGCCAAAGCTATAAATACCTTCCCCAATTTCTTGTTCTGTAAATATCTCTGACCTTGTTCCCATATGTGGACTTCTTGAAGACATATTATATCCAATTTTTGTTTTTCTAATTTAGAAAAAAAAAATCCTTTTAATTTGATTATTCAACCCATTAATATTAATGGATATCAGTTTTACTCCTTTTTCCATTTGTTCCCTTTCTTTCTACCCTTTACTGCGTTTTACTCACTGTCTGACTTCTGGTTTTCATTCCCGTTTCCTCCCTTCTCCTTTCTTCCCCAACAGGTGTTTCTTTATCCCCCTTCTCTCCCCGCTCACCTCCTCTAGTACTGATTTGTAACTCTTCTTGACTCGTGTTTCATGATTCTCCTCTGCTGCTTAATTCCTCCTCTGATCCTCCTAACTGTTCGAAAAATCTTTGGGCCTTAGTTAAATTATCTATCCTCACTCTTTTCCCTTCCCACATAACTAATACCCCTTTGGGGTTGTTCCATCTGAAAAATATATATATATTTTTATTTAGATAGTTCGTGAGGAATCGATATTCTTTTCTTTGTTCATGAACCCTCCTTGGTATCTGTTTTAAAACAATGATTTGCCTTCCCTTATAGTTTATAGTTTCCTCCCTTGTCAGTCTGTAGATTATATCTTTTATTCGTTTTCTTGCGAACCTGACATGAACTTCTCGAGGAAGCCCATGTCGTCTCGCGTAGCTCGTAAAAACCCTATAAGCCTCATCCAGTTCTTGAACCATCTCATTTCTATCTCTTTTTAGTAGGGTGGCTAACATTTCTGCCATAACTAAGGTCAAGTTTTCATCTCTTTCTTCCTGCATGTTCTGGAATCTTAAGTAATATGAGGCTCTATCCATCTCTAGATAGGTTAAGGTCTCGTTTGTCTCCTTATGTTGATCCCTCATTTTTTGTTCCATGTCCTCAACTTTCTTTCCCATTTGGTCTGCTTGTTTGCTAATTACTGCAATCCTTTCTTCGTTAGTCTTTGTCATTTCCTGAAATTGTCCTATTTTCCCATCTAAATTTTTAATTTCATTTTTCATCTCCCCCAACTCATTTTTTAATTCTATTCTCATTATTTACCTTTCCTTTTTACTTTCTGCACGATTGTTCGACATAGTCTCTTGCAGTGTCAGCATCATATTTTGGATTGCCTGAAGTGTATTTTGTACTGCCTGTGTACCCACTTGTGTGTTAGGTTTTTCTGGGCCCAACATCCCTTCTATTGTTCTTTGAGTAGATGTCATTGTGGGGGTTGGCGGTGTTGCAGTTAATACTGCTTTTTTTTTCAGCTTTAGTAATGGTAGTAGTTGTGCTTGTCATTTCTTTTATAATTTTTGTTGTTTTTTTAAGTATTTTGTTTATATTCCCCCAGGTCGCATTTCTAATTACCATTTTTGGTAGTTCTGAAATAAATAAGTTGCCTATATATATAACTATTTAATACCCTTATTTATCCTATCTTATATAACCTTATCTATCTTCCGCCGCGATTTGAAGACCTGGCTATTTGACCAAGTCGGGCTGTGATTACCTTACTGGGGGCATGGGACAGTTTTAATTTTTAATTCGGTTTTATTGGACCTTATAGTGATTGAATTTCTTTTTAATTATTTATTGTATTTGTATGTTTTAACTGTGAGCCGCCCCGAGTCTTCGGAGATGGGGTGGCATATAAGTCCAATAAAATAAATAAAATAAATAAATAAAGCCCTTCATGGCTTAGGACTGGGATACTTACGGGAGACCCTGCTGCCAGCGACTATTTCCCAACACACTGTACTCTCTCACGGACAGGGCCTCCTTGGGGTCCCGTCAGCCAGACAATGTCGGCTGGTGACCCCCAGGGGTAGGGCCTTCTCTGTGGGAGCACCCACCCTTTGGAACCAACTGCCCCTGGAGCTCCAGGTGGCCCCTGATTTCCGCTTCTTCCGACAGGGCCTAAAAACATGGTTATTCCAACTTACTGACCTGGACTGAGGATGGACTATAGGGGAAATATTTAGAATTGTTTTAATGTTTTAATTATATTTTGGTTTCTATGAGATTTGATCTTCTTTTGATTGTATATTATATTGCTTTATGCACTTCCGAGTCCTTGGGGAGATGGGGCAGCTTAGAAATCCAATAAATCAATAAATCAATAAATCAATAAATCAATAAATCAATAAATCAATAAATCAATAAATCAATAAATCAATAAATCAATAAATCAATAAATCAATAATGGATGTCTTCAGGCAGGTAGAACACTGTGACAGGGAAAGGTTGAAAATATCTGTGAACATTCCAGCTAACTCTGCAGTGCAGTCTCTAACAACTTGTAACGTGATTCCATCTGGCCCAGCTGCCTTCTGGGTGTTAATATTCTGGAAAGCGTGTCTCACATCAGAAATCTGCATTAGAAGTGGTTGTCTATTGATGGTAGATGTTAGTGGTATACAATCAGTGGTAGATGCTGGAATGATGGTCATTCCTGTTTCCACCTCAAAATGGCTGAAGAATTGATTTAGCTGCTCAGCCAAAGAATCACTACTGCTAGACAAAGTATTTTTGTTGCTCTGCCCCCAATGGTGGGATTCAAATTTCTTAACAACTGGTTCTGAGGGCATGGCCTAATTTGTGGGTGTGTCTTGGTGATCATGTGACTGGGTGGGTGTGGCTTGCTGGCTGGTCATGGCTAGGTGGTCATGTGACTGGGGTGGGTGTGGCCAGGTGGCCATGTGACTGGCAAACCAAATATAAGTGGTGCTCACTTAATAGCCAGTTGCTTAGCAAGTGTTCTAATTTACGACTGACCTCCACAGAGCTACTTGACCTGTTTTTGTTGTTTTGACAGTGATGCACGCACAGACATGCACATACACTTATGACCAGTTACAACATTCCACACAGTCTTGTGACTGAGATTTTCTGTTTTTTTTGCTAGTTTCCAAGGCCTGGGGAACCCTAGAGAGGGCAGGGTAAGGCCCGGGCAGCTACAAGGAAGGCTGGGCAAGGCCCAGGCAGCTATGAGGAGCTACAGAGAGGGCAAGGTGAGGCCCAGGTAACTACAAGGAGCTACAAGGAGGGCAAGGCGAGGCCGCGGCAGTTACGAGGAGGGCAAGTTGAGACTTGGGCAGCTATGAGAAGGGCTGGGCGAGGCCTGGGGAGCTACAGGGAGCTACGAGGAGGGCTGCAGAGAGCTTCACGAGGCCAACTCAACATCACTTCTTTGCCCTAATGACTAAGTATTAAAAAAAGATATACCAAAACAAAAGATAGCTTATTATGTCATGTCTTTAATGCTTAAATAAAAAAGGTACACAAAACTATATTGTTACAACATTTTAAAATATTAATCAAAAACTATTACACAACAAAATTTTACAACAAACAATAAAAATTATTTAAATTACTGCCAAATTGCTTTTCTATTGTCATCCTGAGTTACAGTTTTCTTGTGTCTAACATGAGCATCATTAGCTGTGTGATGTGCCCATAACCACTTCTTTAGGAACTATAGGAACAGGTTCCCATTCTTGCAGAGGTAAGCCAATTAGGTCAGGAGGTTTGTAATATTAGAAACTGTAAGGCGACTTCTGCCCTCTGAACATATTATGTTTATCTGCAAGAAGCCCCTTTCCACCTCTGCTGAACTGACTGCAATAGTTTTAATAATATCTCTAGCCTTTTTAATGCTGCAAGGAATTGTATATTTTTCTGGATCTTTTAATACATTTTCTATGAAATCAAGATAATCATTAATATTGATTTCATAATTGAAAATTTCACCAAATGCAACCAATTGTTCTTCAGTTACTCTCCATGGAACCACCACTTCTTCAATGTTCCAATAATCTGGCTCCAAATAATTTAGAAGTTTTAATTGATCAGTGTATTTAAATTGGCAGCCTGTTTTTAAATATTCGCAATCCATCAATCTTTTCTTCAAATTAGTTACAATGTTTTCTATAAGTTTTTTCATGAGGAAGTCCCACAAATCGATGATTTTGTATAAAATTTATATTTTTAAAGGTTTCTGGAGTAATTAATTCATCAATCTTTTTTTCATATGCACCCTTTTCCTCTATAAGCATTTCAAATGATCTAATTGATCTTACCACAAGTTTTTCAGCCTTTATAATGTCTATCTTGCTCACTTGCAATGCATTAGAAAGAAGAGATATTTCAATTAGGACATCAATCATCAAGGCCAAATCAGTGAGAAAATATGTGTTTTCAAGATGGGCAGCCATACCAGAGTATTTTTTATTTGAACAGAAAAACTGATGTAGCACTGGATAAGCATGCCACACAGCTAGGTTTGATCTTAAACTACAGGCAGCCCATCTTGGTGCAAAAACTCTACCAATTTTTATAATTTCAATCTCAAGTTGTTCAGAAATTTTGTTAAATTCAATTAGGTTCTTATTTGATTGATGGAAAATAGAATATATTTTATCAATAAAAATTTGAAAATGATTGATTTGCTTTATTTCCCTAATAGAATCATCTAAAACAAGTTGCAGACGATGGTTTAAACAGTGCCATATTATAATATTTGGAAACTCTTTGGCTATCCTAGTGCTTACCCCAGATTTTCTCCCAAGCATAACACTGGCTCCATCAGAGCAAAATCCAATTAAATGTTTCTCCAGATAGTTCCTATTAAACCCAACTTTATTCAAACTTTCTATAACTGAACAACATATTGTCTCTGCATCTTGTTTATCTAATTCTACTAGTTCAAGGAAAATTGTTGGTGAGAAAAATGGATCCTCAACTTTTAAGTACAGTATAAGAACTGGTTTGGAAGATATTGTTGAGGCTTCGTCAATTATCAAACAGATTTTGTGAGTTTTCTCAATAATTTTGCTAAATAAATGTTTCCTGATGTCTTTTGCAATAAAATCTACTATTGCAACTGTATTTTTACGTGACTGCAACCCTGTTCCCAAATCTAAACCATTTGTTATTTGTAATTCAATCAGATCTTCTATACATGAAAATGGTCTGCACGTTTGTGCCAGACTATACACCGTAGTAAACACTCTACATGTACTACCCAAATATTTCTCAGTCATCCTCTCCAGTCCTTTGCTTATCACATCCTGCTCACATTGCTTCAACTTCTCTGTACAGATGTTGTGAGCCTTTGATAAGAAATGTTCCTTCAATTTCTTTCCGAGGGAAGCTTGTTGTATTTCTTTACTCTTTCCTGATGGTTCAATTTGGAAATTCTTCCATTTCTTAGCTCCGTGGACACTTCTTCCTTTGGTTGAAATTTCAAATCTTCTGCAATGCTTGCAACCTAATTTTTTCAGGGAAACCTCCAATCCATCATGGACAATAAGAAAAACCAGTTCCAGGAACGGAGGAGTGGGTGGAAAGGGGTGGGGCCAGCCAGGGGTCCATTTTACCAGTTCTAAGAACTACCGGGAACGTTAACAACCAGTTCTATAGAACCGGTGCGAACTAGCAGAATCCCACCCCTGTCTGCCCCATAATTTGTCGCAGACCTTGCCATTCCCAATGAGAGTCTGAGCTCTCAAAATGATGTTCAATCCTCCGTCTGTACATAGCTTTAGCATCCCTGATGCCCTTTTTTATTTTAGCTCTTGCCTCGCTGTACTGTAGTGCATCACCACAATGGAAAGCAGCATTTCTAGCTCTTAATAAAAGACACACTTGTCTATGTATCCAGGGCTTGTTGTTAGAAACCACCCATACTTGTCTGGTGGTAGTGACAACATCAATGCAGCTTTTGATATAAAAAAGTACTGTTGAGGTGTAAATATCAATATTGTCCTCCTCAAACAGTGCCCATTCAGTGCTCCTAAAGCAATCTTGAAGTTGCTCAGATGCACCCACTGGCCATACTTGTATTTTTCTAATTGATAGTCTGATTCTGTTGACAAGAGGTCTGTATGATGGAATCAAGAAAAGAGATATATGATCTGACTGTCCCAGATGAGGTAAAGGTATAGTCCTGTATCCATGCATAATGTTACTATATACCTGATCCAAGGTGTTTTTCCCTCTAGTGGGACAGTCTACGTACTGATAGAACTTATGGAGGACAGTCTTTAAATTGGCTTGATTGAAATCACCTGCAGCCACCAGCACTCCATCTGGGTAGGCCTGTTGCTGTTTGTTAATAGCAGTTAACCGGTGACTCATAGCTGTACTCATATTAGCATCAGCAGGTATACATATTGTGGTTATTATTACAATATTAAACTCACGAGGCAGATAAAAGGCATTTCACTGCCAAATACTCCAGATCAGGATAAAAGTGAGTGTCCATTATTTTAACATTTGTGCTCCAGTAATTATTTATGTAAACACAAAGTCTCCCTCATCTGCTCTTCCCAGAGTCAATGGTTCTATCAGCCCAATGTACTGAGCATCCTTGTAATTCGATAGCATCCCTTGGAATGGTAGGGTCAAGCCACGTCTCTGTAAAGACCGTAACACAGCAGTCCCAAATGTTTTTCTGCAGAGAGATAGTAAGTTCCAGCTCCTCAATCTTGTTAAAGAGAGATCTAACATTTGAAACAAGAAGACTTGGCAGTGCAGGCTTATGAGGATTTTTACCTAACTTTACATGCAGTCCAGCTCTACAGCCTCATTTCTGCTTGCATTTTGGTCATCTTCTCTTCTGTTTCCTTTGCTTTCTAACAGGGAGAGTAATTCATGGGGTCAATCTAATCAGCTCAGCTGGAATGTTGTAACTTGAGATCCCTGATTAAAAAATGCAGCCTTCTCTGCCTACTCTGCCAATAATAAATAACTCTTGTCGACTGTAAACTACTTGTGCCTGAACATGCAGAGCACTCACTAAAAAATACACAAACCATAAATTAATTAAAAGATACCAATCTCTGAAGTGTCGAGCCACTGCATATACAAAACAGTAATAGTTATTGTACTTAAATTTTGGTACAAAGGACACTTTGTACCAAAGGACACATTTTTATTTTTTCTGCACTTCTACTTTATTTATTAATTTCTTTTAATAACTTTTATTTAAAAACTAATGTATTTATAATTCTCATCTAATTTTACAAAGACTATCATAGGAGTCATACTTCCCTTATATATACGTATATGGCAAGTGTGTTTTATTAAAACAAATTATTCCATTCATACTTAAACCAAAAGAAATGAAATGTTCATGGGAAATATTTCTCTTAGTCATGCTGGCTATAATATACACCCTAATCTATAAAATGAGAGAAATAAAGGATGTTTTAGAGGATTTCAAGTATCACAGAACTCATCACCAAATGTATAGCCATCCTCTAGATCTGTTTGCAGATCTTCAACAAGGAAGATCCATTAAGTCTAAGTAATTGTAATTGTTTTTTCCAGCCCAGGAAAATTTTGTGGTTGAACAGCTATGAGAAAGAGAGTCTCCATGTTATAGACTCCCATCCCCCTTTATTTATAAGAAGCAGGTTTATTTTATATTAAAAAGATGTTGACACGTTCTAGAAAGAATGCAGAGAAGAGCAACAAAAATTATCAGTGGAATGGAAGCTAAAACACAAAGAACCATTGCAGGAATTAGGTATGTCTAGTTGAATGAAAATAAGAATTTGGGGTCATAGAACTTCAGTGTTCTAATATCTAAGTAGCTACTACAAAGAAGAGGGGGTCAGCCTGGTCTCCAAAGGACTTGAAGGCAGGACAAGAAGCAATGGATGGAACGTATCAAGGGAAGAAGAAATCTAGAACTAAAGAAAGCTTTCCTGATAGTTAGAACAATTAATCATTGGAATAACTTGCCTCCAGAAGTTATGGGTGCTCCACTCCAGTGCAAGTTTTAAAGAAAAAATTGGACAATTATTTGTCTGAAATAGTATAGGCTTTCCTACTTGACCTGGGAGTTAGATTATAAAACCTCCAAGGTCCCTTTCACCTCTGTTATTCTGTTATTTCTAATCAAGTTATATCCTTCTACTTGACTTATTCTTTGTACTGGGAGTTAAGTTCATAATTGGTCTACAATTATAAAGACAGTCAAAGTTAAATCAGTCAGAGTCATAATTTTCAACATATTTTAATGCAAAGCACATAGACTACTGTTTTAGATATTCTTAATTATTGTAATTCCGTATTCTGAGAATTAAATGATTAAGCTAAACATTTTTAACAACATGGCCAAAATGAACTGTCAATTTGCCAATCAATTTATCCACTATTAATATTTTAGAATATCAAGGACTATGTGATTGCTTATTGCCATCTCCATCTCCACATACAAAGAGGTATGTGGCAAGTGAAAAGTAAAAAATAAAACAAAAATAAAATAAAAATCTATGATCTAAAAATAATAATTAAAAATCCATTAAAAAGAAAAGAAAAAACAAATAAACTTAAAAAGTAAACTCAATGGACTATTAGGTCTTTTTCCCCCATAGTTTTCTATGTTTCTGTAAAAGTACATTTTCCCACAACTTACTTATAATTGTGATTCATACTGGTATGTATTAATGAAATACTTGTACCAAGTTAGACCTAAACTATGATATCCTTTTGGATTTCATAATCTTCAATCTTCAATCTTAATATTTGGGAGTGGTGTCTATCATTATTCATTTATTTATAGTGCCTAACTGCAAAGTCAGGAGTTTTTCCTTTGTCTTTGGTTTCCTAGATATTTTATCTAACAATAAATATCATTTTTCCTTAAGCAGCCTAGGAAATAATCATATACTGGAGTAAACCTTAATTGAGCCAATCTCAATAAAGTACTCAGATCTTTGGGAATTAGAATGGATTTGCTTCAAGTAATGTTAGCTGGATTCATTAGTTGGATCCAAGAAATGTATGTGGTTTGGAAAAGGAATCAAGTGTAACTGGTATGTTCTGAGAATCAAAGCAAATTGCATTCTACTGCTGTAGATGCTTTGAGAGGGCATGACTTAGTAGAACAAGGCTGCCATAAGTGATAACAGCAGTCATGAGAGTGATCAGGGGAAGGCCTCAGGCAGTGCTTCAATTTCTAGGTAGTATCTTAAAGATCAAACGCAGAGAGTGCAGGTTGGAGAAAATAAAGATCTTCATTAATTTCACTTTGTATTATTTTGTTAGAATAGAGGGGAAGGATGAATTGAATCAATTAGCAAACTGAACTTGAGGATTATTTTGTTTTTAACTGTCCCTTTGTATTCAGATCAGGTCTCATAATAATGATGTAGCATTTTGGGAAAAAGATGCAGCCCAGTAATCCAGCTGCTGAAGTCAAAATGGAGAAGATCTCCACAGCCACCATGTATTTTCCCTTGGTACTCAAATAGGTTGGAACAAATGGTATCCAGACACTACAGAAGACCAACATGCTGAAGGTAATAAATTTGGCTTCATTAAAGCTATCGGGTAACTTCCTAGCTAGGAAGGCTACTATGAAACTGACAGAAGTTAAGATCCCCATAAAACTAAGAACAATATAAAACATTGTGGTTGAACCTTCATTACATTCTAGGACAATTTCTTCAGCTATAGAGTGCATGTCAGAATCTGGGAATGGGGGACAAATTGTCAGCCACGCTATACAAATGGTAAATTGTGCCAGGGAGCAGAATAGGACAATAGAAAAAGCCAGCCTATTTCCTACCCATTTCCTCATTTTGGAACCAGGCCTGGTGGCCATGAAAGCAAGAACAACAATGATAGTTTTCCCTAATATGCAAGAAAGGGCTACAGAGAATATGCTGCCAAAAGCAGCTTGTCGCATGAAACATTTTCCTTGGTCAGGTTGTCCAATGAAGAGCAAACTGCAAAGGAACGAGAGCAGGAGAACAATGAGAAGAATGTAGGTCAGGGTCCTGTTGTTGGCTTTGACAATGGGAGTGTTCCGCTGATTAATGAAGATCCCCAGCACCAAAGCTGTGATGAAAGAAAGGAAGAGACTAACACTGGCCAAGGTGATTCCCAGTGGCTCATTATAGGACAGAAAGGTTGTTGTTTTTAAAATACAAAGATTTTGAGCCTTGTTTGGATATTGGTCTCCTGAACATTGAAAGCAGTCAATTGCATCTGGAAAAACAAAACATCATGGTCAATTTCTAGAAATGCTTAGGTAGCAGGACTGAGAGTTAATTATTGGGTTTAATTTTTCCTAATTAAGTAATACCTATTTATATTAAATATTCTGTTTGTGGTAACCCTTTCATTTGTAATATTTATATAGCTACGGTATATCATTGGTTCGATCATCACATTAGAAGCCATTTATAGGAAGTTTGGAAATTATCATTTTGAATCACAGTTAAGAAGACTGAATAGTTTTGAACAACACAGCTCTTACCCATCTGGGTTGAAATTTTCCCTTTTGCACATGGAAGGCAATCATAACAGCAAAATGGCTTCCCTTCTATCTTCTTCTTCTGGGACCCAGAATAGCAATTGTCATTGCATACAGAAAGAGGTAGAACCTATAAAGTGATACCAGGATTTATTAAAGTTCAAATGTTTCAGAACATTCTATCTGAATGTGGATTTTACTTTTACACAATGAATGTAGGATGTAGGTGTTCCAAAATTTCCTTCTGTTTTAAAACAATTATATTAAATGAATGGAAATATTATGAGGATCATAGTGGTGAACAGGTGGCATTAGTGTTCTTAGATTCCAAAAAGGCCTTTGATAACATGAAATGGGATTTCATTTTGTAGCACATTAAATATACGAAAAACAAGAAGCCAGAATTTTAGTGAATGTGGGAATAACAAACAAATGTCCAATTCAAAAAGGAACTAGGCAGGGATGCCCACTATTGCCACTTTTGTTTATTTTGACATTGGAGGTGTTAGCAAGAATAATTAGGAAAGAAACAGAAATTAAAGGTTTAAAAGTAAAAAAAAGAATTTAAATTACAAGACTTTGTGGACGATTTACTTTTTATTTTAGAAGAACCACAAAATTCGGGACCAAAATTGATAGATAATTTAGAAGAATTTGGAGAAGTCAGGGCTAAAATTAACAGGAGAAAACAAAAATAATTACTAAAAATATGACAAATAAACAAAAGGAAATCTTAGCAGTGAGAATGGGCATCCAAACTGTAGAGAAAGTTAAATATTTGGGAATTATAATTTCGGCGAGATATACAACACTTAAAAAAGATAATTATGATCCACTAATAAAACGAATATCTGAAGATTTGGAAAAATGGGATAAATTAAGACTATCCTTCATGGGAAGGATAGCGGTAATAAAAATGAATGTACTACCTAAATTATTATTCCTTTTTCAAAATGCCCCCATAAAATTGGAAAAAAAGGTTTTGGATAATTTGAATAAAATAATGGTGAATTTTATATGGCAAAAGAAAAAACCAAGAGTCAAATTGAAGTTGCTACAAGATGCTACAGAAAGAGGAGGATTTGGCCTACCCAACTGGGAATTGTATTATAGAGCTGCAATTTTAACCTGGGAGAAAGATTGGATAAACCATAGAAATAAAAGAATATTAACATTAGAAGGTTACAATTTGCAGTCAGGATGGCATACCTTCCTCTGGCAGGATAATTTAAAGGGCTATAACTATGTTCAAAGACATAAAGTTAGACAGACTCTCTTAAATACATGGAATAAAATAAAAAGACAAATATATGTAGAAACACCTATTTGGCTATCAACTTTGGAAAGCATGATGCACCCACATCTATTGAGACAAGGAAAAATCATCACCTATGAAGATATACTAAATGAGAAAAGGGAATTACAATCTAGACAAGATTTGAAGAATCAAGGAATTGATGTGGAATGGTGGGCCTATTTGCAACTCCAATCGAAATACTTAAAGGACAAGAAAGAGTGGGGAATTAGTAGAACTAAGACAAAATTAGATGAAATTCTATTAGGAATCAAGGAGAAGATGATAAAAAAATCTATCAAGTTTTATTGGAATTTAAATTGGAAGAAGAAAAAGTAAAGGAAATGATGGTGGTATGGATGAAAATTTTTGGTTATAGCATTAATTTAGACAATTGGCAAATATTATGGAAAAGAAATTTAAAAATGACCTTAGCTATACCGTTTAAGAAAAAATTGTATAAATTATTTTATAGATGGCAAATACCTCCATCAAGATTGGCAATAATGTATTCAAAACTTTTTCCCACATGCTGGAAATGTAATAAAGAAAAAGGAACTTATTACCATTTGTGGTGGAGTTGCAAAAAGGCCCAAAAATATTGGCAAAAATTACTGGCTAGAAGAAATATGTGGGATGAAAATAGAACATAGACCAGAGTTCCTTCTGTTATGGATTAATATGAGGAAATATGACAAGGAAAACATGTATTTAATAATCCATATAATTACTGCAGCAAGATTGGCATACACACAGAAATGGAAAAGTAAAGATACTCCAAATGAATTTGAAATACTAGGAAAATTATGATGTGCACAGAAATGGATAAACTAACAAAGGAATTAAAAAATAAGGAGGATTTGGATTATTATAAAATATGGGACAAATTTTATGGTTGGCTAGAGAAGAGGAAGATTCAAGAGAATAAGGAATGATTATATGTATATTTAATGTATATGGAATGAAATTGTGTATTATTATTATTATTGGACTTAGCAAAGTAATGAGAAAGATCGATGTTAGGAAGACTGTACCATGGGCATTTCCCAATCAGGATAATCAATCACTGGACCAATTAGTCTGACTGTTCCCCAGATACAATGATTAGTAAATGGAAAAACTGGACATGCCATTTAAGAAAAGAGAAGACTAAGGGGAAAATGCTATTTTGTGGGAGGGGGTGTTCAGATGAATGAGACTGTTTAATAGACAATTTGAGATATTTCTTATGTTTTGTATTATTTTGTGAATTATATGATAAATAGCTTTAATTACTTTAGCAACTTTCAAATATATATTTAAACTAGACAAGCTTGAAATGCCAACAGGAATAGACAGCAGCTATAAATTCTGTTAAAACCATAAAAAGTTAATGAGAATATATCTGTAAATTATTTTGCTATACAGAGATTTAAGTCCTTGTAGTTCAAAATCTCTGGTCAAAATTTCTTCATCTTTGCAGTTTTCAATTTAACAACTTAAAGGATGAGATCCATTCAAATCAATAATTCTGGAAGCAAGAAGGAATGGGGAAGAACACACAGTTTGACATCTGAGCAGGAAATACCTGGTTAAACATGGTAGGCCAGGTGATGTCTTGTGTAGAAATGATGAATAGCTTATCTGGAGAAGTTGCTGGGTTGATCTTTCCAACTTTGAGTTTAACAAAGGTCTCATTTGGGAAGGTGACCCAGTTGATAATGTCAAATCCAATGTCTAAATCCAAATGTTCATTAAAAGAAATTTTCTCTCCTGCAGTGTTATTAAATGACATGGTTCTCAAATAGTGATGTAACTAAAATGAAGCAAAAGTTGGTAATTAAAAAAGAAGGGGTGGGAAAGGAAAGGGAGTGTGGGGAGAGGGAGAGGGAGAAAGAAGGAAAGGGAGATCAATTTCAATGGTATTAAATTATGGATATTGTTTTAATACAACTGGCTTAATTAATAGAATTAGTGTTCTTACACCCCTCATGTTTCTCCCTGCCACAGGTGTTCCGAACTTGTTCCAAACAGGCAGGTTTTGCTGCATCTTAATCCTTTCCTCCATATTGTTGTATTATTGTACCTATTCACAGTTACAAAGGTTTCTCTAGGTCCCAAAAAGAAAATGGAAAATGGAGTAGCAGGAGACTTAAAAGCAACACTCCGGTGTATCCATAATAGTAGGACACAGCACTGCCTTAGAGAGAAGAGCAATGGGAAATGTTCATTCAATCTCTTATTACCTGCCATGCTTTTTGGGTCAAAAAAATTTCTCTCCCAACCTTTGCTCTTGTTCTGTGTTTGGGGGAAAACATGGCTTGTAAAGCATGTGCCACAGCATAAACTGCATTGTAGATGTTGTAACTCTGTCCAGTCATGGTGCTGTCAAAGACAGACTTAGGTAGATTCTCCAACTTCTCTCCACCAGTGCATAGCATTCCAGTGTCTTCATCTAACTTATCTTTAGGAAAAGAGCATTCAAAAGCCTGTTCCCAGAACACTCTCATTAAATGATCTTCCACTTCTGAAGTTGGCTTTCTCATCTGAAGGAATTTATTAAATCCAGAAATCTCCTTGGAAGCAACTTCAAAAGATATAACACCATGGAAAAAGTCCATACCCCTAGTTTTTTGAAAGGGAAGGGATGTAAACTCCATCTGGGCTGGCATTATCCAAACTTTATCTTTTCTCTCAATGGGTATCTCTTCAAATTCTGTAAAATAGGGCAACATTCTAAAAATGACGGTGACTTGGTTTTCACAATATAGGATAATGACATTGGCAGTGCTCTTCATGATAATAATGTACATTTTACTAAAATCTTTAAATGCTGCTCCAATATCATTAGAAAATGTTTCCTTGGCCATCTCTCCCATGAACTCAAAGCAGATACCATTTTGGGAAAACAAAGGAACAGCATTTTGAATGAATCTGTCTCCACTCTCATTACGTTGGAGAATCAGCCCAATCCATTTCCACCTAAAATACAACAGCAACTGGAGAATACCCACAATCTGTTGGTCACCATCTGGGAAAAAACGATGGAAGAAAGCAGCTTGTATCTGGTCATCTCTCATTGGAGAAGATCCATATATCAGCTAAATGTAGGGAGGAGGACATGATTTTCCAAAATGAAGTTTTTATTATTTTTGAAAAATCTGTTCTTAATTCATGGTCCTTATTGGAAACATTAATGCAAACATTAATAGATTTTTAAGATATTTGATGTTTAGCAATACCATCATTGCAAAGCTGAAGACAGAAATGTGTTAATTTGTGACCAAGATAGCAGTGATGGCAAAATTGACAGCTTTAATTAAAGGGAACAATTTACTGAATTTTGTTTCCACCTGGAAACTACTTTTGAATTTATACTTAAAATGGAAAAAATGAAACTTTGATTTTAGATTTTGATGATTGATCAACTTTGTTGTTATAGAAATGGTTTGAATTAACTGGAAATGTAAAGAAAATGTAAGGCCCTGGGGGGGTTCCACCGGATCAATTTCAGTCCAGGTCAGGAAAGGGTCACGATGGGGAGGGGATGCGGTTGGGGCTCTCTGGGACACCAGGGGATAGGGTGGGGTTTGTGATCCCCACGGTGATTGGGAATGGCAGTAGATGGATGAACAGGGGGCCATATCGAATTTCGGGATTGCACCCACGCTGTCTTTGAGAGGTGGCATGCTCCAACCCTCTTGTTTCTGCCCGCTCCCCTGGGGGTACAGGTGAGCAAGCTCCTGAGCTGAGGTTGGTCTATTTGAATGCCAGGTCTGTGATGAACAAAGCTCCCCTCATCCGTGAATTGATCGATGAGGAAGACAAGAACCTGGCCTGCATTACGGAGACCTGGTTGGGCCCAGAGGGAGGAGTCCCTCTGTCAGAGTTATGCCCGTCAGGTTTCCATGTGCTACACCAACCTCAGGCCCAGGGTAGGGGCAGGGGAGTGGCTGTTGTTATCAGGGAGACCCTTTGTCTGCAGGAGACCACTGTCCCCCAGATAGGCGGGTGTGAGTTTCTTCTCCTGAGGTGGGGCCCTGGTGGTCAGTTGGGCCTGTTGCTTACATACCTTTCTCCCAGCTGCATGACAATGGCTCTGCCTGATCTACTTGATGTGCTATCGGGGGTGGTGGTTGAGTTCCCCAGGCTTATTGTGCTGGGGGATTTCAACCTGCCCTCTCTGGGTGGGGCATAGAAGATGGATCAGGAGTTCATGGCTACCATGACAGCCATGGACCTGACTCAAAAAATACAGGGTTCGACTCATGGTGGAGGGCACACACTCGACCTTGTTTTTATCTCGGGACAGTGGTTTAATGCTCTGGATGGGGGATCACCAACTATTCAACCCCTGTCATGGACGATAATTGTCTCCTACAGCTGGTCTTCCAGTATGCCACCCCTCATTGCTGGGAAGCAGAACTGACTTGGTGGTTCTGCCCCAGACGCCTAATGGGCCCGGAGAGGTTCTAGAGGGTGCTTGAGTTGATTCCTGCCTCCCTTACCCACGGCCCGTTTGAGGTCCTGGTGGACGCCTGGCAAAGGGCTTCCTCCAGGGCTCTTGACCACATTGTTCCTTTGCAGCCTCTGACCCTGTACAGATCCCAGTTGGCTCCCTGGTTTTCCATGGAGCTCCGGGAGATGAAGCACCAGAGGAGGGGCCTAGAGAGCAGTTGGAGGTCCAGCCAGTCCGAATCTGACCGATCGCAGTTAAAAACTTTACTAGGTCTTATCTTGCAGCAATGGGAGCAGCAAAATATGCTTACTTCTCTGCTCTCATTGCGTCCGCAGATAATCACCTGGCCACCCTGTTCAGGGTCACCCATTCCCTCCTTAACCAGGGGACGAGGGAGGACCCTTTTGCAGGGGTGGGCTGAGGAGTTTAGTCAGCATCTGTCAGACAAGATCGCTCAGATCTGGGCCAGTCTGGACTCCAACTGGTCAGAGTCTGACGGGGGCGAGGTGACGGGTCTTGTGGATACCATTTGGGAAGAGTTCAATCCTGTGACTCCAGATGAGGTGGACAGGATCATGAGGAAACTGAGTGCTGCCATGTGTTTATTGGACCCGTGTCTCTCCTGGCTGCTTTATGCAGCCCGGGAGGTTACACAAGGCTGGCTCCAGGCAGTGGTCAATGCTTCTTTGAGTGAGGGATCCTTCCCCTCCACCTTGAAAGAGGAGGTGGTGAGGCCCCTCCTCAAGAAGCCTGCCCTGGACCCAGCTATTTTGAACAACTTTCATCCTGTCTCCAATCTTCATTTTGTTGTGAAGGTTGTTGAAAGCATGGTTGCCCGACAGCTCCCAGTGTTCCTGGAGGAAACTGATTATCTGGACCCGTATCAATCAGGTTTCAGGCTTGGGCACAGCATGGAGACAGCATTGGTTGTGCTGGTGGATGATCTCTGGAGGGCTCAGGACAGAGGTTATTCCTCTGTCCTGGTCCTATTAGATCTCTCAGCGGCTTTAGATACCATCAACCATGGTATATTACTGCAATGCGTCGGGGGGGTTGGGAGTGGGAGGCACTGTTTTATGGTGGTTCTCTTCCTACCTCTCGGGTCGCTCAGTGTTGGTGGGGGGGGCAGAGATCAACCCCAAGGCCCCTCCCTTGTGGGGTGTCCCAAGGGTCAGTTCTCACTCCCCTCCTGTTCAATATCTATATGAAACCGCTGGGTGAGATCATCCATGGTTTTGGGGTGAGGTATCATCAGTATGCTGATGATACCCAGCTTTTTATCTCCACCCCAAACCAACTCAGTGATGCCCTCGATGTGATGTCCTGATGCCTGGAAGCGGTATGGATCTGGATGGGGAGGAACAGGCTTCGACTCAACCTGGCCAAGACTGAGTGGCTGTACATACCGGCGTCTCGGGTTATCCAGGATGTTCCTTCCTTAGTTATGGGGGGAGAGGTGTTACTCCCCGTAGATAAGGTGGATGCACAACTCCTTTGGAGGATCAGGTGGGAGCCGTGGCCAGCGGGGTATTTGCCCAGGTTTGCCTGGTGTGCCAGTTGCACCCCTATCTGGACTGAGATGCCTTATGCACGGTTACTCATGTGCTCGTTACCTCCCATATAGACTACTGCAATGCTCTCTACATGGGGCTGTCCTTGAAGACCACTCAGAGGCTCAGAATGTGGCCACGCAGGTTGTGATGGCAGTATCCCAATACTCCCATATTACACCCCTCCTGCGTGAGCTGCATTGGCTGCCGGTTGCCCTCCAGGTGAGATTCAAGGTGCTGGTAATCACCTACATGGCTTAAGGCTGGGGTATTTGTGGGAACATCTACTGCCAGCAATGACTGCCCAATGTCCCGTGCCCTCCCACAGACAGGTCCTCCTTGGGGTGCCTTCGGCCAGACAGTGTTGGCTGGCATACCCCAGGGGTAGGGCCTTCTCTGTGGGAGCACCCACCCTGTGGAATCAGTTGCCCCTGGAGCTTCAGATGGCTCCTGACCTTCGATCCTTCCGTCGTGACCTGAAAACATGGCTCTTCCAGCTTGCCGACCTGAACTGATGGGGGGGAGGGTTTAGTGGTGGTTGTTAGTTTTAATTAGTATATTGGGATGTTTGTTTAATATTTTTTAAGGTTTGCACTGTAAGTTTTTTATTGTTGTGAGCTGTGGGGAAAACTAGCCTGGGGCTGGCAAACCACCCATGGCTAAAAACACCCACGATCCACCACCTTCAAATAAGTTTCCTCTCAGTCTTGGTAAATAATAAACTTCTCTGTTCTGGCCAAGATGGCTACATGTCAGCCACTGATAATCTCCTGACTTGGGTAAACATGCCCCCTCTCAAGCCATTGAACACCCAATCAGTTTGTGACCCAGGGATCTTCTTGATCCGATCTTGCCTAATAAAAGAGGCTCGAGGCACAACCTCGGTGTGCCTTCCCTCATGAACTATGTTTGCGTGTCTTGTCTTCCTTCCGTGCCGCCTCAACATCTGGTGATCCCGACGTGATTTGGCTTAAGAAACCCTCCACTCATCTGGCTGGAATAGCCAAGGTGCACCTCAGCGTACAATGCTCCCGATTTCAGGTAAGTATGGGGGGGTGGAATTATCAACTCAGCAGAAAGTTCATGCAAAAGAGTTGCATAAAATTCTTAAGCAGCAAAGTAAGACAGGAGGAATAAGTTTATATGATATAGAAGATCTCATAACAGAAATAGGTTACCAATGTCCATGGTATCTGGAAAAGGAAAGCCTGGACTTGGGAGATTGGATAAAAATTGGAGTACATACAGTCAGAACCTAGAGCTCTGATTCAACATCTGTTATTATGGCAGAAATGTAAGGAAGCAGTAGAAACTGTAGGTGTTCACCCACTCAAGGCACCAGCTTCTCTGCTTCCCCAGGAGGCGTCCGCACCTCCTCCCTATGTACAATTGACCCTGCCAGCACCACCATCAATGCTGTCAGAGACCTCCCGAACCCCACCAAAAATCTCCAGTAAAGGGAGTAGCACCATCCAAGCTGGATTTAAAGAAGTGCAAGAAAAAGGGGAATTAACAGCAGAAGAATTGACAGAAGGACTCAATGCCTTTCCAGTACAGAAGCAAATAGACGCTCAGGGGCAAATTCAATATGAATGGACACCCCTACCTTATACGGTGTTAAGGGAACTAAGGAAAAGTATTAGTGACACAGGCCTCAGGTCAACTTTCACACAGGGCATTTTAGAAGGCATATCGAATGCATATCACCTAATACCACATGATTGGAAAGATATGATGCGTATGCTTCTTACCCCAGGGCAATATGTGGTATTGGATTCAGATATCAGAGGTATGCAATTCAGGCAGGAAACAACTCTGGAGGGGGGGCATATATCCCAGACCAATTGTATGGGGCAGGGGCTTTTGGCAATTTACAACAACAAGCTACAGGCATTCATGCGGCTGCCTATCCTGCTATTGGCCGTTGTGTCTTACAAGCCTTTAAAAAAGTACCAGTTACAGGGAAACCATCAAAATCATTCTCTACCATCAAGCAGGGTCCCAATGAACCCTATGCAGAATTTATTGATAGATTGCAGGAAGCAATACAGAGACAGATAGAAAACGATGATGCTAAAGGAGAGCTAATGAAGAAAATGGCAGTGGAAAATGCTAATGCAGATTGTAAGAGAATATTACAACCTCTGATGAATAAAGAAGGTGTTACACTAGCTGACATGTTTAGAGCATGTATGGATGTAGGTAGCACAGTGTATAATATGGAAGCACTAGCCACCACATTGCAAAAGGGAAAGTTCCATAAACCAGCAGGAAATTGTTTCAATTGTGGCAAACCCGGCCATTTTAAACAACAATGCAGAGCCCCGGGAGGTGGGGCCAGTGCAAAATCTGCAAACAGATTTCAACCAGGATCAGGGACTAGACCAAAAACTGTGTGCCCAAAGTGCAAAAAGGGATTTCACTGGGCTAATCAGTATTGCAGTAGCGCCCAGTATTGCAGTAGCGCCCGTTCGGCAAGCCCAGGCCCAATTACCGACTTTCCAAATATTTCAACACAGCGACCTGCTACTGTGGGAAGCGCTGGAATTAATCTCATCACCCAAGAGGAGTGTGTTTTTGATTTTCCTCACGTGGTTCATATCCTTCCCTCGCAACTCACTGGTCCTCTACCCACAAGATCAATAGGTCTTATTTTACCCTGTTCCTCCGCTAGCAAAAAAGGACTTTTTGTCGTACCGGGAGTAATGGATACCGATTATGAAGGAATCATAAAAATCCAAATTTACTCTAATATCCCTCAGACCATAAACAAAGGAGACTGGTGGGCGCAGTTAATTATTTTACCTGTCCCTATGCTAGGTCAGCCTAGCACTGTCAGAAGGGGAGATGGGGTTTTTTGGTCTACCCGTAATCTACACCCTATCATTATGGCTGTTACAAAACAGATCCAACATTCCAAACCGACTCACACCTATTTGCTAAATGGCAGGCCCTTCACAGGACTCCTTGATTCAGGTGCAGACATCTCTGTCATTGCTGCTGACAAGTGGCCCTCCGACTGGCCGTCCAGTGAGTCACCATCGGTGTGGGGCATGGGTGGCTCACAGGCAGCCCAACGTAGCTCCGCCTGGCTTACGGTAACATCATTAGAAGGTGGAAAAACAGCCCGCTTACAGCCAGTCATACTCCCTCATCTTAATCTGTGGGGAAGGGATCTGATGTCACAGTTTGGTGCAAAACTGATTATTGATGACTAATGGCATGCTCATGAGCATTACCTCTTACATGGAAACAAACTGACCCCATATGGATACATCAATGGCCTTTAACGAAAGAAAAAATCCAAGCGTTGGATCAGTTAGTGAAAGAACAATTGTTAGCAGGACATATTGAACCATCCACAAGTCCTTTTAATACCCCAATTTTTGTTATAAAAAAGAAATCAGGCAAATGGCATTTTCTGCATGATCTCAGAGCCATAAATGCAATTTTAACTCCTATGGGACCATTACAAGGCGGAACTCCCAATCCAAATATGATTCCACGCAACTATCAAGTCATGATTATTGATCTTAAGGATTGTTTTTTCTCTATTCCTCTATGTCCTAAAGATAAGCCCTTTTTTGCTTTCACTGTCCCAGTGATTAATTCAGAAAAACCAACTGCTAGGTATCAGTGGACAGTGCTACTGCAAGGTATGCTTAATAGCCCAACCCTGTGTCAATTATTTGTTAATCAAGCCCTACAACCATTTCGGAATAAATACCCGAATGCAATGGTCTATCATTACATGGATGACATTCTAGTGGCAGCTCCTGAAATTCCGCCCACCTGGTTGCCACAATTACAGCACTTTCTTAAGTTATATGGACTTCAGGCAGCCCCGGAAAAGGTCCAAATATGCCCTCCTTTCCTCTACTTAGGACATAAATTGCTTCAGACCTATTCCACACCTAGGATTCCTCAGATTGAGAACAAAACAACTTCTAGGTGCAATCAATTGGCTTAGACCATATGTCAGATTGCCAACCCACACACTTAGCCAATTATTTAAAGCATTGAAAAAAAATGACAATCCGGCGGATCTGATCACCCTAACTTCTGATCAAATGCAGGTGTTACAGCTAATAAATGATGCTCTAAAAAGGTTTGGGTTGATAGGTGTCTAGAGAACATTCCACTAACGTTAGTGTTGATTCCTACTGCAAAACAGCCTACAGCGGTTTTAACGCAAGAATTGACTACTGCAGGTAAAAGTTCCATGAATATCCTGGAATGGATCTATCTTAGCCATAGCCCTGGACATACCATTAGTTCCCCAGATACAATGTATTCAGAATTAATTCTAAAAGCTAGGGAATGAAGTTTAGTCCTTCTTGGTTTAGATATTGTTAATATAATTCTTCCCATTCCGCTGAAAGACTGGGAGCGTATGCTCCATTTATCATCCTCTCTGCAGCTAGCATTGATGGAATATGTGGGAAAAGTTTCCTATCACATTCTGGCAGATCAAAGAATTTTAGCTTGTAATCAGATTCCTATGTCCATGTACTCTGTCTTGTCTCCCACTCTGCTTCCTGAAGCTATTACAGTCTTTACAGATGGCAGCCCCAAATGGGGTGCAGTCACCTGGAAAGACAATGGAAACTGGGTGACTAAGATCACCCCGCTGCAGATTTCCATGCAGCGTGCGGAATTGACTGCAGTCATTCTCACTCTGCAACATTTTAGTCAGCAGTCATTCAATATTATTTCTGATAGTCAATATGTTTGTAACATAGTCCAGAACCTTCCTGGAGCATATGTAACACCCACGCTAGATGAAGCGCTGCTTTCTTTATTTCTAACCTTACAGACAATCCTACAGCAGTGAACACATTCTCTTTTTATTGGCCATATTAGAAGTCATCAACCCTTTCTTGGATACATTAGTGAAGACAACGTAGCTGAACAGGCAACTAAACCACACCCTGGGATAGTCATGCTATGTTTCATCAAAACACTAAATCTCTCTCCAAAACCTTTAACCTCCCTATAGAGCAGGCAAGAGCAAGCATACAGCAGTGCCCGCAATGCTCTCAGGTTGCTGCAGCCCCCTATAGGAATTAACCCCGAGGTCTGAAGGCAAATGAAGTTTGGCAGGTGGACGTGACTCAATATCCATCATTCGCTCCCTGGAAGTATCTTCATGTAACTATAGACACCTATTCTAATTATATTTGGGCTTCTCCTCAAAAGGGAGAAGCCATGAAGCATATCATTAACCATTGTTTAAAAGCATTTTCAGTTATGGGCAAACCCAACATGATCAAAACTGACAATGGTCCTGCCCATTACAGTCAAGCATTTGCCACTTGCTGTTCCCAATGGGACATCTGGCAATTATTTGGTATTCCTTATAACTCCACTGGTCAAGCGATCATGGAACGAGCAAATCAAACCTTAAAAAATGCTTTGGACAAACATAAACAAACAGGGGGAACTCCCTTAGGATTGTCAGGAAAGCAGGAATGGCTTAACAAAGTTTTATTTACATTGAATCATTTAAATTTAAATTAACAAAATTTGACTGCATCGCCCGACATTATGGCCATCATGATGGTTCTCCCAGGCCACAGGTATTGTACAAATTGCTCCCTAACCCAGAATGGCTTGGTCCTGCTCCACTGCTTACGTGGGGACGAGGATGTGCTGCTGTGCTTACACCCACAGGTCCAGTTTGGGTTCCGGCTCGCTGTGTGAAACTGTGGAGAGATGGCCTGGCATCAAGGACTGCAGAATCCAATTCTGAAGTTCAGCCTCAGCCTCCAGGAACCTGCTCAGATGGATCGGGAAAGAGCACCATGAGCGAAACACAAAGTGACCTGGGGCAGATCAAAGCGCTATCGGCTCAGTCGATGCAACTGCTACAAGATCAGAACATTCCGCAAACTCCTGAAAACTTCTTGATGGCCGCATTCTCAATTCATTAATGCTAATTCATTAACAATAATTTGTTTTCTTTTCCTACAACTATTTGCATGTACCAATGCAATAACTGAACAAGGTTTATGACATTCTAATGCTTACATAGAAGACATACAAAACATAACTTTACAAACCAATAATACCGATTGCTGGATTTGCATGACTCCTGATTTCTTGTGCATGCTATACCTTTTAATAAAACAGGTTGGCTTCACCATCCTTGGATAGATGGTGTACTTATAAATTCTGACAAAAACAGTATCTCTCACATAATAGGTCATAGAATCCAGGAAACCGCAGCATATTGTTGGGAATATAAGAATTCCAGCACCGCAACAACAAAAGTAGGTATATACCCACACTGCAATTAGACATTTGAATTTAATAGTACTACCATAACACGTTATCTAAATTCCACTTTGACAGGAAACTTAACTATACACACACATGATTTCACCAAGGCTGCCTGTACAGGATGCAATGTTGGTACTCATTCAAATGGCTCTAGCAAGTGTCCAACAACAGCAAATACAGGCGGTCTGCATTTATGCAATATTATAGAAGTCATGATTCAGCAAACTCAATCCTCAGAGAATAAATCCACTAACATGATAGGCATTGTATGGATGTTATGCAGAAGGAAAGCATATTATCATATTCCTCCACACTGGTCCGGACGATGTACCCTAGGGTATATCGTGCCATCTATTATAATTATCAGAAACCTTCCAAAAGGCAGGAACCGGAGAGAGGTTCAAAACCCAATAACATTCAATTGGGACACAATGCTCGGTAGAGGGCTTATACCAGCTCTAGGAGCTGCCATGAATTATCGAAGTCTTCATATTTTGGCAAATTGGACTACATCATTGTTCAATGATACTATCAAAATGCTCAACTATTTAAATGAGGAAGTTGCCCAAATAAGAGAAGTAGTATTGCAAAATTGTTTTGCTTTAGATTTTGTGTTGGCTGCAAAAGGGGGTGTATGTGCTTTAGTACATTCTCATTGCTGTACATATATCACAGATTATCAAAGCTAATATCTCGGCAACCGTCAAACACATGGAGACATTAGTTCAACAGGGACCATTTTCGTCAGATGTCCCTCAGTCTCCATGGGATTGGCTCTGGTCATGGTTACCAAATGGCTCATGGTTTACCCAACTCGCACAGATACTTATTTGTGGCATAGTTGTGTTCATTTTAATTTGCTGCTGCATTCAATGCTTACCAAACCTACTCGATCAGTGTCTGTCCCTCAAAATTCGGCACAAAAAGCCAATGAGACCTGAGATTATGTATGCATACAAAATGCTCAAAAATCAAGACCTTTGCTGAAAACTAAATGAAAAAGGAGATGTGGGGAAAACTAGCCTGGGGCTGGCAAACCACCCATGGCTAAAAAGACCCATGATCCACCACCTTTGAATAAGTTTCCTCTCAGTCTTGGTAAATAATAAATTTCTCTGTTCTGGCCATGATGCCTACGTGACAGCCACTGATAATCTCCTGACTTGGGTAAACATGCCCCCTCTCAAGCCATCGAACACCCAATCAGTTTGTGACACAGGGGTCTTCTTGATCCGATCTTGCCTAATAAAACAGGCTTGAGGCACGACGTTGATGTGCCTTCCCTCATGAACTATGTTTGCGTGTCTTGTCTTCCTTCCATGCCGCCTCAACAGTGACCCGCCCTGAGTCCTTTGGGAGATAGGGCGGCATAGAAATCCCAATATAAATAAATAAATAAATAAATAAAATATCGATATATTTTATCATATAGTAGACTTTAATAAAAACAATTAAAAGAAGAATGTTATAACCATCTCATTCAGGAAATGTTATAACCATTTCAGAATTGACTCTCCCTAATTCATGGCAATGTAAAGACAGCTGAGGGAGAAGCAAGATTAGGTGGGCAAGATTAAGGTCAATCATTTGAGATAATCCAGACCCTGAAACCACAATCTTCTACATCTGAAAGCATTTCCCCCCCACCTGTTTTAATGTAATAAAGTTACATTAAAAAAACAACACCAATCATCAACCAGATGAATAATGTAGTGGTGACCATATGACATAGATATTTTTAGGTACTATACTCAATTTACTATTAAAACTAAATCCAAACTAATTAAAGTACTATGATTTCTTAACTTATAAATATACTTAATAGAAATATTAATATATTTTCATCAATTCTTTTTCTCACCATGTTTTAAAAATAATATTAAGTATTCATGGACTTGATTAAGCAATTCAATGTATTAGTATTGGGAATATTTATCTTGATCTTTATATTACAGAATGACCCTTTCTTCTTTCTTTTCCTTCCTTCCTTCCTTCCTTCCTTCCTTCCTTCCTTCCTTCCTTCCTTCCTTCCTTCCTTGTGTCAATACTGAGATGTTTTCTCAAATCGGTTTGGGCTCAGATTTTTTTTTAACCAATCATTGCCTAGGCTACAGTTCTTCCTTCTATCTCTCAAAGTTATTGTCATAGCCCATGATATGTATTTCAAGAGTAAATCTTACCTGAGACACCTTGTAGACATTCAAAATGTTTGCCATGAAGGGACAGATGTGAGAGTTAGGTCCTGCAATAACAGATACTGCCCAGTCCTTGGAATCACACTTATAATTGGGGATAAATCTTCCCCGTGTTGAGAGGAGCTCCATTGAAGCCAAGTAGGTCCATCTCGCCATGAAATAACTGTTAGAGAGGTGCATACCCAGAGTCATATTGAATAAAATGTGATTGTTTTCACTGATCTCCTTTACTGCAAAAACTAAGGCCAGGATATGTTGGTAGTTCTGTAGAAAAAATCTACATAGATACATTACAAATCATATTTCATCTCTTAAAGAATGTGGCATTACATATACTTTATTTACAATTAAGCTAAATGCTACACAGAAAAATAGAGATTGCATAGTACCATGCAAGAAATCATGTAAATGTATTAGCACCCAAAGAGTGTTGTAAAACATTATTTTTCGATGAAAGGAGAAATGGTCAGGACAATACATTAATTTTTTAAGCCAGGTGTTATGATTCCTAAAAGTTATTCACTAGGAAACTGATGGATTGCTTTAAAAAACATTAATAATAACATTATGATCTAACTCAGACCTGCTTCTAAGTCTTGTATCATTAGCTCTTCAATCTTCACCTTTTATGAGTAGAGGAAGAAAATATTACTTGAGAGCAAATAGAATAACAGAGTTGAAAGGGACTTTGGGAGTCTTCTAGTCCAACTGTATGCTCAAGCAGGAAACCCTATGCCATTTCAGATAAATTCTTCTTAAAACCCCCCAGTGTTGAAGTAGCCACAACTTCTAGAGGCAAATTGTTCCACTGATTAATTGTTCTCACTGTCTGGACATTTCTCCTTAGTTCTAGGTTGCTTCTCTCCTCAGTTAGTTTCTATCCATTACTTCTTCTCCTCCCTCACTTATAAGCAAGCTGGAGCAATAAAGTTTGGGGTTGTTAATATAGGATGTTTTTCCTCCAACATTACAGATTTAGGCTCCTCAACCCCTGTGTCTAAAGTGGGTGGAAGTAAAGCAAGCTAGAGAAATTTCTCTTTATTCTAGGATACTTGTATCCTTGATTAATTTCCATCCATTGCTTCTTGTCCTACATTCAGATGCTTTGGAGAATAAGTTGACCCCCTCTTCTTTGTGGCAGCCCCTTTGATATTGGAATATTGCTAACATGACACCCCTAGCCCTTCTTTTCATTAAACTAAATATACCCAATTCCTGCAACCATTCTTTATATGTTCCATATAAATGATGTATGTAATTCTTTTTCTGGAATTCCTTATCCTAGGAAAAGATACAACTGTTCCATTAGGGAAGCCCTACATTTGTACTCCATACATGCTGAACAAACAAATTAAAAGTACTACATAGTGCCATTGTTCCCTAATGTTCAGAAGAAAAATTAAACTGTTAAAGGTTGACATTCAATCAGCTATAAACAGTGTTTCAAAAGTAGAGCACTGAAGATTCATTCCATAGTAAGAAAATGAGAAAAGACTAATATAGAATTTGAACAGAAGCATTGGGGTGAAATCTGCCTTAAGCTGTGCATATGTATGTGTATATGTTATTTATTTGCCAGGTAAGAAATATCAGTGGGAATCCATTTCTATTAGCTTAAGAATGAAGGAACTAATCAGCAAGAAACCAGGAGAAATAATTTGTGCTGCAAGCAATACCACAAATTAACTCAGTCCAGGCATCTTCTTAAAGAAAGATATCTGGTTTGAGACATGCTACAGCTAAAGAGAGAAAGTCTTTACATGATCTCATCAACCAGTTCTTCAGACGGATGCCTTGTGAAATCCACTTGATCAGATATCATGTAGAACTGAGAGAGTATCCCAGCTATCGTGAAATCTCCTGGCAGAAAATATTTGTGCTTAATAAATTGAGGTTTCCCCATAGCACATGCTTTAATATGAGGAATAAGGCATGTAACCCCTGGCAATAGGATTTCCATTACTGCCATGAAAAATGTCATCTTTCTCAATAAGACTTTCATCACCAGATATGAACCGGTTCCATCTGCAACAATAAAACATTAAAAAAGAAGAAGAAGCTTTCATTATTTAGAATAGTCTGCATATATATTCTTTCTCAGATTGTGACATTTCTAGCCCTCTGGTTCCACAAATAATAGCACCTTTCAGTCTTCACCTGTTTTGGGGGGTTGTCCCTTGGACATCCTTAAGGATTTGAGAAGAAGTTGCATTACCAAGACTCTGCTAGTAATTATAAGATAAATCGACAATGAAGCTCCTTAGAGTCTTTGAGTAAGAAATAGAATGATGAAATCAATGCTCTAAACCAAAGAGCCTATAACTGACAATTATATATCAGCTAGAAGGTAAAAAACATTCCAATGAAAAAAATATTACTAATTTTTTTGTTGTTGTTGTGATTCTCTGGCTGTAAAAATGGAATTCTCTTCAATAATAGAATATTGTCTCCCACCTTGATGAATGACCTAAAAACTTGGCTGTTCCAACTAGCCTATCTGGACTGATGGAAAAGGGGGGAGGGTCTTTAGTGGTTGTCTATATACTTTAATTCGATCTATGAAATTGGCAACTTAATTAACTTTAATATTTATATTGTTTATTTTTTAGTATTGTAAGCCACCCTGAGTCCTTTGGGAGATAGGGCAGCATATAAATCTCATAAATAAATAAATAAATAAATTCTTGGAAGCACATTAAAAAAATGACTGATTCAAAAAGCCAAAGACAAGTGCATTCTTTTGTAGACTCCCCCCTTTTATTCCACTGTGGGGGTCTTTAATTACTTTCAGTTATTGTATTTATAGTTCAATTTTATCATGATGTTTGGTTTAAATGTCCTAAGAGGCGCAGGTGTCCTTTGGGATTGGAGCAGTAAAGTGTAAAGCCTCATAACTAAGCAAATAATAAAGAAATATCATTGGAAATAAATTTTTAATTTACAAGTTGAATAAATTTCAAAACAAAAAGTTCTAAAATCTTGGAGAGGCACATTTTCAACACAGTTGCAAAATAAAAGACTGCTTGGATCTTTTACCTCATTTCAATGAGTCAATGAGTTCACTTTTAATCCATATTCTCAAAGTAACACAAAGTGGGTCATATTTTTTTCTGGGTTGATGAATGACATGAGCCTCCAAGTGATCAAACCATGTGATCAAACAACTCCTTTAATATTCTATTGGCTGTTGTCAGATTCCTAGGGGGTTATATAGAGGCTACAAGCCATTAGGGGTGCAGTGGTAAGAGTGCAGTACTGCAGGCTACTTCTGCTGACTGCTGGTTGTTTGCAATTTGGCGGTTCAAATCTTACCAGGCTCAAGGTTGACTCAGCCTTCGATCCTTTCAAGGTCGATAAAATGAAAACCCAAAATATTGGGGGCAATATGCTACTCAGTAAACTGCTTAGAGAGGGATGTAAAGCACTGTAAAGCAGTATGTAAGTCTAAGTGCTATTGCTATTATGTAGGATTCATAGCTGGCTATATAGGCAAAAGAGGAAATGCAAATCCTAGGACTTATCCTAATGCTTGGACACTGTGAACATCTCTATGGGGAAAGACAATGTTCAGCTGAACCCTGGCAACTCTGAGTGGCTTTGGAATTTGGGACCTGTCAGTTCTAGGACTATGATGCTGGATGAGGTTGCACTGCCAAAATGGATCCCAGATTACATCTGGGATTCCCGCTGGATTCTTGGCTCCTGGTTGAAGAGAAGGTGGCAGTAATTGGTCGTATGAGTCCTAGTGGCACAATGATTAGAATGCAGTATTGAAGGCTAACTCTGCCCACAGAGGGCTTGATCCTGATTGTTTGAGGTTGACTTAGTCTTCTATCCTTCCAAGGTCAGTAAAATGAGGAATAGATTGCTGGGGAAAATATTCTGATCTCGTAAAGTTCTCAGAATCCTGTAAATCACTAAGGAATGGTATATAAGATTAAATGTTATTGCTATTTCTATAGAAGTGAACCTAAACATACAATTTGTACAGGGAGATAAATACAATATTTTGTCTTCATTCGGCAGAAAAGATGAGTTGGTTTAAGATTTGAACCAGAAATATTATAATCAAATATGTTACTTTTTAATGATGTATCAACTTTTTCAAGTACGCCAGGTCATGAAACTGATGGTGCAGGAATTCAAGGAATATTACTTTATTGTTTTAGGTAATAGTAACTGACAGTTGAAACCTAAGCCAAAAATCCATTTTCCCCATTTGAAGAGCAGTGAGGTCAAATTGGGGGTATTCTGAGTCTTTTTCTTACACATTCTAGTTCCTCCTGACTGATCAACATTTTATCTCTCCAACTTTCTTCTCAAAGGCAGTGGTAAATTCTTCTAAATCAATGAATATCTATCATTGTTATTTTTTTGTTTTTAGCTGGTCCTTTGTGTTGAGTTCTGGTCTCAGTACAATTATGTAGCATTTAGGGGAAAAGATAGATCCCAATATTCCTATACTGGAAGCCAAGATGGAGAAGATCTCCACAGCTACCATGTATTTTCCTTTCGTGTTCAGATAAGTTGGGACAAAAGACACCCATACACTACAAAATACCAGCATGCTGAAAGCAATAAATTTGGCTTCATTAAAAGAGTCTGGCAGCTTCCGAGCAAAGAAAGCCACAATGTAGCTGATGAGAGCAAGAAACCCCATATGGCCTAAAATATAATAGAACATGTTGCCTGATCCTTCATTGCATTCAACTATAATCTCTTCTGGAAGAGAATGCATGTCTAAATTTGGGAATGGAGGGCCAATGCACAGCCACAATATGCAAATACTTGCTTGAATGCAAGAACAACAGAGAATCAGAGAATTTGAAAATCTTTTCCCCACCCATTTTCTCATTTTTGATCCTGGCTTAGTAGCCATAAAAGCTAGAACCACTGTGAGGGTTTTGGCCAGAACTGAAGAAACTGCAACTGAGAAGATGATCCCAAAAGCAATTTGATGGAGAAGAAAGGTCAGCAATTTGGGCTGACCAATGAATAGCAAGGAACAGAGAAAGGAGAGGAAGAGGGAGACAAGGAGAAGATAAGTGAGATTCCGGTTGTTAGCTTTAACAATGGGAGCATTCTGATGTTTTATGAAAATTCCAAGTACCACCACTGTGGTCACAGAAAATAATAGAGCCACAACAGTCAAAGTGATGCCCAAAGTTTCATTATAAGACAAGAAATTTAGATCCTTTGGAATGCACAAGTTTTTTTCCTTGTTTGGATACTGTTCTTCTGGACAGTCTAAGCAGTCATCCATATCTGTGAAAATATGCACAGTATTTCAGAATTCATAGCAGTATTTCAAATTTTGCACACTTTTGTTTATTGAGAAGTATTTACTAATTGAAAACATTCTACGTCATCAAACATCAGTGGACAACTATGGTTCTTGGACTGAATGTGCAACAATTCTCAACATTTATTGCCTTTGTTCTCTTAGCAAAAGCATACAAAATGTAGTCCAGCAACATTAACACAGATTCACACCTCTGTTAAAGAGATCTCTATTAAATCTTGCTATTTGAGAGTTCAACTAGAATGGAACTCTCATGAATAATGAGAATGACTTGTATGTGTGTGATAGCTGTCTCAGTCTGACTTATCTGTGTGTATTTGTGGATACCTTCATTTGCACATATACAAACATTACAGTACAATATTTCCTACCTCTTTCATTTGAAAACTTTCTTGATGGACAAGTATTACAATCATTAACAACAAAATGGCTTTCCTTCCTTCCTTTTCTTTCTGAAACCTGGTGGGCAATGATCATTGCACAGAGCAAGAGGTATAGTCTGTGAGAGAGAGGGGGGAGGGAGGGAGGAAAAGAGAGAAATATATTTTATTCCATGGAATCCAACCATTTTCAGAAATCAGTACATGCGTCATAAACTTCTGAGAAATATTCATTAGTTCCAGGGGTGGGATGCTACCACTTCAGCCCAGTTCTATAGAACCGGTAGTTCCAAAGAGCAGCTGACGCTGAACCGGTTTGCCCACCCGCCCAAGGTCTAAGCTGGCACAGCTGAAATTGAAAAAGCAGGAAAGAAGATGAGTTTGAAATGCTGTGCACCCGCCCCACCCCGCCCACTTACTCCTTACCTGGCAAACTTGCCTGCTAAGTTGTTGTTTTTCCTTTTTTCCCTTCCCGACCATCAGCTGTTCTGCTGTGCTGGGAGATTTAGATTAGCTACAAAGCAGGAAATTGTTGCATTTCTTGCTTTCTAGCTAATCTAAAAGCAGAGCTGAACCTTTCTTAGGACTGAAGCTTCTACATTTCAGTGCAGACTCAGGTAGTAGATTGCAGAATCATAGATCTCTGAATGAATCTGTGATTTTGTGAGCAACTCAATCTACCTGCCTGCTTTGCCTGATTTTGGGTTCCTAACCAACCTAGCTGACAACTTTGTTGTCCAAAAGGTAGAGGGTGAAACTAGAGGGACAGCCACACTAGACTTAATTCTTACAAACAGAGAAGAAGTGATAGAAGGAGTTGAAACTGCAGGAACCTTAGGTGAGAGTGATCATATCATACTAGAATTCAACATAACACAAACACAAGCTACAGAACATAATGACACCAGAGTCTTGGATTTTAAAAGAGCTGATTTCAATAAACTCAGAGAGAACTTGGGAAAGATTCCATGGATGAAAATCCTAAAGGGAAAACAGCTCAAGAATCTTGGGAGACTCTAAAAAGTATGATCATAGAAGCCCAGACTAGCACAATACCACTGAGAAAGAAAAACAAGAAATCCAAGAAGAAACCAACATGGCTGCACAAAGATCTTTCTGGCAAATTGAAAGAAAAAAGGACAAGTACAAAAAATGGAAAGAAGGACATACAACTAAGGCAGAATATCAGCAGATAGACAGAATTTGCAAAGACGAAGTCAGGATAGCAAAGGCTCAGAACGAACAAAGACTTGCAACAAAAGTCAAAGATAATAAAAAAGTTTCTTCCAACATATAAATAACTAGAAAAAATCAAGGAAACAGTCAGTCCACTAAAGAGAGAAGATGGCAAGGAAGTAACAGGCAACAGAGAGAAAGCAGAACTGCTTAACTCATTCTTTGCATCCGTCTTCATGCAAAAAGAAACTATAGCTCAACCCACCAAAAACATAACTGTAAAAGACAGACCAGAAATAAAAGTTAAAATAAGCAAAAAAATAGTAAGAGAACACCTGTCTGATCTTGATGAAAACAAATCACCAGGGCCTGATGGATTACATCCCAGAGTTTTGAAGGAGCTGGCAGAGGTCATCTCAGAACCACTGCACCACATCTTTCTAAAATCCTGGAGCCGGGAACTACCAGAGGACTGGAAAAGAGCTGATGTGGTTCCCATCTTCAAAAAAGGAAAAAAACAGACCCAGGAAACTATAGACCAATCAGCCTAACATCAATACCCAGGAAGATACTGGAAAAGATAATAAAAAAACAGATCTGCCAACATCTAGAAACAAGTAAAGTAATAGCTAGCAGTCAGCACAGGTTTGTTAAGAACAGATCATGCCAAACCAATCTTATTTCATTCTTCAAACAGTGACTAAATTAGTAGACCAGCAAAATACTGTGGACATAATATATTTAGATTTCAGCAAGGCATTCGACAAAGTAGACCACAACCTACTCCTTAGTAAGCTAGAAAAAAGTGGAATAGATAGCACCACCACTAGATGGACTCGCAACTGGCTGGCAAACCGTATTCAACGAGTAGTCCTTAATGGGTCTAAGTCTACATGGAGGGAAGTAAGCAGTGGGGTGCTACAAGGTTCCGCCTTCAGCCCAGTACTCTTCAATATCTTCATTAACGACTTAGATGAGGGAATAGAAGGGGAACTTACCAAATTTGCAGATGATACTAAGCTGGCAGGAATAGCTAACACCCAAGAAGATAGGCTCAAGATCCAGATGGATCTTGACAGACTAGAACATTGCGTATCTAACAAAATGAAATTCAATGTAGAGAAAAGTAAAGTCCTACACTTAGGCAAGAAAACCAAAAGTACACATATAGACTGGGTGAAACCAGGCTCAACAGCAGTAACTGTGAGAGGGTATTGGAGTCTTAGTGGACAACCAGCTAAATATGAGCCAGCAGTGCAGCAGCAGCCAAAAGCTAATGCAATCCTAAATTGGATTAACAGAAGGATACAATCAAGATCAAGGGAAGTACTAATACCACTCTATAAAGCCTTAGTAAGACCACACCTAGAGTACTGCATCCAGTTTTGTTCACCACATTATAAAAAGATGTTGAGACTCTAGAAAAGTACAGAGAAGAGCAACCAGGATGATTAGGGGACTGGAG
>CM019155.1:139019716-139036031 GCA_009733165.1 Naja naja
AGTTGAAACCTAAGCCAAAAATCCATTTTCCCCATTTGAAGAGCAGTGAGGTCAAATTGGGGGTATTCTGAGTCTTTTCTTACACATTCTAGTTCCTCCTGACTGATCAACATTTTATCTCTCCAACTTTCTTCTCAAAGGCAGTGGTAAATTCTTCTAAATCAATGAATATCTATCATTGTTATTTTTTGTTTTTAGCTGGTCCTTTGTGTTGAGTTCTGGTCTCAGTACAATTATGTAGCATTTAGGGGAAAAGATAGATCCCAATATTCCTATACTGGAAGCCAAGATGGAGAAGATCTCCACAGCTACCATGTATTTTCCTTTCGTGTCAGATAAGTTGGGACAAAAGACACCCATACACTACAAAATACCAGCATGCTGAAAGCAATAAATTTGGCTTCATTAAAAGAGTCTGGCAGCTTCCGAGCAAAGAAAGCCACAATGTAGCTGATGAGAGCAAGAAACCCCATATGGCCTAAAATATAATAGAACATGTTGCCTGATCCTTCATTGCATTCAACTATAATCTCTTCTGGAAGAGAATGCATGTCTAAATTTGGGAATGGAGGGCCAATGCACAGCCACAATATGCAAATACTTGCTTGAATGCAAGAACAACAGAGAATCAGAGAATTTGAAAATCTTTTCCCCACCCATTTTCTCATTTTGATCCTGGCTTAGTAGCCATAAAAGCTAGAACCACTGTGAGGGTTTTGGCCAGAACTGAAGAAACTGCAACTGAGAAGATGATCCCAAAAGCAATTTGATGGAGAAGAAAGGTCAGCAATTTGGGCTGACCAATGAATAGCAAGGAACAGAGAAAGGAGAGGAAGAGGGAGACAAGGAGAAGATAAGTGAGATTCGGTTGTTAGCTTTAACAATGGGAGCATTCTGATGTTTTATGAAAATTCCAAGTACCACCACTGTGGTCACAGAAAATAAAGAGCCACAACAGTCAAAGTGATGCCCAAAGTTTCATTATAAGACAAGAAATTTAGATCCTTTGGAATGCACAAGTTTTTTTCCTTGTTTGGATACTGTTCTTCTGGACAGTCTAAGCAGTCATCCATATCTGTGAAAATATGCACAGTATTTCAGAATTCATAGCAGTATTTCAAATTTTGCACACTTTTGTTTATTGAGAAGTATTTACTAATTGAAAACATTCTACGTCATCAAACATCAGTGGACAACTATGGTTCTTGCGACTGAATGTGCAACAATTCTCAACATTTATTGCCTTTGTTCTCTTAGCAAAAGCATACAAAAATGTAGTCCAGCAACATTAACACAGATTCACACCTCTGTTAAAGAGATCTCTATTAAATCTTGCTATTTGAGAGTTCAACTAGAATGGAACTCTCATGAATAATGAGAATGACTTGTATGTGTGTGTGATAGCTGTCTCAGTCTGACTTATCTGTGTGTATTTGTGGATACCTTCATTTGCACATATACAAACATTACAGTACAATATTTCCTACCTTTTCATTTGAAAACTTTCTTGATGGACAAGTATTACAATCATTAACAACAAAATGGCTTTCCTTCCTTCCTTTTCTTTCTGAAACCTGGTGGCAATGATCATTGCACAGAGCAAGAGGTATAGTCTGTGAGAGAGAGGGGGGAGGAGGGAGGAAAAGAGAGAAATATATTTTATTCCATGGAATCCAACCATTTTCAGAAATCAGTACATGCGCCATAAACTTCTGAGAAATATTCATTAGTTCCAGGGGGGGATGCTACCACTTCAGCCCAGTTCTATAGAACCAGTAGTTCCAAAGAGCAGCTGATGCTGAACGGTTTGCCCACCCGCCAAGGTCTAAGCTGGCACAGCTGAAATTGAAAAAGCAGGAAAGAAGATGAGTTTGAAATGCTGTGCACCAGCCCAACCGCCCACTTACTCCTTACCTGGCAAACTTGCCTGCTAAGTTGTTGTTTTTTCCTTTTTTCCCTTCCCGACCATCAGCTGTTCTGCTGTGCTGGGAGATTTGAGATTAGCTACAAAGCAGGAAATTGTTGCATTTCTTGCTTTCTAGCTAATCTAAAAGCAGAGCTGAACCTTTCTTAGGACTGAAGCTTCTACATTTCAGTGCAGACTCAGGTAGTAGATTGCAGAATCTCTCTGAATGAATCTGTGATTTTGTGAGCAACTCAATCTACCTGCCTGCTTTGCCTGATTTTGGGTTCCTAACCAACCTAGCTGACAACTTTGTTGTCCAAAAGGTAGAGGGTGAAACTAGAGGGACAGCCACACTAGACTTAATTTTACAAACAGAGAAGAAGTGATAGAAGGAGTTGAAACTGCAGGAACCTTGTGAGAGTGATCATATCATACTAGAATTCAACATAACACAAACACAAGCTACAGAACATAATGACACCAGAGTCTTGATTTTAAAGAGCTGATTTCAATAAACTCAGAGAGAACTTGGGAAAGATTCCATGGATGAAAATCCTAAAGGGAAAACAGCTCAAGAATCTTGGGAGACTCTAAAAGTATGATCATAGAAGCCCAGACTAGCACAATACCACTGAGAAAGAAAAACAAGAAATCCAAGAAGAAACCAACATGGCTGCACAAAGATCTTTCTGGCAAATTGAAAGAAAAAGGACAAGTACAAAAATGGAAAGAAGGACATACAACTAAGGCAGAATATCAGCAGATAGACAGAATTTGCAAAGACGAAGTCAGGATAGCAAAGGCTCAGAACGAACAAAGACTTGCAAAAAAAGTCAAAGATAATAAAAAAAGTTTCTTCCAACATATAAATAACTAGAAAAATCAAGGAAACAGTCAGTCCACTAAAGAGAGAAGATGGCAAGGAAGTAACAGGCAACAGAGAGAAAGCAGAACTGCTTAACTCATTCTTTTGCATCCGTCTTCATAAAAAAGAAACTATAGCTCAACCCACCAAAAACATAACTGTAAAAGACAGACCAGAAATAAAAGTTAAAATAAGCAAAAAAAATAGTAAGACAACACCTGTCTGATCTTGATGAAAACAAATCACCAGGGCCTGATGGATTACATCCCAGAGTTTTGAAGGAGCTGGCAGAGGTCATCTCAGAACCACTGCACCACATCTTTCTAAAATCCTGGAGCACCGGGAACTACCAGAGGACTGGAAAAGAGCTGATGTGGTTCCCATCTTCAAAAAAGGAAAAAAAAAACAGACCCAGGAAACTATAGACCAATCAGCCTAACATCAATACCCAGGAAGATACTGGAAAAGATAATAAAAAAACAGATCTGCCAACATCTAGAAACAAGTAAAGTAATAGCTAGCAGTCAGCAGGTTTGTTAAGAACAGATCATGCCAAACCAATCTTATTTCATTCTTCAAAACAGTGACTAAATTAGTAGATCAGCAAAATACTGTGGACATAATATATTTAGATTTCAGCAAGGTGACTACAAAGTAGACACAACCTACTCCTTAGTAAGCTAGAAAAAGTGGAATAGATAGCAACACTACTAGATGGAGTCCAACTGGCTGGCAAACCGATTCAACGAGTAGTCCTTAATGGGTCTAAGTCTATGGAGGGAAGTAAGCAGTGGGGTGCTACAAGGTTCCGCCTTCAGCCCAGTACTCTTCAATATCTTCATTAACGACTTAGATGAGGGAATAGAAGAAGGGGAACTACCAAATTTGCAGATGATACTAAGCTGGCAGGAATAGCTAACACCCAAGAAGATAGGCTCAAGATCCAGATGGATCTTGACAGACTAGAACATTGGGCCGTATCTAACAAAATGAAATTCAATGTAGAGAAAAGTAAAGTCCTACACTTAGGCAAGAAAAACCAAAAGTGCACATATAGACTGAGTGAAACCAGGCTCAACAGCAGTAACTGTGAGAGGGTATTGGAGTCTTAGTGGACAAACAGCTAAATATGAGCCAGCAGTGTGCAGCAGCAGCCAAAAAGCTACTGCAATCCTAAATTGGATTAACAGAAGGATACAATCAAGATAAAGGGAAGTACTAATACCACCCTATAAAGCCTTAGTAAGACCACACCTAGAGTACTGCATCCAGTTTTGTTCACCACATTATAGAAAAGATGTTGAGACTCTAGAAAAAGTACAGAGAAGAGCAGCCAGGATGATTAGGGGCCTGGAGGCTAAAACATACAATGAACGGTTGCAGGAACTGGGCTTGGCTAGTCTAGTAAAGAGAAGGACCCAGGGAGACATGATAGCGGTCTTCCAATATTTGATGGGCTGCCACAGGAAGGAAGGGTCAAGGTATTTTCTAAAGTACCTGTAGGCCACACAAGGAATAATGGATGGAAACCGAACAAGGAGAGATTTAACCTGGAAATAAGGAGAAACTTTCTGACAGTGAGAACAATCAACCAATGGAACAGTTTTCCCTCGGAAGTTGTGGGAGCACCATCACTTGAGACTTTCAAGAAGAGATTGGACTGCCATTTGGACTGCCATTTGTCAGAAATGGTGTAGGGTCTCCTGCTTGGGCAGGGGGTTGGACTTGATGACCTACAAGGTCCCTTCCAACTCTGATTATCTGTTATCTGTTATCTATTATCTGAGTAAAAGTTGCTCTTTTTTATTAAAAAAATTCAATATTTACATACATGGTGTGTTGTGAGTTAATTTTATGAGTTTGCTTGCTAGCAAATTTTATGACTTTGCTTGCAAGCAAATTTTATGTGACAGACTCAGGCAATAGATTGCAGAAAGGTAGATCCCTAAGTGAACCTGTGATTCTGTGAGCAACTCAATCTGCCTGCCTGCTTTGCCTGATTTTGGGTAAAAGTTGCTCTTTTTAAAATATAAAATTCAATATTTACATAAATATTTACATACACCCATGCCCAGCCAGTCACATGACCATCCAAGCCACACCCACTAATTAGGTCATGTCCACAGAACCGGTGGTTAAGACATTTGAATCCCACCCCGATTAGTTCTTACAATAAATATAATATAATGGAACTGGTTTCTTGTCTGAACGATCTCCAAGGTCTGACAGGTGGCACTGTCATTTAAACACTACAAATATGATTAAGAATATTCTACCTGTAGAAAAAGAGGCATATTTAGAATATGGAGGTTGACATAAAAATAAGATACTGAAATGGTGCACAATCAAGAATATATGTGCATTAATATGAAAATTTATAAGATTATCAATTGCATTGAATATGAACAATATTCTCATATTTGTTTCAAATGTAAGGCATCCTGGTACCACACTGTTCACACAATGATATGTTTGTAAATAAGAACAAAATTAAAAAATATACAAAAAAAAGAAAAGAAAAGGTATCTCAAAGGAACAGACTAAATTTTCTTTTGGCCCAGAAATATCCTGGTATACCTGTGTCACTGATGGAAATTCAAGTATTTCAAGGCTAAGGTTTACTATCTCTCTGGGAAAGAGTACTACTATGGAATTAAATTTATATGATGACTTTCTCCTGGTGACTCTAGACTTAAGAATGTTGCAGCATCCACCCAGTCAAGTGATCAGAATTTGGGTGTTTGGCACCTGGTATGTAGTTACAACAGTTGTAGTGCCCTGGGGTCATGCGATTACCACTTGTGATCTTCCCAGCCAGCTTCTTATGACAAAGTCAATGGGAGAAGCTAGATTTACTTAATGATCATGTAACTGATTCAACAACTACAGTGATTCACCTCCTCTCTGCATCTCCTTTGGAAATGTTGAGTAAAGCATTATTAAACAGAATAGACCTTGAAAGGACCTTGGAGGTCTTCTAGTCCAGCCCTTGCTTGAACAGGAGACCCTATACCATTTCAGACAGGTGACTGTCCAGTCTCTTCTTAAAAACCTCCAGTGATGAAGCACCCACAACTTCTGAAGGCAAGGTGTTCTACCAGTTAATTGTATAAGAAGAACCCTTCTTACTTAAATGAAGACAATATTAACAACAACATTGATGCATCAAAATTAATCTGCCTCCTAGATGAGATATTACCTGAAAATACTGTAATTTTGAAGTCCTTGGGTAATCTTTCATCAACACAGTTCCATGTTTACTTCTGGATGAATAAAAGGCATGCAAAGCAAGCACCACAGCATAGACAGCATTATAAACACTGTAGCTCTGACTAGTCATGCTCATTTCAAAAAAAGGCTGCAGAAGGCTTTCTAGACTCTCATTGCCAGTACAGCTTCCATGGTTCTCCTTGTCCATTGCAGAAGCTGGAAATGAACATTTAAATGCTTGTTCCCAGAAGACTCTGATAAAATGATCAGTAAGAGAATGGGGGTCTTGGAAGAGAAGGAAATTCTGAAACATTGATATCTCTGAGGTGTGACTTGCAAAGGACAAGGCACCGTGGAAGATCTGCATATTTAAACTATTTAAAAAGGGCTCCACTGAAAAATCCCAATGGGCTGTCATCACCCATACCTTCTGCACAGGCAGCATCATGTCTGAGTCAGCAAGATTGAGCACTATCTGCAAATCTAACATCATGTGAGCATCAGCACTTATAACACAGACATTGACATTTGCTTTACTCAGCAACAGGGCCATTTCTCTAAACATATCATTGAAATTAACCACACCTAAAATGTTGCTTTGGAGGGGCATTCGTTCAGAGAAGGCAGTGCAGATCCCATTATCAGAAAAGCTTTTCTCCAAGATCTGCACAAACTTTTCTCCTTTATCATCATCCATGGCCATGATCCCAATCCACTTCCAATGAAAATGCAGCAATAGCTGGACAATCCCATTATATTGATGTACTTCATTAGGTACCATGCGGTATAAGAAAGATGGATGGCTTATATCATTCACTGGTGGAATATATAAACAATAGGTGACCTAAGGGACAACATAATTACATTCATAATAAGGAAATATAAAAATATCTAGAAGATCAAACACTTTTCTATAATTCTAGTTCTTTTTCTCACATTTACAGCCTACAATTGCCTTCTCCTCTCCACTTTAACTTCATAAAAGTGTAGTGCAATAAAAAACGTTTGCAGCCATCCCAAGCTGAAGCTCAGTCAAAATATTTCAGGTCTGACTCAGATCTTGCTTTTTCTTTATTTATTTGCAACCTATTGCATTCTCTGTCTTCTTTGTGCTTTGAAATAAACATTAAAGTAAGATCCAAATAGGTATATTCAATTTAGGATAGTTTGTAATATATCAGTTATTTTATATTTCACTTCATCACCTTTACATTTTAGGATTACGGATATGAACAAGAGGTTATGAAGATATGTCAAGTTTTCATGCTGACCTAGATTCTGTCCTAATTATTGAGTGAAATATTTCAGTATTTCACTTAATATGAAATTACAATTCATATACTCATCCCATGCTCCTGCATGTCTAAAATTTTGTTGTTTTCATCCTCTCCAACAAATTTATTTATTCCAATAGTATTTAGTTACAAGTTTAGTCTGCTTTCCACTCAACAACAAAAGAGACTAATGAATACTGAAGGACCAAAAATTCCAACCATCTAAAACAAGGGTCATTCTATAGCTTAGAATGACAACATTGATAGCCATGAAATCAAATCAAGGCAGCAAAAATGGAACTGTAATACTGATAGCATCAGTTCAGTGAAATCTTGAGTGAATGGAGATGCTGATGTTGACAACTAATTGTGAATTATAAGAAGCTTAAGATAAACTTGTTGACTTCACAAACATGACTATGTTGTTTTCTAATTCACAATATGGAAGTAATTTAGGAATACTTTCTCCTGGTATTTTGTTTTCAACTTTCTAGTCAAAACTGTAGGCTACATTAAACCATCAAGATTAGACTGCCTTTGTAATTACCTATGTAAGTGCCAACCTGGTCTAATTCATAGATTACACCATTTCCTTTGTGGAGAATCTATGTTGTACAGAAAAGAGAAAAGGAACAAGCAGTAAGTCAAGGAAGTTAAAGATATGAAATAAGAGGGGGGGAATAAAAGGAAAAATAGCTAACTCAAGATTACATCATTACTATCTATATAGTAGTAAAACTCTTGTGTCTGTAGCCTCAGTGAAATAGTGCATCACAGGGCAAAACTCTTGAACTAAGGTGCCTCAAATGAGCTAACTCGCAGAATGCATCCAGAAACCTAAGAGTCTGGTGGTATTAATATTTGGCAAATTTTATAAAATGTTTTATGACATAAAAATTATCACAAAGCATTTTATGATGTAAACTAAAATGTCATACAACATTCCTGTGGTCAAATGCTGATGTTTGACCATGATTTACAGTTCAAAATGTGCTATTTTTCAATTAATTCCAAATGCATTCCTCCTTTTTTCACCCTTTCATGTTATTATAAAATATAATTCTTACTTAATCAATTCTCACTGCATTCAACTGAGTTTTATGTCTCTTCTAATATATCTAATTTTCCTTTCCATAGCAAGATGTGGAGAACATAGTACTTTTTACTTTCTTTAAAAAGAGACATTTAATTAATTTACAGCACCTACAGGCCAGTGGTGGGATTCAAAGCTTTTTACTACCGGTTCTGTGGGCATGGCATGCTTGGTGGGCATGGCAGAGGAAGGATACAGTAAAATCTGGGAGGAGTTTGAGTCTATGACTCCAAATGAGGTGGAAGAGTCATGGGGAAGCTGAGTGCTGCCACGTGTTTGTTGGACCCGTGTCCCTCCTGGCTGGTGTATGCCGCCCAGGAGGTTACACTAGGCTGGCTCCAGGCAGTTATAGATGCTTCTTTGAGTGAGGATTCCTTCCCTTCCACCTTAAAAGAGGCGGTGGTGAGGTCCCTCCTAAAGAAGCCTGCCTTGGACCCAGCTAATTTAAACAACTTGTGTCCGCCTCCAACCTTTGCTTTGTGGTGAAGGTTGTTGAGAGTGTGGTGGCCCGGCAGCTCCCGGTGTTTCTTGAGGAAACAGACTATCTAGACCCATACCAATCAGGTTTCAGGCCTGGGTACAGCACGGAGACACGTTGGTCGCACTGGTGGATGATCTCTGGAGGGCTTGGGACAGAGGTTATTCCTCTGTCCTGGTGCTGTTAGATTACTTGGTGGCTTTTGATACCATTGAACATGGTATCTTGCTGCGATGCCTCGAGGGGTTGGGGGTGGGGGTCACCATTTTACAGTGGTTCTCCTTCTACCTCTCAGGGCGTATGCAGGTAGTGTTGGCAGGGGGCAGAGATTGACCCCAAGGCCCCTCCTTTGTGGGGGGCCTCAGGGGTCGGTTCTCTCACCCCTCTTGTTCAACATCTACATGAAGCCACTGGGTGAGATCATCCGTGGTTTTGGGGTGAAGTATCATCAGTACGCTGATGATACCCAGCTTTTTATCTCCACCCCTAACCAACCCATTGATGCCCTCGAAGTGATGTCCAGGTGCCTGGAAGCGGTGCAGGTCTGGATGGGGAGGAACAGACTCTGGCTCAACTCGGCTAAGACCGAGTGGCTGTATGTACCGGCATCTCTATTTAGCCAGGATATTACATCTCTAGCTGTGGGGGGAGAGGTGTTACCACCTGTTATGTATGCAGGTTTAAAGTCATTGGTTTAGTTTGAACTGTTCTTGTAAAATGTAAGAAATGATTGGTTGAAAAAGTGCAGGAAAACCCTGCACTCTGATTGGCTGGCAACTGCGGCTGCTGGCTATAAGTAGCAGCTGCAGCCCAGCCAAAGTGGGTTTGTTCTGAGCTGTAGTCACTAATAAACAAAGAGCTTGAAGCACTCCGCGTCTGTCTCTTCATGCAAACTGAACACTGGCGATGAAGGTGGGATCTCCCTGAAGAAGAAGGCAACGTGGAACAGAAGAAGAGAGAGATGGCTGCACTGAACACCCCCCCAGCCCCATTCGATCCAACGGCAGAAGACTGGGAGACGTATGCAGATCATTTCCAAATGTATCTGGAAGGAAACGATCTTGCCGACATTTCTGAGAAGCGGAAGAGGGCAGTCTTTCTCACGCACTGCGGTCCGGCAGTTTTCAAGATGGCGAAGGCATTGGTGGGAGCTGCAGACATGAAGGTAATGGAATGGCCTGACTTAGAAAAGTTGTTAAGAGCCCATTACCCACAAGTATCATGCCTCATTAAGAGACACGAGTTTTACCGTCGGGATCAAGGGGAAAGCGAAAACGTAAACGACTTCATGGCAAGTTTAAGAGACATTGGGGGTGCATGTGAATTTAACAATTTAGAAGAGGCCATGCGCGATCAATTTGTTCTGGGCCTTAAAGACAAATTGCTTCAGAGCAAGTTATTACTAAGACCTAAGATCACGCTGAAGGAAGCAATAGAAGAGGCCTCTTCAGCAGAAGCTACCAAGTCCTCAGCAGCAGCCATGAAGAAAATTAAGAAGGCCATAAGCCATCCTGATGTGGAAAAGTCCACAACAACTCATTGTGAGCAAATAGATTCTGAGTCAGACTGTAGTGAGGTGGAGGAAGGAATTTATAGACTCAGAATGGAGTGGAAAAAGAAAGACCTGGGAAGAAAGAGGCAAGATTTCTACTGCAGAGGTTGTGGGGAAGCCACCCCGCACTCAATGCAAGTTCCTAGATACCATCTGCCTCCGTTGTGAAAAAAAGGACACCTAGCAAGAGTCTGCAAATCATCCAGAACTCCACCCAACAGAAGGAAGTTTCCTGACAAAGAATTCAAGCCCAACAACCTCAGTGAGAATTTGCAGCACAGAAGCAAAGGGGAAGAATGAAACTCATCAGACAGTAACTATTGGTCATTCTTCTTCTATCAATAACAGAAAAGTGTATGTCAAGGTACTAATTGAAGGAAGGCCTTGCCAAATGGAAGTGGACTCAGGCTCATATTTATCTATGGTGTCATGGGACACTATTCACAGACTACTCCCAAACATTCAGAAGAAGCATTTCCAGAAGCAAGCACTGACTCTTAAAGACTACCAAGGGAACAAGATTCAGTAGTTGGAACAAGAGAATTCAATGTGAAGTTCAAAGGCCACACCAAACGCTTGCCCCTGACCATCGTGGACAAGGATCGCCCAAGCTTGCTGGGACTTGAGTGGTTCAATCCACTAGGCATCGAGGTGACTGGCATCAATCACGTAAGCAACACTGAATGGGAGGAGGCCTTGAAGTCTGAGTTTCCAGAGGTCTTCAGCGATGGATTGGGCAAGTATATGGGGACCCCTATCACTTTCAATCTAGATCCCAAGGTGCCACCAATTCGCTTAAAGCCCAGAAGGGTCCCATTTGCCTTAAAGGAAAAAATTGATGCACAATTAGATAAACTAATAGCTCAAGGAGTTTTAGAGCCCACTGACCACTCCAGGTAGGAGACACCCATAGTCACACCAGTCAAGACTGATGGGTCAGTGAGAATCTGTGGAGACTATAAGGGAACATTGAACCATGCGCTTAAACAGAGCGCATATCCAGTTCCAGTGGTGCATCATTTACTACATTCACTTGGCGAGGGTACAGTCTTTGCCAAATTGGATCTGGCCCAGGCATATCAACAATTAACCGTTGATGATGCCACTGCAGAGGCCCAAACCATTGTGACTCATAGAGGTGCTTTCAAATGCAAAAGGTTGCAATTTGGAGTAAGCGTGACACCAGGCATCTTCCAAAGCCTTATGGAAAGGATGCTACAAGGGTTGCCAGGGTGGTGCCTTTTTGATGACGTTTAATCTCTGCTGAAAATGACACTCAGTTACAAGAGAGACTCAGAGAAGTCCTTACCAGATTCAAAAAAGCGGGGTTAAAAGTCAAGGAAGAAAAATGCACTCTTAGAACTGACAAGGTTGAGTTCTTGGGCTATATGATTGACAAGCATCCACCCCACAGATGCCAAGGTTCAGGCAATCAAAGAAGCCCCTAGACCAAAATGTAAAACAGATTTGCAAGCCTTCCTTGGACTCATTAACTTTTATCCCATGTTCCTATCTTAGAAGGCAACCATTGCAGAACCACTGCACAGATTATTAGACAAAAAGTCTGCGTGGGTCTGGGGCAGAAAAGAACAATCTGCATTTAACAATATTAAAAGACTAATAACGTCTGATGCTGTACTGATACAGTTCTCTGAGAATTTGCCTGTTGTACTGACTTGTGATGCATCCCCTTTTGGAGTGGGGGGGAGGGTTTTGAGCCACAGGCTTCCCAGCGGGAGGGAAGCTCCTATTGCATTTTACTCTTGCACCTTGACCAAAGCAGAGAGGAACTACAGCCAACTGGACAAGGAAGCCTTGGCAATTGTTACAGCTGTCAAGAAATTCCATGAGTATTTATATGGGAGAACATTTACCATTGTCACAGATCACAAACTTCTGTTAGGCATTGTGCCAGGAGACAAACCTACGCCCACTCTTCTGTCACCAAGAATGCTGAGGTGGACTGAATTTCTTGCTGCTTATTCATACAAACTCATCCACAGGCCTGGCAAAGACATTGGGCATGCAGATGCTTTGAGTCGCTGCCCACTTCCTTCTCACACTGAGGACGTTGCTCCTGAGACTTACACCTTTTCCTAGAAACTTTGCCAAGCTTCCAGTACACGCTGCTGAAATTGCCAGAGAGACTGCCAAAGACACTTTATTGGCTCCTGTTATAGGCTGGATTAAGAAAGGTTGGCCTCTTCAGATCTACCTCAACTTGCCCAACCTTTTAAATCCAGGCAAACTGAATTATCTGTATGAAGAGGATGTATTTTGTGGGGTAACAGGGTGGTTATTCCTGCAAAACTGCAAAAAGAGGTTTTGGAAATGTTACATGAGGGTCATCCAGGTATTGTCAGAATGAAGGGATTGGCCAGGAGTTATGTATGGTGGCCAGGTATTGACAAAATGGTTGAAAACTGGGTTGCATCTTGTCCCAACTGGTAGTCAGGCCTGCCCCACCTCTCGCCCCCACACAGGAATGGGGAAGTCCTAGGGGCCCATGGTCTAGGATTCACATTGATTTTGCTGGCCCTACCAGAGGGCACACTTTCCTTATTATAGTAGATGCATATTCCAAATGGCTAGAGGTAATCCCTATGGCATCCACCACAACTGATGCTGTCGTCAAACAGCTTAAAAAGCTTTTTGTAACTCACGGGTTACCTGATGTACTCGTTTCTGACAATGGTCCTCAATTTACATCCAACCTTTTTGAATCATATCTAGCACAGCAGGGTATCAGACATGCCCTGACTGCCCCTGGGCATCCTTCAGCTAATGGCTGGGCTGAACGTATGGTATGATTTACCAAGGAAAAACTGCAGCAATTGGGTCCAGGGGATATCACTGAGAGAATTGAAAAACTTCTCAGTGTCCAGCATATCACTCCTAACCCATCAAATAACTTATCCCCAGCAGAGTTGTTGATGGGTAGGAAACTCAGGTCTCCCCTTGATCGCCTTCATCCCACTTACGCACCCAACGCACCACTAGATTCCACTAGCAAAGTTCGCACATTCACTGTGGGTGATTCTGTTTATGCTAAGAACCTTATGGGGGAACCTTTATGGATTCCTGCTGAGATAACCCAAATCATAGGCCCTCGATCTTACAGGGTACAAACAGAGGATGGTGTCCTCTGGAGCAGGCACATTGATCAGTTAAGATCCAGATTGCCTCAGGAGCATCGCTTTTGCTCCTCTCTGGTTCCCATACCTTCTGCCTCTGCTAGGGGGGAAGGGGAGGATCATGAGTGTAATGAACAAGCAAGAATCAACCCCATGTGTAACGAGCTAACATGACAGGAGCCATCCCAAAACCTGTCACAATACCAACAACCATTTTCACAAATGGAAGATTGCACATCATTACCTGATTTAGCTGCTGACATTGGGTTGGAGATGGATTGGGAGGAGAGACCAGGTTGTAGTAACCAAACTGGTTCTACCATTAATACAAGTCTTAGTAAGGAAATGTCAGCAGACACATTTCCTCCCTCACAAGGTGAGAACCTTAAACATCTGAACCACGTGAGGTCTCAATGTACGTAAGAGCCCCACCTATTTAAAAGAATACATTAGATAGGCTGGGGTTTGAGTATGGACTGAACCTAGTGGGGAGGGGTGTTATGTATGCAGGTTTAACGTCATTGGTTTAGTTTGAACTGTTCTTGTAAAATGGAGGAAATGATTGGTTTAAAAAGTGCGGGAAAACCCTGCACTCTGATTGGCTGGCAACTGCGGCTGCTGGCTATAAGTAGCAGCCACAGCCCAGCCAAAGTGGGTTCATTCTGAGCTGTAGTCACTAATAAACAAAGAGCTTGAAGCACTCTGCGTCTGTCTCTTCATGCAAACTTAACACCATCCATAGATAAAGCTCCAACTTGGGTGTCCTCCTGGACGGCTCAATTTGGAGAAGCAGGTGGGAGCCGTGGCCAGGGGATGTTTGCCCAGGTTCACCTGGTTTGCCAGTTGCAACCCTTCCTGGATCGAGATGCCCTGCATACGGTCACTCATGCACTCGTCACTTCCCGTCTGGACTACTGCAATGCTTGTACATGGGGCTCCCTTGAGGACCACCCAGAGGCTTCAACTTGTCCAGAATGCAGCAGCATGGGTTGTGATGGGAGGTTCCCAATACTCCCATGTTACACCCCTCCTGGTTACCAGTTGCCCTCCCGGTGAGATTCAAGGTGCTGGTGTTAACCTATAAAGCCCCTCTTGGCAATGGACTGGGGTATTTGCAGAAAACCCTGCTGCCGATAACAGCTTCCCGATGACCCATGCGCTCCCACCAGCAGGGCCTGCTCAGGGTGCCGTCAGCCAGGCAATGCCGGCTGGCTCCCAGGGTAGGGCCTTCTCTGTGGGGCACCCACCCTTGAACAAGCTACACCTGGAGCTCGGGTGGCCCCTGACCTCCGATCCTTCCGCTGTGACCTAAAAACTTGGCTGTTCCAACTAGCCTACCGGACTGAAGGGGAGGGTTTATTTTGTGGTAGTTTTAAATTTTAACCAATTCATGAGATTTCTGGTTTAATTGATTTTTAATGTTCATATTGTGTGTTTTTTAGTATTGTAAGCTGCCCTGAGTCCTTAGGGAGATAGAGCTGCATATAAATCTCATAAATTAAATAAAATAAATAAATAATAATAAAATCTCCATTCCCTCCCCACTCCTGGGGAAGGTTACCACCAGTTCTCCAAACTGCTCAAAATTTCCACTACGGTTCTCCAAAACTGGTCAGAACCTGATGAATACCACCTCTGCTACAGGCTGTTCTAATCATGGACTGATTCTATGTAGCTTATAGCTTTTCTCCCTTCTTAACCATGGGTTAAATCAAACCAATCCCTCCACTCCTCAAAAAAGCCATGTATTCCTCACAACAGATTACATATTAGCATGACATTTTTAATTTGCACATCTTATTTATTTACACATCTTATTTCCTTCTCCATCCATTTCCTCATCTCTAGTTAACAATTCATAAGACACAAACATTTCTTCACTTGCTCTAATTTTTCACTATTTATGCTTAATTCCTGCTTTTTTCCCTAGGTACAATCTAAGATCAGTCAGTGTCAAATAAATGCTGGCTCCCTATGTCATAATTAATATGAAGCCTTCTTGTTATCATGTTTATCTCTTAAGTCTTAGTTTATTAAAAGATAAATAAAAAGTCTTAGTTTAAGATAAATAAAAAGTAAAAAGATATTTTAAGTTTAAAAGACTTTTCAATGTAGGAGTGATTTATCATGTATAGCAGTGGTGAAATGCTACTGGTTTGGCCTGGTTTGCCCGACCCGGTATTAAAAAAAGCTTTGACGATCAGCTGAGAGGAGAAGGAATAGAAAAGCACATTATTGGCCCTTCCACCAACCCCTCCGCTTTTCTGTTTTTATCCTCTCAGCTGATTGGTGCAGAGCCTCAGCTGGTGTTTAGAAAACTGCATGCGCAAAGTACGCAATCACCAAACTGGTAGCGAAACTAGTAGAATCCCACCACTGATGTACACTACCCAGACTACTTTTGATCCCTTGCATGATTTAATGACATTGAGAGCAAGGATTGTAGAAGCAAAAGGAACTGAGAGGAAGAAAAGAAAAAAGAGAATAGTTAAGGCCAGGATAAATAAACAAAAGGGAAAGAAGATAATCACCATATTAAAGAGAATGGTTGACATTATAAGAATGTAAAAAAAGAATCCTGTTGAGAAAGATAAACTTTTGTCCTTCCAACAAGGACCACTTATATCCATATCAGCCAACCATAACTTTTATAGTTAAATCAAGTTTTAAGTGATTCACCTTTATAAACACATCTTCCTCTGCCCAAATGAGAGAAATAATGCAATCTTTCTCTTCCTGCCTAAAAATATCACATTATCAGGGAAGGTGAATGAAATAGCATTGAATTATCAAAAGAAGAAAC
>CM019155.1:139037031-139098919 GCA_009733165.1 Naja naja
TTTCTCACGCACTGCGGTCCGGCAGTTTCAAGATGGCGAAGCTTGGTGGGAGCTGCAGACATGAAGGTAATGGAATGGCCTGACTTAGAAAAGTTGTTAGAGCCATTACCCCCACAAGTATCATGCCTCATTAAGAGACACGAGTTTTACCGTCGGGATCAAGGGAAAGCGAAACGTAACGACTTCATGGCAAGTTTAAGAGACATTGGGGTGCATGTAATTTAACAATTTAGAAGAGGCCATGCGCGATCAATTTGTTCTGGGCCTTAAGACAAATTGCTTCAGAGCAAGTTATTACTAAGACCTAAGATCACGCTGAAGGAAGCAATAGAGGGCCTCTTCAGCAGAAGCTACCAAGTCCTCAGCAGCAGCCATGAAGAAAATTAAGAGGCCATAAGCCATCCTGATGTGGAAAATCCACAACAACTCATTGTGAGCATATGAATTCTGAGTCAGACTGTAGTGAGGTGGAGGAAGGAATTTATAGACTCAGAATGGAGTGGAAAAAGAAAGACCTGGGAAGAAAGAGGCAAGATTTCTACTGCAGAGGTTGTGGGGAAGCCACCCCGCACTCAATGCAAGTTCCAGATACCATCTGCCTCCGTTGTGAAAAAGGACACCTAGCAGAGTCTGCAAATCATCCAGAACTCCACCCAACAGAAGGAAGTTTCCTGACAAAGAATTCAAGCCCAACAACCTCAGTGAGAAAATGAGTCGCAGCACAGAAGCAAAGGGAAGAATGAAACTCATCAGACAGTAACTATTGGTCATTCTTCTTCTATCAATAACAGAAAAGTGCATGTCCAGGTACTAATTGAAGGAGGCCTTGCCAAATGGAAGTGGACTCAGGCTCATATTTATGTATGGTGTCATGGGACACTATTCACAGACATACTCCCAAACATTCAGAAGAAGCATTTCCAGAAGCAAGCACTGACTCTTAAAGACTACCAAGGAACAAGATTCAGTAGTTGGAACAAGAGAATTCAATGTGAAGTTCAAAGGCCACACCAAACGCTTGCCCCTGACCATCGTGGACAAGGATCGCCCAAGCTTGCTGGGACTTGAGTGGTTCAATCCACTAGGCATCGAGGTGACTGGCATCAATCACGTGAGCAACACTGAATGGGAGGAGGCCTTGAAGTCTGAGTTTCCAGAGGTCTTCAGCGATGGATTGGGCAAGTATATGGGGACCCCTATCACTTTCAATCTAGATCCCAAGGTGCCACCAATTCGCTTAAAGCCCAGAAGGGTCCCATTTGCCTTAAAGGAAAAATTGATGCACAATTAGATAAACTAATAGCTCAAGGAGTTTTAGAGCCCACTGACCACTCCAGGTAGGAGACACCCATAGTCACACCAGTCAAGACTGATGGGTCAGTGAGAATCTGTGGAGACTATAAGGGAACATTGAACCATGCGCTTAAACAGAGCATATCCAGTTCCAGTGGTGCATCATTTACTACATTCACTTGGCGGGGTACAGTCTTTGCCAAAATGGATCTGGCCCAGGCATATCAACAATTAACAGTTGATGATGCCACTGCAGAGGCCCAAACCATTGTGACTCATAGAGGTGCTTTCAAATGTAAAAGGTTGCAATTTGGAGTAAGCGTGACACCAGGCATCTTCCAAGCCTTATGGAAAGGATGCTACAAGGACTGCCAGGGGTGGTGCCTTTTTTTGATGACGTTTTAATCTCTGCTGAAAATGACACTCAGTTACAAGAGAGACTCAGAGAAGTCCTTACCAGATTCAAAAAGCGGGGTTAAAGTCAAGGAAGAAAAATGCACTCTTAGAACTGACAAGGTTGAGTTCTTGGGCTATATGATTGACAAGCATCCACCCCACAGATGCCAAGGTTCAGGCAATCAAAGAAGCCCCTAGACCAAAATGTAAAACAGATTTGCAAGCCTTCCTTGGACTCATTAACTTTTATCCCATGTTCCTATCTTAGAAGGCAACCATTGCAGAACCACTGCACAGATTATTAGACAAAAGTCTGCGTGGGTCTGGGGCAGAAAAGAACAATCTGCATTTAACAATATTAAAAGACTAATAACGTCTGATGCTGTACTGATACAGTTCTCTGAGAATTTGCCTGTTGTACTGACTTGTGATGCATCCCCTTTGGAGTGGGGGAGGGTTTGAGCCACAGGCTTCCCAGCGGGAGGGAAGCTCCTATTGCATTTTACTCTTGCACCTTGACCAAAGCAGAGAGGAACTACAGCCAACTGGACAAGGAAGCCTTGGCAATTGTTGCAGCTGTCAAGAAATTCCATGAGTATTTATATGGGAGAACATTTACCATTGTCACAGATCACAAACTTCTGTTAGGCATTGTGCCAGGAGACAAACCTACGCCCACTCTTCTGTCACCAAGAATGCTGAGGTGGACTGAATTTCTTGCTGCTTATTCATACAAACTCATCCACAGGCCTGGCAAAGACATTGGGCATGCAGATGCTTTGAGTCGCTGCCCACTTCCTTCTCACACTGAGGACGTTGCTCCTGAGACTTACACCTTTTTCCTAGAAACTTTTGCCAAGCTTCCAGTACACGCTGCTGAAATTGCCAGAGAGACTGCCAAAGACACTTTATTGGCTCCTGTTATAGGCTGGATTAAGAAAGGTTGGCCTCTTCCAGATCTACCTCAACTTGCCCAACCTTTTAAATCCAGGCAAACTGAATTATCTGTATGAAGAGGATGTATTTTGTGGGGTAACAGGGTGGTTATTCCTGCAAAACTGCAAAAAGAGGTTTTGGAAATGTTACATGAGGGTCATCCAGGTATTGTCAGAATGAAGGGATTGGCCAGGAGTTATGTATGGTGGCCAGGTATTGACAAAATGGTTGAAAACTGGGTTGCATCTTGTCCCAACTGTCCGGTAGTCAGGCCTGCCCCACCTCTCGCCCCCACACAGGAATGGGGAAGTCCTAGGGGCCCATGGTCTAGGATTCACATTGATTTTGCTGGCCCTACCAGAGGGCACACTTTCCTTATTATAGTAGATGCATATTCCAAATGGCTAGAGGTAATCCCTATGGCATCCACCACAACTGATGCTGTCGTCAAACAGCTTAAAAAGCTTTTGTAACTCACGGGTTACCTGATGTACTCGTTCTGACAATGGTCCTCAATTTACATCCAACCTTTTTGAATCATATCTAGCACAGCAGGGTATCAGACATGCCCTGACTGCCCCTGGGCATCCTTCAGCTAATGGCTGGGCTGAACGTATGGTATGATTTACCAAGGAAAAACTCAGCAATTGGGTCCAGGGGATATCACTGAGAGAGTTGAAAAACTTCTCAATGTCCAGCATATCACTCCTAACCCATCAAATAACTTATCCCCAGCAGAGTTGTTGATGGGTAGGAAACTCAGGTCTCCCCTTGATCGCCTTCATCCCACTTACGCACCCACGCACCACTAGATTCCACTAGCAAAGTTTGCACATTCACTGTGGGTGATTCTGTTTATGCTAAGAACCTTATGGGGAACCTTTATGGATTCCTGCTGAGATAACCCAAATCATAGGCCCTCGATCTTACAGGGTACAAACAGAGGATGGTGTCCTCTGGAGCAGGCACATTGATCAGTTAAGATCCAGATTGCCTCAGGAGCATCGCTTTGCTCCTCTCTGGTTCCCATACCTTCTGCCTCTGCTAGGGGAAGGGGAGGATCATGAGTGTAATGAACAAGCAAGAATCAACCCCATGTGTAACGAGCTAACATGACAGGAGCCATCCCAAAACCTGTCACAATACCAACAACCATTTTCACAAATGGAAGATTGCACATCATTACCTGATTTAGCTGCTGACATTGGGTTGGAGATGGATTGGGAGGAGAGACCAGGTTGTAGTAACCAAACTGGTTCTACCATTAATACAAGTCTTAGTAAGGAAATGTCAGCAGACACATTTCCTCCCTCACAAGGTGAGAACCTTAAAACATCTGAACCACGTAGGTCTCAATGTACACGTAAGAGCCCCACCTATTTAAAAGAATACATTAGATAGGCTGGGGTTTGAGTATGGACTGAACCTAGTGGGGAGGGGTGTTATGTATGCAGGTTTAACGTCATTGGTTTAGTTTGAACTGTTCTTGTAAAATGGAGGAAATGATTGGTTTAAAAATTGCGGGAAAACCCTGCACTCTGATTGGCTGGCAACTGCGGCTGCTGGCTATAAGTAGCAGCCACAGCCCAGCCAAAGTGGGTTCATTCTGAGCTGTAGTCACTAATAAACAAAGAGCTTGAAGCACTCTGCGTCTGTCTCTTCATGCAAACTTAACACCATCCATAGATAAAGCTCGCAACTTGGGTGTCCTCCTGGACGCACGGCTCAATTTGGAGAAGCAGGTGGGAGCCGTGGCCAGGGGGATGTTTGCCCAGGTTCACCTGGTTTGCCAGTTGCAACCCTTCCTGGATCGAGATGCCCTGCATACGGTCACTCATGCACTCGTCACTTCCCGTCTGGACTACTGCAATGCTATGTACATGGGGCTCCCCTTGAGGACCACCCAGAGGCTTCAACTTGTCCAGAATGCAGCAGCATGGGTTGTGATGGGAGGTTCCCAATACTCCCATGTTACACCCCTCCTGGTTACCAGTTGCCCTCCCGGTGAGATTCAAGGTGCTGGTGTTAACCTATAAAGCCCCTCTTGGCAATGGACTGGGGTATTTGCAGAAAACCCTGCTGCGATAACAGCTTCCGATGACCATGCGCTCCCACCAGCAGGGCCTGCTCAGGGTGCCGTCAGCCAGGCAATGCCGGCTGGCGGCTCCCAGGGGTAGGGCCTTCTCTGTGGGGGCACCCACCCTTTGGAACAAGCTACACCTGGAGCTCCGGGTGGCCCCTGACCTCCGATCCTTCCGCTGTGACCTAAAAACTTGGCTGTTCCAACTAGCCTACCCGGACTGAAGGGGGGAGGGTTTATTTTGTGGTAGTTTTAAATTTTTAACCAATTCATGAGATTTCTGGTTTAATTGATTTTTAATGTTCATATTGTGTTGTTTTTTAGTATTGTAAGCTGCCCTGAGTCCTTAGGGAGATAGAGCGGCATATAAATCTCATAAATTAAATAAAATAAATAAATAATAATAAAATCTCCATTCCCTCCCCACTCCTGGGGGAAGGTTACCACCAGTTCTCCAAACTGCTCAAAATTTCCACTACCGGTTCTCCAAAACTGGTCAGAACCTGATGAATACCACCTCTGCTACAGGCTGTTCTAATCATGGACTGATTCTATGTAGCTTATAGCTTTTCTCCCTTCTTAACCATGGGTTAAATCAAACCAATCCCTCCACTCCCTCAAAAAAGCCATGTATTCCTCACAACAGATTACATATTAGCATGACATTTTTAATTTGCACATCTTATTTATTTACACATCTTATTTCCTTCTCCATCCATTTCCTCATCTCTAGTTAACAATTCATAAGACACAAACATTTCTTCACTTGCTCTAATTTTTCACTATTTATGCTTAATTCCTGCTTTTTTCCCTAGGTACAATCTAAGATCAGTCAGTGTCAAATAAATGCTGGCTCCCTATGTCATAATTAATATGAAGCCTTCTTGTTATCATGTTTATCTCTTAAGTCTTAGTTTATTAAAAGATAAATAAAAAGTCTTAGTTTAAGATAAATAAAAAGTAAAAAAGATATTTTAAGTTTAAAAGACTTTTTCAATGTAGGAGTGATTTATCATGTATAGCAGTGGTGAAATGCTACTGGTTTGGCCTGGTTTGCCCGACCCGGTATTAAAAAAAGCTTTGACGATCAGCTGAGAGGAGAAGGAATAGAAAAGCACATTATTGGCCCTTCCACCAACCCCTCCGCTTTTCTGTTTTTTATCCTCTCAGCTGATTGGTGCAGCAGAGCCTCAGCTGGTGTTTAGAAAACTGCATGCGCAAAGTACGCAATCACCAAACTGGTAGGAAACTAGTAGAATCCCACCACTGATGTACACTACCCAGACTACTTTTGATCCCCTTGCATGATTTAATGACATTGAGAGCAAGGATTGTAGAGAGCAAAAGGAACTGAGAGGAAGAAAAGAAAAAAGAGAATAGTTAAGGCCAGGATAAATAAACAAAAGGGAAAGAAGATAATCACCATATTAAAGAGAATGGTTGACATTATAAGAATGTAAAAAAAGAATCCTGTTGAGAAAGATAAACTTTTGTCCTTCCAACAAGGACCACTTATATCCATATCAGCCTACCATAACTTTTATAGTTAAATCAAGTTTTAAGTGATTCACCTTTATAAACACATCTTCCTCTGCCCAAATGAGAGAAATAATGCAATCTTTCTCTTCCTGCCTAAAATATCACATTATCAGGGAAGGTGAATGAAATAGCATTGAATTATCAAAAGAAGAAACGTGACGATCATACATATTTTGTGGTGCTGGGAATGAGATTTAAAATCTCTTTGCATTCCCAAACTAAATTTAGAAGAAGTCATGTTATTCCTATTAAAATAAAGCTACATCACTATATACAAAATGTACATAATAAGATGAAGATAATAAGTTTCTTAATCAATGCAAAGACTTCCTTAATAAATGCAGATAGTAAGTTCCTTAGTAATTTTTGTTTAGTATATCTGGAGTTAAAGTCCATCCATCATAAAATTGTCTAGATTAAGACAAACTGTAATAGATAATTAGTTTCTAAACAAATAGATGTGTAATCCACCTTACCTGAGGAATCTTGTAAATCCCTAAAATAGTAGCTATGTGGAGGGAAGTTTCTGAGTCAGTGCCCCCAATGACAGCTGCCAGTATCTTCTTGCTGCACTTGTAGTTCAGAATAGTTGGCTTCTGATTAAAGAGCAAGTTCAGTGTGTTCTGATAAGTTAACTGGGCATCAAAGTGGCTATCATAGACATGAAATCCCAGCGTCCTATTGGGTAAGATCATGCTGTTTCCATTGCTTTCATTCACCGCAAATGTTGAATATGTTTGAACTTGATTAATCAGTCCTATGACTAATTAACAGTTCTGGATCGTAAAACCTTGTCTGTGCCTAAAGTTATTTAAATGATTACTGAGCCCAAGTGGTTTCAAAACAAATGTATTTCTCTGTAACAAGCAGAACAGCCAATAAATATTTATAAAGAATTATTTACAGAGTCTTCCTCTTCTTTCAGGTTATTCTTTCTCCTCATAACTACCTATGTAGTTATACGTCTTCCTTTGTTCCTTTCAACTTTAGTTACAGAGTCAATAGTCTTTAGCCTAGCAACACTTTATCTTCCTTCCAACTTTCTTCCAGAAACTGAGGTAGATGTTTAAGAGAAATGTTCGCCTATGCTGAACATTCTCTTTCTAGGAATATTTCAGAATAACTCTCCAAGAAACCTTTGGGAGAGATGTAAATCTCTTTCTCTCCTTTCCCTCTCTATAGAATTACAAACCTCACGTAGAAACACTCTGTTGTGGGTTGTGGACCTCCCTGAGGTAAATGGCAGTTGGGCAGCCCCTTATATACTGCAGGGGGGTGGCTCACAATGCCAGGGCAGGGTACGTGATGTCACTCTGTCATTGGTGGATTTGATCTCCCTATCAAATCGTGACAAGTTGTAAACTGCATAGCAACACCAGAAAGTTCTACTTTCTGACAATCCCCTTCTCTATGTGTTCACACACTTTATACTTTACACACACACACACACACACATATATATATTGGGCTATATATATACACACACTATGTACAATCATTAGAACAACTATATATTACATAGTCAGAGGTAATTTACTTAGTAAATACTTGTGTTGCTCTCTGGGTAAGGGCATGGTGAAAATGTCAGCAATTTGCTCCTTCGTTTCTGTGTATACTGTTTTGATAAATCCTGCTTTTGATAACTGTCTAACATGCTTATACTTTATATCTATATGCCGTGACCTCTGTCCAACGGCTTCAGTTTTAGATATCTCAATGGCTGCATTATTATCCTCGTGGATTATTATTGGATATTCAGGTTTCCTCCATAAGCTTTTTAAAAGTTCATCAAACCATACAAGGTTATTAGAAACCTTAGATAAGCAGGTGTATTCAGCTTCAGCTGTTGAAGTGGCTATTAGCTTTTGTTTACCTGAATACCAATGCACCGGACAGTTATTCAAGTATACTATATATCCAGAAGTACTCTTCCTTGATCTGGTATCACCCGCCCAGTCGGCATCAGAATAGGTGTACAGTTCAGGGATTTCAGAAACGTAAGGTTCAAGCAGAAGCGAGAGTTGCTGTGCCCTTAAGGTATCTGAGGACCCTTTTAATCCCATTCCAATGTATGTGGGTGGGGTTCTCAGAATGCCTGGACAAGATATTTACAGATAGGCTAATGTCAGGCCTTGTCCAACCTGCTATATACAAAAGTGAGTCCAATACGGATTTGTACAAAGTCTTGTACTCAAAATCCTCACTTTCACTGTACATGTTCCTGGTAAAGTCTGTTTGCATGGGAGTGTCACAGGGCTTGGCCTCTGCCATATTGCACCTGTCAATCAAATCTATGATTTTATCCCACTGAGAAAGCTCAAATCCTTTCTCAGTTCTTGTAAACTGAACCCCCAGAAATTTGTCAATCTGGCCTAGAGGCTTCAGTGCAAACTTTTGACTTACCTGATCAGAGAAGGACTTACTCCTCTCCTCTGATTTGCTGATGTATAGAATGTCATCAACATATACCAGAACAATCTCTTTGACATCATTTTCTTGCCTGATGAAAACACATTCATCAGCTGGTGAGGTGGTGAAACCTATTTGCCTTAGACACTCGGTAAGGCAATCATACTACCTTCTGCCAGACTGTTTCAGACCATAGAGACTTTTGTTGAGAAGCCAGATTTCATCTTCTCTATGATCTACACCTGGAGGTGCCCTTAGATAAATTTCTTTGTCCAATTTGGCGTGCAAATAGGCCATTTGCACATCAAACTGTAGAACACTCTCCCCATGTAAGGCAGCTATAGTGAGAGCCGTGTTTACGCTCTCAGGGTGTACTGTGGGTGAGAAGGTATCATCAAAATCATCAGGGTATCTCTGCGAGAAGCCCTGTGCCACCAGTCTCGCCTTATATAAGAAGTTCCCATCATCTAGTGGCTTCTTCTTATAAACCCACCTTGTGCCAATCACTCTCTTGTCTTTTGGCAATTTAGCTGGTGTGAACACCTCGAACTCCCTGAGGCTGTTCATCTCCAAATCCATAGCAGTATGCCAATTACTCTGCTCTTTTGGAGGCAGCTTTAATACATCCTCATATCTTTGAGGAGTGGTCGATGCCAAATTAACACTAGTGATGAAGTCATTATAACTTTCTGGTTTCTTATTCCTAGTAGTCCTTATTGGTCTACTAACTGGCTCCTGTATACAATCAGAATTATCCAAATTCTCCAAATTGTTACCTTCATCACTTTCAGTTTGACCATTTTTAACTTTGGGATGCCCCTGCTTCCAGGTCACTCCCATTTGCTTCTTGAGAATTCCCTTAAGGGGTCTGGAGATTGCCCTCTCTCCACTATTCTCTGAGCCAGATGTGTCACCATCACTAGATGGGGTTTCTGACATATTTTTATCTTTGCTGGCCGAATCATGGGCTTGTTTGGGAGTCAGAATCTCGTTGGCATGGATTCTGCTCCAGTTAGTACTTTCATAGAAAGTGGCTGATCTTGATATGACAATCCTCTTGTCATTATCAACAAATTTGTAAGCCTTGGACCCAGGCTCATACCCTACAAATCTCAATTTGATCAACCTTTTGTCTCCCTTCTTTCCCAACTCCTTGGGGACGTGTACATCGGCCATCACCCCAAATACATGTAGATGTCTTAAATTAGGTTTGCACCTGTAGACCACCTCATATGGGTTTTTTGTATGACACTCGACCATACCCTGTTGAGAGTGTAGTTTGCATACAATATGGCCTCCGCCCAATATGCAAACTTTAAGCCAGTTTCCTCAAGGGCGCATCTCATCATTGTTTGGAGGACACCATTTCTTCGTTCAAAAATTCAATTCTGAAATGCAGAATAAGGAGCTGTCCTAAGGTGGACTACCCCCCTCTCCTTCAACCAGACAGAGAAGTTATTAGAGGAACTCGGTTCCTCTGTCTGTCAAGATTTTCTGAATCTTGATTTTATGTTGATTTAGTATCAGATTGTAGAATTCCCTAAATTTGGAGAAGGTCTGATCTTTGGATTTGAGGGGGTACACAAATCCATCTCTACTATGATCACCCACTATGGTGAGAAAGTAGATATTCTTACCGAGGGAGGGTTTCAAGGGACCCACCAGGTCCATATGCACCAGCTCAAAAATGTGTTTGGATTGCCTCTGGGATTTTCTGGGCCCTGGCTTCACCCTGGATTTGGCTCCCCTGCAAACAGAGCAGTCCATAAACACATTACAACCCTTAACACATAACCCCCTAGAGCACTCAGGTAGCTTCTGCACAATCGGGAAACTGAGGTGGCCTATTCTCCTGTATAGGAGATGGGCACACTCATTGTGCAGGGGTTTGCCAATTGACAAGGTATTGGCACCCTTAGACTGATCATCACCGTGCTCTGTGATAAACCTTACATGCTTGGTGTTCTTAGTTTTATTTACAACACTATTATCATTCCCCTTCTTTTGTCTGTATTCTTCATGGCTGAACTCAGGCCCTGCTTGGGAGTCATCATTTGGTTCACCAGTATCAGCCTGGTAACTGGCACCAGACTCCTCAAGCCTTACAATGGGGGAGTAGTATGGCAGGTTATTGATTTTGATAACCTCTCCCACCATATGGCCATCCCTGGTCACCATAGCCTCCCCCTTTGAGAAAACCACATTTACATTGCACTCTTCAGAATACTCAGAAGGTTATGTTCCAATTTTGGAACATATAAAACATTATCTACATCACCAAGCCCAGATATCTATACACTGCCTATACCTATGGCCTGTGTCCTTAGGCCATTTGCTACTGTCACATTGCAGTTGTGATCTACTAGATTACTGAACAACAATTTGTTACACACCATGTGTCTGCTGGCACCGCTATCAAGCAGCCATAACTGCTCACGTTTCTGTTTTGTGAGTCTGGGGTAATATGTTTCAGTTATGCTTGTGAAGTTGTTGTTTTGTTTGTAGTTACTTCTTTTGTTACCTCTGTAGCTCCCTTTACCCCTTCTTTGGTTTGCAGTGTTTACCTGGGGCCTTCTTTTAGGAGTGGGTGACCTCTTTCTATTTTTGCTGTTAGAGGGTCCCCTTTGAACTGTCCTTGCACCTATGAGACTAGGACAGTCTCTCCTAAAATGTCCCATTGATCCGCACTTGAAGCACTCACCAATTGCGTTTACCCTATTGGGACTCCCAGTCCCTCTAGTCACCCCCTTTCCTTATGGAAGGCTGCCCTATCCTTCCTTAAATTAAATTCAGCTATGAGCTTGCCTGTCAGAATTTCTAGTGACATACCATTATATGTGGAGTTATCCAGTTGGGAAATAAAATTGTCCCAACTGGCATCCAAGGAATTAATTATTATGCTGATTAAACTCAGTTCAGAGACGGGTTCCCCCCTCAAATTTAATTCCTCCCTCATCCTTTTAAATTGCATAAATGTTAATTAATATCCATTCCAGCCTTAATTTGGATGAATGGAACTCTCTAGAAATTCTGGCAGTTGTGTTGTAATTTTTTGAATTGAACCTATTGCAAAGTTCCTCAGTGAGGATAAAGTGCTGGATCAATTGAGAATTAATATTTTATATGTGCAGCAAGTCAACTTCAATAGACCAGGCTTGGGAGGATCAATAATTAGTCCATTGGGCCCATGTATTTCTCCCTGAAATAGAGAGTTTTGTAAAGCCAGAAGGCAATAAGTTTGAATTTCCCGGTAAATAGAAGCTGTTCTGCTGTCCACTGTGCTGAAAACCCCTATTAGCACAGTAAGGCAAAAGTATAGAGACAGCAGGCTTGTTTCCCATTGGTTTAGATGCTGACAGTTGCTCCTCCCAGATGGGAGGGGAAGGAAAGCTAAACTGCACATGTGTGGAAGTCATTCAAGCTTGGACTTCGCCGGAGAAGAAGCTCGTCGGTTGAGCTCCAGAGGTGGGCCTCTGGCCTGCCTCCGGAGATCCCGACTGAGCATGCATGAAGGCCATTCATCGTGGAACGCTGCCAGAGAAGGAGCCCTTCGGTAGGGCTCTGCTGGTAAGCCTTGGGCTGACCCCTTGAGCTCCAGCCTGTGCCATTGAGCTCCTGGGAAGTCTCTTGTAGGCCAAAGATGCTGTAGGAGCCATGGTCACTGTCGGGAATGGTGAGTATCGGGCCGCAGTCGACTAGAGGGCGTCGGGAAGGGCCGCTGTCATCTGGGTGGTGTCTGGGTAGGCCGTTGTGGGTTGGGAGGTGTCCGCGTAGGCCAGGGTGGTGTCAGCATAGGGAGCAGCAAGCCGGGGACTTTCCTGGAAGGCCGAGGTAGACCAGGGTCCATCTAGGTAGCTGTAGGTAGATCGGGCCTCTTCTCGGCTATGGGTAGACCGGGACCCGTGCAGGAGGGCTGAAGTAGACCGAGTGCCGGGGGAGGGCAGTAGACCAGTCCCAAAAGCCATGGCGAGCATTTTTAAGGCTTGGTTCACTTCCAGCTCGGTAGGCGAGCTGGCTTATGTTTGTTGTCGAGCCGCCATGACCAGGCTGGTCGTCTGGGCATGGGTCCAAGTGGCCTGGACTAGTGACATGCTCGGCATGGTTGGGCCCAGTGATGCCGCTGTCATTAGTGGGGCTAATCTTTGCACTGGCTGGCTGCTTTGGGCTGCTGTGCTGGCTGCCAGAAGAGTAGCCTCTAGGTTGTCGCCATCTTGGCTCGTTAAGTTCTCTGAGGCAGGCAGAGAGGCGGCAGGTGCCATTTCTAGATGGGACATTTGAATTTCCCGCCTTTGAGCCGCCATTTTCTTTGGCGGGAAAGCTGAGAGTAATTGCTCTTGGATTCCTGCGCGCACGTTTTTAATGGCCAAAGGGGTTTCAGGGCAGCACTGGGTAACCCTTACTGGTCTGTTGCCTTCATGGGCCCCAGTCCTGTCCCTGACCGCTTCTTCCGGCGCAATCTGTCAGATTAGATTGCGGAGGTCTGTAGCAGGATCACTGCTTACCGACAGTAAGCGGAATGCCCTTAGGAAGTTAGGCCTGATCTTTTCTTCCTCAGTTAGCCTTCTAGGTGAGATGGGAAGTGGCATTCTTCTCATCTCTGCTTCTTTGTCCACCGCTGGGCTGGGCGAGGGTGGCAGGCATTCGATAGGTGCAAAGCGTTCACTCGGAGCCGCAAGTGAATGAGAGGGGATGACAGCTGTCAGGTTTCTTTCCATGCCGCTTTCTCTTCTTTCAGCCGGCACTTGGAACGCTTCTGCTGAAGCCATTCCAGACTCTGGTCCTGCTTTCTTCGGTGATGCCATGAGCCTAGCTTTGGCTCTGGCCGTCACTCTGCCACTCTTTCTAGTCATTTTGAGACTGGGCATGTTGGTATAACTTAGGAAATAGACAGGCTTTGGTTCTGACCGAACTTTGCTACCAATTGTTGAATATGTTTGAACTTGATTAATCAGTCCTATGACTGATTAACAGTTCTGGGTCGTAAAACCTTGTCTATGCCTAAAGTTATTCAAATGATTACTGAGCCCAAGTGGTTTCAAAACAAATGTATTTCTCTGTAACAAGCAGAACAGCCAATAAATATTTATAAAGGATTATTTACAGAGTCTTCCTCTTCTTTCAGGTTATTCTTTCTCCTCATAACTACCTATGTAGTTATACGTCTTCCTTTGTTCCTTTCAACTTTAGTTACAGAGTCAATAGTCTTTAGCCTAGGAACACTTTATCTTCCTTCCAGCTTTCTTCCAGAAACTGAGGTAGATGTTTAAGAGAAATCGCCTATGCTGAACATTCTCTTTCAAGGAATATTTCAGAATAACTCTCCAAGAAACCTTTAAACCTCTGGGAGAGATGTAAATCTCTTTCTCTCCTTTCCCTCTCTATAGAATTACAAACCTCACATAGAAACACTCTGTTGTGGGTTGTGGACCTCCCTGAGGTAAATGGCAGTTGGGCAGCCCCTTACTGCAGGGTCATGGCTCGCAATGCCAGGGCAGGGTACGTGATGTCACCCTGTCATTGGTGGATTTGATCTCCCTATCAAATCCTGACAAGTTGTAAACTGCATAGCAACACCAGAAAGTTCTACTTTCTGACAGCAAATACCAAGGCTAGGGTGTGCTGATATTTTTTCAGCATTACACTAAAGTAAAAGACATATCTTGAGTAAGCCATGAAGTTCTATGTTGTGAATGTTCTTATACCACTCCTGCAAAAGTCACCCTGCCTTAGAATAACCTATATTTTGTGGTGGAGAACATTGGTCAATGAGAAACTTAGAATTAAGAGACTTTTAACTAGAAGAATAGCTTGCTTTGCTTGTAATGGATCTATCCTTCCCCAATACTTTTAAAGGAGAAGTCCATTTTCAGAGAAAATATGTTCAGAAATAAATGCAAATCATTTCACACTGTAGAAGCTAAATACTGCTTCATAAAAGTAAAGGAATAAAATTTTCCAATGTTGGATAAGAGAAATATGGACCTTGCTGGAGAGATTTTTCCCCAATGATATTTTTGGTAGGATGTCTATGGGAATAAATGATATATAAACCCCAGCATACTTGTCACAAAACAATCACTTGCTTCTGGCCTCTTACAAGGTCAGAGAAATATGGAGAGATTTTTCCCCAATGATTTTTGAGTAACAAGTCCATGGATATAAATAATATATAACAGCAAGAACTTTAAGTAACATAAGATTGAGCAGAGACAGATGCAGACTTTTCTCCTTTGCACAATGAAATCCAGCATGTCTTACTGTTTGATTAGATCCCATCAGAGGTAAAAGATCAGAATAAAGTCAAAGCATACAAGGAGATCTGGCAAACGTAATACCAGAGACCCAGAGGAGAAGTTTAGGTCAATATCCAACTGCTTTCTCAGTGCTGGAGCTTTAAGTTTAAGCCAAATAATTGGGTTAAGAACAATAAGATAGCAGTGGCAGGGATGAAAAATAACAAGGTTACAACCACTATTTCAACCTCCTACTTTCTTTTACCAGAAGAGCTGAATAAGGGGATGTAGGAATAAAGATATGTGACTGCTAGAATCTGTTGCTAAAACCTATGATTGGTGCTGCTAGGAAATAGTCAAATATTACAGAAATCAATGAGGTTTTCCTTACACAGGTTCAACATCACACTTTGGTGTAGGGTGTGAGCTGAAGTCTGCTCCTTCAGAAAAGGAGAAAAACTGTGAAATTATCCCACCAATTATCACATCACCTGGCTGGAAATATTGATATTGCACTTTCAGAGACTCACGAATGGCACAAACTGCAGAAGACATCACGCAATCTGTTGGTGGCAGCAGCATCAAACACACAAGAAGTCTTAGGGACAAGAATGACCCTTTCATGCAGCAGGCACAATGATTGCCCCTTAGTTTAACATCTACTGCTACTTTGATAGTTATCATTCAGCTGTTTAGTATGCCATGGTCTTTACCATTCTGGATCCTACCACTAGATGTATATGCATTGGTCTGCTGAATCCATGGATGGATGGATGGATAGATACACGTATACATACATACATACATACATACATACATACATACATACATACACACACACACACACACACACTAACCCTCCCTTTGATCAGTAGTTATATACCTGTATGCAATTAGAATAGAAAAGTATTTTTTTCACTTTGAGAGTAATAATAATCACCTTAAATAATCATAAGGTACGCAGTCACATTTTCCAAAACAGTGAAGTTAGCAAACTCTCAGAGGTAACTCTTCCTCCTTTTCTCCCCCCTCCTCCTCCATCACTGCTTTGTGCTTAATAATGATTGTTTTGTAGAAAGTACTGGAGCTCCTGAATGAAATGAGAGCTACAGATTAGATTTATTAGGAATATAATCATATATAATCATATTTATATTTGTTATTATTGTTATTTATATTTATTAGGAATAATTTATTAGGGATACACATACCATAAATTAAGATCTAATTATTAGATTTGATTGACTAGGAATAGATTTATTAGGTATATACATTTAATATATCTGTAGCGTAAACCCTGAAAGGGCCACTAGAGTCCAGATTCCTCTACTCCCTTTCTACACATACCCAGGCTCTTCCTTACTACACAGTCACTCGCCGGGTGTCTCAATGTCCATTGTTCTGGATGTCAGTTGGCTCTGATCTCTTGATCGGGCATTTCAATTCACCCACCTCAGGTCACCTCAATTATCTGCCAGGGAATCTGGCACCCGTCTGGTTACTTGCTTGCCCATTTATCTGGATCTCCACTCCCCTTGCCAGATTCCAGTCAACTCTCCCCTCAAAAGTCTTCCTGTCAAAACCTGACAGGAGCCCTTTTCTCTCCTTTCCCTACCCCTTCCTCCCTCAGCTGAAGCAGGGCTATTCTCAATAAAAATTACAACTTCTCAATTTCTAATCTTGTCTGAGATAAATGTCCCCTCTCAGCCTCAGGATTCCAGCCAACTCTTCCCTCAACAGTCTTCCCACCAAAACCTGACAGAACCTTTTCCTCTCCTTTTGCCACATCTTCCTCCTTCACTCAAAGCTCCAGAGTTAAACTAAAAAAAAAACTTATTAATTTCTAACCTTGCCTGAGATAAGATGCCCCCCCGCATTCAGTTTTTAGGATTTCAGCCAATTCTCTCCCTCAAAAGTCTTCCTTTCAAAACTCACTTCTCTTCTTTCCCCACTTATTTCTCACTCACCTGAAGCTCTGGGTTCTGTGCGCCCCCCCACTACACATGAAATTTTATCTATTTCTTAAATTAGATTTATTAGCTTTATTAGGAATATGTGTGTGCTCCAACTATGCATATATCTTTCTGACCTGTCTCAACAATTCTTTCATAAAGTTTTTTGTAGAATTCTTTTTGGTTTTTGTTAGGTGCGTATATATTTACTAGTAGTATCTGTCTTTGTCTATTTTTATCTCTAGTATTAATATTCTACCCTTAACGTCTGCATAAATTTGCTTTGCTTCTATCTCTTCTCTGATATATGTCACCACCACCCTTTTTTTCCCCCAGCCAATGCAGTATGGAGTTTCCCCAATTTATTAAATTTGAAATACTTTTTGTCTTGATTCTTAATATGTACCTCTTGGAGACACACAATATCTATATTTTGCTTAACCAGTTTTGATAGTATTTGTTTTCTCTTAACTACAGCATTTAATCCATTTACATTTATTGATAGTAGTTTTAGTTCTTTTTCCATATTTTTATTAGTCTATCTATGCCTAGTTCCTACTAGTTTGTTTTGCTATTCGTTTGGGATATGGTTCTAATGCCTTCTTCCTTTTGAGATTCTTGTGTTTCTTTTTTTTTAGAATTTAAAAAAAACTTTATTTACAAATATTAAAAACACGAACATACAAATACACAAAACATAAAGACACAACAATGAGCCATGCGCTTTCTTCATTTAGTTTGGATATCAGATTGGATATACATTTTAACTTTAAAAATAGATTATATATAACTGTGTTCGTTACCCATTGTTCCCGTTTGTTTGGCTTAGGTTATAATTTTAATTATTCTATATAACCTTCCTGATCACTGTATATTGGCATATATTGTCTATAACACCCTTATGTCCATTTAAATACCCTGTATTTCCTGGGTTCCTTTTTCCCTCGGTGTTCTTTTTGCATTTTGTTCCACCCAATCATACCATCTGTACCATATCTTGTAGTACTTTGAATCCTCCTTTTCATTTAATTTGAGTGTTAATCTTTCCATTTCTATACATTCATATGTTTTCCTAATTATATTTTGTATAGATGGCATAATAGGTTCTTTCTATTTCTGTGCTAGCGAGACTCATGTGGCTGTTAATAAGTGTGTAATCAAGTATTTATTCTTGGGGGGGGGAGATTTCCTTTAATCATTCCCAGTAAGAATAGTTCTGGTCTCCACTCCAGTTCACATTTTGAGACTTCCTCTATCCAATTTTTTATTTCTATCCAGTATTTCTTCGTTTTCAGACATGTCCACCACAAGTAAAAATATGTACCAATTTCATCTTTGCACTTCCAACACTTAGGGTTTGAGGCTGGAAATAACTTCGCTAATCTAGCGGGTGCCAAGTGCCATCTGTACATCATTTTATACTGATTTTCTTTGTATGCCACCGATTTTGTATATGTCAAATTTTTCTGCCAAATCTCTTCCCAGTCATTCAAATCCAAGCTATATCCAATATTTTTTCCCATGCCAACATTGGCCCCTTCACTAATTGCTCTGTCATTTCCTGTTCTAAGACCTCTGCCCTCCAGCCAACACTTTTTGCGAGTGACCAGAGAGGTAGGAGGAGAACCACCACAAAATGATGCCTCCCACCCCCAGCCCCCTGAGGCGCAGCAATAAGATGCCATGATAAATGGTATCAAAAGCCGCTGAGAGGTCTAATAGGACTAGGACCAAGGAATGCCCCCTGTCCCAAGCCCGCCAGAGATCCTCCACCAGTGCAACCAATGCCGTCTCCATACTGTACCCGGGCCTGAAGCCCGATTGATATGGATCTAGGTAATCCGCTTCCTCCAGGAACCCTGGAAGCTGACGAGCCACTATGCTCTCAACAACCTTCGCCACAAAGTGAAGGTTGGAGACAGGAGAAAAGTTATTCAAAATGGCTGGGTTCAAGGCAGGCTTCTTAAGGAGGCGCCTCACCACTGCCTCCTTCAGGGTGGCAGGGAAGGATCCCTCACTCAATGAAGCATTGACCACTGCCTGAGGCCAGCCACGTGTCACCTCCCGGGTAGCATAAACCAGTCAGGAGGGACATGGGTCCAATAAACACGTGGTAGAACTCAGCCCCTGCATGATCCTGTCCACTTCATCTGGAGTCACAGGCTCAAACTCATCCCAGATAGTATCTACAAGACCCGTCGCTACTCCCTCGTCAGACTCTAGCCAGTCGGAGTCCAGACCAGCCCGGATCTGAGCAATCTTGTCCAGAGATGTTGACTAAACTCCTCGGCCCACCCCTGCAGAGGGTCCTCCCTCACCCCCTGGTTAAGGAGGGAATGGGTGACCCTAAGCAGGGCGGCTGGTTGGTTATCTGCAGATGCAATGAGAGCAGATAAGTAAGTGTACTTCGCTGCTCCCATTGCCGCGAGATAAATCCTCGTAAAGGATCTTAACTGGGATCAGTCAGATTGGGACCGACTGGACCTCCAACTGCTCTCTAGGCCCCTCCTTCCACGCTTCATCTCCCAGAGCTCCATGGAGAACCAAGGAGCTAACCAAGTTCTGCATCCAGTCAGGGGCCGCAAACAGACAACACGGTCGAGGGCCTCTGAGGCAGCCCATTGCCAGGCGTCCACCAGGGCCTCAACCGAGCTGTGGGTAAGGGAGGCAGGAAACAACCCAAGCACCGCCTGAAACCCCTCTGGGTCCATCAGGCGCCTGGGACGGAACCACCTGGTCGGTTTGTATTTTATTGGTCAATTCCTCATGGTTTCTGGACATTATCTCCTACAACTTCACCATCGTTTCTTGAATCATTATGAGTGTTGATTGCATTGTTGGTGTATTCTGCGATTGGCTTGATTTTTCTCCATTTAGCATTCCATTAATTGTTCTCTGGGTTGATGGAGATGCTGTTGCTACTGATGGATTTGAGGATGTTTTCTTCCCTGCTCTTGAAGTAATTGTCGGTATGCTGGTCATCTCTTTCAGGATTTCTTTTTGGTCTCCTAAAATGTTATAAATGCTTTTCCAAATTGTCATACAATTACTTTGTAGTTAGCAATATTAAATCTTATCTTTCTGTCTTTTGAATCCAATATTTTAATTTATAGAAGATCCCTACAATTCTGTTTCTGTACTTTTTATATTATCAATGTTAATATCACTCACTATCTTATTCTCTCTAGAGACTAATTTCTATTTCTGAAAGATAAAAGTATCTAATCAATAATATGTTTCTATCGGGGTGGCATCTGACAGGGTTAACTACCGGTTTGTGGTGATTTATGATGTTTTACGATGTTTGGTGATTTACAATGTGCTTCTCTGCATGCTGCGTGCGCACCTGTAAATCTTCATCAGCAGCCTTTGAAATCTTGCTTTTTCACTGCAGCTGTGCCTCGCACAGCAGCTGAACTTGAAAAAGCAGGAAATAAAGATCAGGTAAGAGCCTGGGTGGGTGGGTGGGCCAAAACAGCAGCAGACATAGAACCGGTTCAATGTCTGCTGCTCTTCAGAACTGCTGATTCTACAGAGCCAGACAGAACTGGTTTCTATGTTTCTTATGCAATATTTCAATAATTATTGTCCATTCATATACACTCTAATAAATGTGATATAATATACAATATATGATATAATATAGTTGATATTAATATACAATTAACATAAATATTAATCCAAGTATATAAATCCTGATTATATTTTAACTATAAAAATATCTATCTGTCTGTCTATATATATCCAAAATTATTGTCTATTAAATCATCTATAGTACTTATACATAACTCCAGTTAATATTTGGCATTCAGTATAAATATAAATATAAAATATTAGTATAAATATAAATTAATTAATATAAACTAAGTATAAATTAATCTTATAAATTCAATAAAGCTTATCTATATTGTAGTTTTTTCCTAAAGATACCTCAATCTTTAAAATAATACAAATATTATAGGTTATATATCAATATTATATTTGATATTTCAAAACAATATATTGAAACAGTTATTTTGCAGTTGATTTTCTAATAGACTTATCCTCCAATTATTAAAGAGTTACTTAACGTTAGAGTGTTAGTTTCCAGTTCTGTTTCAGCTAATAATCCAATCTTCTGTTGTTAATTCTGGGCTTTCTATTGTCCTCCTGCTTGTTCAGTTATTAAGTTTTGTGATTCTACAGTTCGTTCCTCTGAGCTTTCACAGGTTTCACTAAATCTTCTTAAATTGCCTTATTGTTCTCTAAGCCCCCGAAGCTGTCAATTTCCCCCTTCTGCTTTCAGGCTTTTCTAAAACAAATCCACAATTCACAATCACCTCCGGAGCTCTCCTCTTCTATCCTCTTTCTGCTACAAACTTTCCCTTCTTCCAATTTCACTCCACACAGTCACATAGCTGATACTTTGTTGCTTTCAGCACCAGAAGGATTGAATCACTGGATTCTCCTTTCCCTCCCTCTCAAGTTTAAAGTCTTCTATTCTCTCTTTTTGGCTTTCCTAAGTTCTTTAGCATACAGCTGTTTCCTTTTGCGTTGCCACTTTTGTCACTAAAGCCTTCCCCCCAGAGCTCCCTCCCCTGTTGAGAATCTCTGGAAAGTTACTCACTTCAGGAGTTCGATCAAGTCTAATGCAATATGGGATTCTTTTCAAATATCACAGTCCGTTCTTTACAATTATTGCTTCCTGTTCAATTGTGACTAGTCATGGTTTTGCGTCCACCATGTCAGTATGACAGGGCAGGACACTCTCCATGCCGGGATCAAGGGAAATCTTTCAGTGTAGCGGGATGCTGGCTTCCTCCCCACCACACCCTTGGGTCCCCTTTGATTTGTGTTGCTCTCCAAGCTATCTGTGCCTTCGAAGGGCCCCCAATCATGGAAAAATCAGAGATAAAGGACAGAGCTAGTCCTCTCCCTCTGCAGCACCTAAGAGGTCATCACCGGAAGTCTCCAGTCTCTTATAGAGACTATAAAATACTATGTCTGAGATAATAAAAAAAATTTAAAAAGTAATATACTGCCATAAACATTTTTTGATATGCTGGAGGAATTGAACTTAATAGATGTATGCAGAACATTAAACTCCATGGAACAAAAATTTACATACTACTCAAATCCACATAAATCTTATTCAAGAATTGATATCGTATGAACAAATATTGACTTAGGTAAAGAAATAGAGAAAATTGAAATTCTCCCAAACACATGGGCTGACCACAACCCCATTACAGTAAGTTGCAGAGGCCAGAAAAAGAAAAGAAAAAGATGGACACCCCCAGATATTACTAGAAGAAGAATTTATTTAAAAAATCTCAAATGAATTGACAATATTTTTTGACATAAATAAAAAACAACAAACATCTTTGCAAACCCTATGGGACACAATGAAAGCAAATACCAGAGGGGTAACAATATCTTACCTTGCAAAAAGAAACAAGAAGAAATGGTGGCAACAAAATACATTACAATTAGAGATTGGAGATTTAGAAAAATTAATGCAAAAAAACCCAGGGAGTAATCAAATTAAGGAACAAATGAATTTGGCCAAACACAAATTAAACCTATTAGAACAGGAAGATATTGTAAGGGATCTTAAATTTATGAAACAAATTTATTTTGAAAATACAAACAAGCCAGGGAGATGGCTGGCCTATAACTTGAAAAAAGAAAGAGAAAAGAGAGTAATACACCAGCTTCAAGATGAATTAGGAATACTACAAAATAATGAAGAAGAGAAAAAAAAGATTGCCCTAAAATATTTTGAAGATCTCTATAGACAAAAAATAATAGAAACAGACAAAATAGATCAGTATTTAAAAACAGATAGAATATCGTTCACCAATGGAAGAAGAAAAAAGGAATATATTAAATTGAGAAATTAGATTAACAGAATTAAAGGAAGCAACCCAAAAAAAGAAGCCAAATAAGACCCCGGGGCCAAACAGCTTACCAGGGGAATTATATCATTAATCATCGGTATGTAATGAGGCCTTGTTAAATGCAAAAATATCGGAATCATGGAGGGAATCATATATTACCTTGATACCGAAAGAAGGTACCAATGTTAATCAAATCAAAAATTATAGACCAATATCGCTCTTGAAAATTTTTATGAGAATCATTGCAGGAAGGACAAAAAGGATTTTAAACAAAATTATACATAGTGATCAGAATGGATTTCTACCGCAAAGACAAATAAGAGACATTAGAATAGTAATGAACATATTAGAATATTATGAAATGCAACCAGGAAGACAAATGGCCCTTGTCTTTCTGGATGCACAAAAAGCATTCGATAATTTAAATTGGGAATTTATGGTATGTCAAATTAAGGAAATGAAGTTTGGAGACAGATTTGAAAAATTAATAGAAACAGCTTATTCTTCTGAAAAGGCCAATATAATAAATGGAGATATAACTAAAGCATTTAGAATAATAAAAGGAGTCCAACAGGAATGCCCATAGTCACCTCTGCTCTTTATTTTGACACTAGAGACACTATCAATAAAAATTAGGAATAATTCAGAAATACAAGGAACAAGAAATAAAAAGGAAGAGTATAAACTACAAGCATTTGCAGATGATTTGGGTTTTTTTATTGAGGAGCCACTAGAATCAGGCCCAATTTTGATAGAGGAATTAGAAAAATATGGAGAGATTTCAGGATTTCAAATCAACAGAAACAAAACCAAAATGCTAGTGAAACACATAACAATTAGAAATAAAAAGGAGTTAGAAAAAGTAATGAGACTACAAATCACAAACAAATTAAATATTTAGGAATATGGTTAACAGCAAAGTGCTTCAAAATAAAAGAAGACAATTACACCAAATTATACAATCAAGTTAAAAAAGATTTGGAAAAATGGGGGACTCTACAATTATCGTTATTAGGAAGAATAGCAACTATAAAAATGAATGTCCTGCCAAAGATTTTATATTTATTTCAAACAACTCCAACAAAATTAGATAAGAATTTTTTTAGAGAACTTAATAGAATAATCACAAAATTTGTTTGGGCAGGCAAAAAAGCCTGAATAAAGTTAAAAGATTTACAGGATAGCAAAAGGAGAAGTGGCCTTGGGCTTCCAGATTGGGAACCATACAATATGGCAGCAATACTTGTATGGATATGAGATTGGATCAATCTGAGGAAAAAAAGAATATTAACCATAGAAGAGCATGACATACAAAGAGGATGGCGTGTCTTCCTATGGGACAAAGAAAACAATCCGTATCTATACTTTTACAGGCATAAAATAAGAAATGTGCTCATACGATCATGGAAACAAATAAAGAATAAATATTATTTGAAAATTCCAAACTGGGTATCTCCCTTGGAAGCAGTAATCCAACCCAATATAATGGAGGTTAAGAAAAGAGCTAGGTATAGGGAAATTCTAGATGACCAATGGAACTTAAAGAGCAGACAGAAATTGGAAGATCAGGGAATAAAACTGGATTGGTGGACCTATATGCAAATTCAAACAAGATATAAAAAAGACAGTGAGGAATTTGGAATAGATAATGAAATACAAAAACTAGATAAAATCTTGATTGGCCCAGATGAAAAATTATTATCAAAGTTATATAAACATTTATTAGAATTTGAAAGAGTGGAAGAAATTGTGAAAGGAACGATGATTGCATGGGGTAGGAACGTTGGACATACTATTGATCTGGAAGAATGGAAAAAGATTTGGAATGTGGATTATAAAATAACTAAATTGGCGGCATATAAGGAAAACCTACATAAAATGTTCTACCATTGGCATTTGGCACCTTCAAGACTGGCGAAGATTTACCCAAACTTAAAACCAAATTGTTGGAAGTGTGGACAACAACAAGGTACCTTCTTTCATTCTTAGTGGATATGCCACAAAGTGAAAAAATATTGGAAAATGATTCAAACGTGGTTAGAAGAGTTAACTAAAAACAAAATTGATTTTGTCCCAGAATTATTCCTCTTAGGAATAATAAAAAACTATAATAGAAGATAAAATATCTTATATTACATATATTAACAGCAGCAAGAATTTCATATGCTCAGTACTGGAAGGAAAACTCTATATCACCTGAAGGCTTAATAATCAAAATATTTTTAGAGTGTGTGGAAATGGATAAATTAACTATGGAACTAAAAGGGAAAACAGACACAGAATACAATGCAGTATGGGAAACATGGTTTATTTGGATAGATAGATATATAAGAATTGTAAATAATGTATATAATAAATAAGAGTAGAACCAGTAGTTATGAAGAGCAAGTAGACATAGAACACAGTTCTATGTATAACTTTGATGTTGCATAAAAAAAAAATAATGGGCTATTAAATGAAAAAATTTCAATGCTTCTCGGCACGCAGCGCTGCTCAGCTGTCCAGGCACCAAGCTGATGAATATTAACAGGCATGTGAGCAGCGTGCAGAGAAGCACATCAGAAATCACCAACCTCAGAAATCACTGAACCGGTAGTTAACCCTGTCGGATCCCACCCCTGTATAGATAATAGATATAAACATAGAAATTGTAAATAATGTAAATAATAAATAAGAGACTATGGAAGTATTATGCATTGTAAGTTTTGATTTGTCACTTAAATGTATATATAATGTCATAGCACTGTTTAATAACTATTGGTAATATGTATAAATGGAAAAAAATTCAATAAAGCACTATTTAAAAAAAGGAATATGTGTGTGCACTCAAGTCAGTTCTGATTAGAAGGACAAGTTTGCAGAAGGCATTCTATGTTTCTAAATACTTTTGGGGTGGAAAAATGGGAGGAAACAAATTATATCTGATAAAAGATACATTTTCAAGTTCCTACAGAGATGTGGAACTCTGAATTTGCTTTTCTTCCTTTAAGTTTTTCTGCTATATATTTTAAGTATTCTCATCTTTTCCTCTTCCTTTCCTTAAAGCTTTGCAAATATGAAAATATATTTGCCCCATATATGGTTAAATGATATGGCTTATATGACTGATTTTGTAGCAATCATTCCATTTTTTTAACTCTGAACAATTGCTAGAAATTTTGACTCAGCAAAATAATACATTTTATTTAGAGAAAGTGCATGATAAAATAAAACAGACTGAATTATAGAAGGTTCTGCTTCTATAATTCTTCTGAATGACATTGAAGCTTGGTTGCTGGATGGACCAAGATACCTTGATGTCACAGAAGTAAAATATATTTGAGAATGTGCAGGATATTTTGAGAATAGTTCAAAACTTAGTAGGCAGTAGTTCACCTATTAAATAATGGTATTACTTAATGTAAAATTTAGTATTCAATAATACACCTAATAAATAAGGTGTCAGGCCCCTGTCGGAGTCTGAATCTGAGGAAGAAGATGAACAGCTGACAGAGAACAGGAGTGTGGCTCCATTGGCTGTGGAGGAAACTGGGGAAGGGCAAAGTCCAGCTGGGCAGAGCAGAGAGAGGTAGAACAAGGAGAGGGAGTTCAGAGGAAGACCCAGGTCCACCCCCTCTTCATCCTACAGTATACAAGGAGGAATGGAGAAGAGAACAATGTGGGTTGCATGGCTTACAGAGGAGGAAAGGGCCCTGATTCCCTTCATTAGCCACACTTGGGAAGAGAGTTTAAAAGAGATGCAAGCTGAGAGTGGTGGCTGCTGGGAACAAATGTGATTTTATCTTGTGTTGACTGTGGTTATCTGTGTTTGTGGAATCCTCCCAACCAGGTTGATTTACTGCCATTCCTTCACGTCTGGAATTCCTTCTCTTGCCCTGTTGGATTAATTACCTTATCTTGCCTTGATTGGACATATAATTAAAGTTTTTGTTGACAACATGCTGGATGTGAATCTCTACAGCCACAGGCTGTTCCAGGGAGAGTTTTTCTTCAGCCCAGAAAGTAACCAGGACTTTGGGGGCAAAGTTGGAGCTAATAAAGGGATTGTAATAATAAAGGGACTGTATTACTTTTGTGCCATGCCCCAGGCCATTACATAAGGTATTTATTGATAAATGTGTCATTCTTCCAATAACATTAAAAGTGTGTTAGCTGACAATATGAATATATGTTCATCCTTATATGCAATATTTATTTATTTATTTATTTATTATTTATAATTGGACTTATATGCCGCCCTCTCTCCGCAAGGACTCAGGGCGGCTCAGAATTAAAACAGTACAACAATCAATAAATATTTAAAACAAAATTAGATCGATAAGCCCAATTGCTAAAACCCATTAAAATACTTTAAAAAACCCAGGAGGTCAGTCCAGCCCGGCCTGTTCAAACAGCCAGGTCTTCAGATCGCAGCGGAAGGAGTGGAGATCAGGAGCCAACCGGAGCTCTAGAGGGAGTTGGTTCCACAGGGCAGGGGCCGCAACAGAGTAGGCCATTCCCCGGGGCACCGCTAGCCGACATTGTCTAGCCGATGGTACCCCGAGGAGTCCCTGTCTGTGTGCACGCACAGGGCGATCGGTGTTTGATGTTGGCAGAAGACGCTCCCGCAAGTACCCCGGACCCGTATCGTAAAGGACTTTGAATGTTAACACCAACACCTTGAATCTCACCCGGAGGGCAACTGGCAACCAATGCAGCTCGCACAGGAGGGGTATAATATGGGAGTATCGGGAAACTCCCATTACAACCTGCGCAGCCACATTCTGCACCAGCTGAAGCCTCCGGATGGTATGCAAGGGCAGTCCTAAATAGAGAGCATTGCAGTAGTCAAGTCGAGACATCACAAGTGCATGAGTGATCGTGTGAAGGGCATCTCAGTCCAGATACGGGCATAACTGGCGAACCAGTCAGACCTGGGCAAAAGCCCCCCTGGCCATGGCCCCCACCTGCTCCTCCAAACTAAGCCATGAATCCAAGAGGACTCCCAGGTTCTAAGCCCTATCCACAGGGGGCAACACCTCCCCCCTCTGACCAAAGATGGAATCAACTGACTGGGCTGAGATGCCTGTATGCACAACCACTCAGTCTTAGCCGGGTTGAGCTGTAGTCCATTCCTGCCCATTCAGGTCCGTACCTCATCCAGACAATGGGTCATCATGGAGAGGGAATCAATGATTTGGCTTGGGGTGGAGATATATAACTGGGTATCATCAGCATACTGATGATATCTCACCCCAAAACCACGGATGATCTCACCCAGCGGTTTCATATAGATGTTGAACAGGAGGGGAGAGAGGACCTACCCCTGAGGAACCCCACATGTGAGTGCCCTCAGGGCCAACCTCTGCCCTCCTGCCAGCACCAATTGCGAACGCCCCGAGAGGTAGGAGGAGAACCACTGCAAAACAGTGCCCTCCACTCCCAACCCCCTGAGGCGCCGCAATAGGATACCATAGTTGATGGTATCAAAAGCCGCTGAGAGATCTAATAGGACTAGGACAGAGGAAAATCCCCTGTCCTGAGCCCTCCAGAGATCATCCATCAGCGCGACCAATGCCGTCTCCATGCTGTACCCAGGTTGGAAGCCCGACTGATATGGATCTAGATAGTCCGCTTCCTCCAGGAAAAGCGGAAACTGCTGAGCCACCACACTCTCAACAACCTTCACCAAAAAGCGAAGGTTGGAGACTGGATGAAAGTTGTTTAAAACGGCTGGGTCCAGAGCAGGCTTCTTCAGGAGGGGTCTCACCATTGCCTCTTTCAAGGCGGCAGGATAAAACCCCTCCCTCAGTGAGGCATTAACAACTGCCTGGAGCAAGCCGCACGTCGTCTCCCTGGAGGCATATACCATCCAGGAAGGACACGGGTCCAATAAACAGGTGGTGGAACTCAGTCGTCACATAATCCTGTCCACTTCATCCTCAGAAACAGGATCAAACTCAGCCAATATGGTTGATTTAGGAATTGTTTGATTTTAATCAAATAGTATGACTATATTATATGTTTGCTTTGTGAGCTGCACCTCCTCACAACAGGCTTGCTGGTGTAATTCATGCCATCTACAACATCTTTCATGGCATGGGAGCAGGATATTTGTGGGACCAATTATCTCCAATTGTTTCTGCTTGAACAATCAGAACAGATCCAGCAGGGCAAATGGAGCCAGCTGTCAGGGACAGGAGACGTGCGAGCAGGAGACTCTGTGAAATACAAACCTCTACCTCCACTTTTCAGGACTCTTTGGAGTCAAAGGGAGACTCATAGGGTTTCCTGAAGGTGTGGGGGTTCTGAAGATCCTACATGATGGTGATTCATGTCAGAGAATGGAACATAACCTGGAACGAGAGAGCAGAGGAAGGACGACCAACAATGGCCATCCACGAAGGCTGACAGCCAGTCAAAATAGCAGTGAAATAGCAGAACAACAGTGCAATCAAACTGAGGACTTTGACAACCTTAAAGTGAGTAAAACAAAAGGAAATGCAGTAGCAATTTTTTAAAAAAAAAACCCAGAAATTGGAGCCAGCTCTAACTAGTAGTGAATGGAGCGGCAAGATAAATGGAGGGTGGAATGATCAGAAGAGGATAGGGAAGCCACACAAAAAAACCTGTAGGTCGGAGTGATGAGAAGATTTGATACATTCAGTTGCAAAGAATAAAATTGGAGTGGGGATTGGAGTGGCTTTGAAAAGTGAATTTTGGACTTTACATGGACAGTGGAAATATTTAATAGGCATTGGGAATGTGAGAGCTTGGTGCAGAGAGCAGAGAAGAAAGATCGGAGGGAATCCAAAATAATTAATTTAGAAAGTTGATAATTGACAACCAAAGAGGCTGGACTAGACTTTTGCTTTCTGATCTTTTCCCCCCTTTTCCCCCCTTTTTTGGATTGAGAACAGAGGGGTTTTTTTTTTGAGCGAAGAAGCTTTGAACTAAAATGAATGGTATAGAGAGAATGAGACAGGAAATCTAAAGATGACAGAGAAACATTGTGGTGGTGTGTGAGGGACACCTGCTGGTTATTGAGGAAAAGGAAGAATGGTTTAAAGCTAAACAGTAACAAACTGTAACAGATTATTTTAAAAAACAGGACATTTTTGATCTGTAAGATGTTGGACACCTTGTCTCTTATATTAAAAATCCTATTAAAAATTAGAATTTTTGACACTTGAGAGTGACTCTAATGTCTTCTGTTTCTCTCCAGAGTTAGAGACGTGGAAACTTTTTGATATTTGAAATTGATAATATTATATAGATATATACTATATTTGTAGGTCTTGGTGTATTCGAGTCTTGTCCCGTGTAAGATTGAGAATACCTTGGCAACGTTTCGACGAAATCTCATCTGTCATCTTCAGGCTGTAGACACCAGCCTTAAGATGGCGGATGAGACAAACGCTGCCAAGGTATTCTCAATCTACACGGACAAGACCAATACACCAAGACCTACATACCTTTACCCATGAAAATCTACGAAAACAAATATATTATATTTGTTTCTAGATTTATATATTGATATATTTGCTTTTAAGTTCTCTGCTATTGGATTGATAGTATATATTATATATATTATGAGTTAATATACTTAAAACTTAACTCTCCTAATATATTATATTCTATTACTATCATACTATATAACATATTCATACCGATATTTAATAATATATTATTGAAAGTTTATTGATATTGATATTATTGTCATAGTAATTTGATTAGAATTAATTTTTGGGAATAGGAGTAATATAAGAATAACAGCATAAACTTATTGGTATATTATTGATTTTAATAACTGAAAAATTGAGACTATTGAGTATCTAATAAGGAATTAAGTAAGTATTAAGTAATTATTGACTATTGACTATAGTTTATTGAATTTTAGAGTATTTAATAGTGGGGAGGAGTAATAGAAAATCATTGTTACTATTAGTATAATTATTACTAGAAAACTGTTATAAGAAGATTGAAAGAAGATATTCACTGTAGTACATTGTGCTGTAAAATAAAGGGAAAGCAAAGGTTGATAGAAGTGGAGGGCTCTGACAAGAAAGAAAAAGACTGGGAGAGGTGGATAAAAAATAATATTGTGATAAGTCTGCTTAAAATGACTAACAATGCAAATCTGTCCAAGATAGGAACAGAAAAAAAGATACCCACACAAACAATGACACCATTGACAACAGCAAGTCCCTCCACACAAAGGGCTATTAATGAAATGCTACCAAAAGAATGATCAAACTGCCAAAAGAAAGATCAAAAGATCTACAAGGCCTAATGTTGAATATGCAAGAAATGATGGTGAAAAACCATGAGGACATGAAGAAAGAGATAGGGGTTGTGAGAACTGAATTAATAAAAAAAAATACAAATAATAGATGAAAAATTTGAATGTTTCCAGCAAGAGGTGCAAAAAAATCAAGAGAAAATAGTAGAAATAGAGACAAGGATTTAGAAGGAGGAAAAAAATGGTTGATGACTTAACTGAAAAATTGGAAAAAGCAAATAAAGAGTTAGAGACAACCGTAATTTTTTTGGAGGTAGAAATGGCAGCCCACTATTTGAGATTCCAAAATCTAAAGGAAGAAAAAGGGGAAGATCTATTGGATGTGATAGCGGATACCCTTACAAAAGCATTGGGGATGGAGAAAGAAGAGATGTTAACAGAAATGGATGACTTGTATAGGGTCCACACAAACTATGCAAGGAGGCACAAGAGGAGTCCATGTTCGACTAGTTAAAAAATCGATTTGTGACAAAATTTTGTATAGAAGAGATGACCCAATTGAACATGGTGGAAAACAGATAACTGTTCTAAAATAAGTACTGAGGAGAGACTTAAGAAGACCCTATCATTTTTAACAACAAAATTGATAAAATATAATTTTTATTTTAGATGGCTGACACTGGAGGGATTATGGTTACGTGGCAGGAGAAAAGATATCAACTAGTCACACTTGACAAAGCAGAGGAGTTCTATGATCAACAATTTACAAATGAAGAAGAGACAGAAGAGGCAGTTGTAGAAAAAGAAACAACAGAAGAAAGAGGAATAGAAACAACAAACATAGAAGGAAGCTCATTAAATAATAAAGATAGACAATATGGAAGATGAGGAAAAATGGAAGAATGCGAAAGTACAGATAAAGAGCCTAAAGAAATTAGAATGACAAGGAGTACCAGACAAAGAAATAGATAAAAGAAGAGAAGGAAGTGAATTGATATCGATGAATATTAATGGTATAAACTCTCTGGTGAAAAGGAAAAAAGTGTTTAATAATTTACAATGGTTAAATGTTGATATAATATCCCTACAGGAAGTGCATATAAAAGAAAAACAAAAGTATTTGTTAGATCATAAAAAATTAGGGAAATTTTTTTTTGTCACTAGATGTGCAAAAGAAAAGAGGTATGGTATATATTGGATTTTGACCAAAGAAATTTTCAGAGATAAAGAAGGTAGGATTTTGATGGTGGAGATTGAACCAGAAAACAGAAAGATACTATTGGTTGAAATTTATGCACCAAATGGACCACAAGAAACATTGTTCCAAAAATTATATAATAAAATTAAGGATTTGCAATACAAGGAAGTTTGTCTTTTGGGTGATTTTAATGCGGTTATCGATAAAACATTGGATTAGAAAGGCAACAATATTAGAATAAAGAAGAAAAAAACACAACCAATTTTTTTTATGATTTGTTAAAGGAACTTAAGATTTATGATGCATGGAGAAAAAGATACTAAGAAAAAAAAATAAACAATTTACCTACTATTTTAATTGATACCATAGTCAAGATTAGATATGGAATGTTCAAGATTAGATATGACATAGATTTCCAAAAAACTCATTTCAGAAATAATAGACATTAATATAGAGACAAACTTATGGGTGGACCATAGTGCCATTAGGTTTAGTTGGAAGGGGCAAAGAAAAATTTCAAGATGGACATTGCAAAGTTCAATTTTAAAAGAAGAAAGTTTTAGGTGCAAATTGGAGAGAGCATTGAAGCTTTTTTTAAAGAAAGCAAAAAGGACACCTCTCCACAAAATAATATAATAATAATAATATAACAAAGTGTTTATGAGAGGGGTGGCAATAAACTACATGGCAAAAAAGAGTAAGGAGAAAAAGCAACACCAAAAAACACTAGAAGAGTAATATAAGGGCTTGGAGATGAAGTCACAAGATGAAACCCCCACCCCAAAAAACAAATAAAATTACAAATGGATTCAATAAAACACAACATAAACTTATTGGAAAAGGAAGAACTAGCCCAACAATTGAAAGCAACAAAGCAATATCAGTTTGAGAATGCTAATAAGCCAGGACGTTGGTTGGCCTATAAATTGAAAAAACAAAAAGAAAAGAGGTGGATTACTAAATTAAGAAATGAGCAGGGGGAGATATGTTACCACGAAGAAGATAAAAGAAAGATAATTCAAACATTCTATGAGAAATTATATAAAGAAGACTACCTAACAGAGGAAAAAGTGACAAACTGCCTAAACAAGCAGAACTTCTGAGAATTTCAGAAGAAAAAAATATGTTGAATGGAAAAATAAGATTAGAAGAGGTAAACTGGCTGATAAATAAACAAAAAAAATGATAAGGCACCGGGGTCCAGATGGACTCCCAGCAGAACTCTAAAAGATGCAACAAGATATATTAAGCAATGAATTACTCAAAATATTCAGTGAAGTTTTAGATGAGGCGAAAATTCCACAATCTTGGAATGAGGCTATGATTACAATTATCCCCAAAGTAAAAAAATGACCAAACAAACATTGGAAATTATAGGCCAATATCTCTTAAATGTAGATTATAAAATTTTTGTAACTATAATAGCGGATAGACTTAAGAAAATTTTAAATAAATTTATTCTACAGATCAGAATTTCTTCCACATAGACATCTTAAAAATAATATAAGGGCAATACTGGACATTATAGAGTATTATGAAGAACATATTTGTGATCAGGTGACATTATTGTTTTTAGATGCTAAAAACAATGTAAAATGGAATTTTATCTTGCAACAAATTAAATATATGGATTTCGGACAAAAATGTTTAAATGTGATTTTGGCAATATACGATAAGCAAGAAGCTAAAATATTGGTGAATGGGGGAATAACAAATACATTTGAAATACAAAAAAAAGGAAGGCAGACCAAAAAAAATACCTGGGGATTAGGATCTCTGTACAACACTCAAAAATGACAACTATAATCCATTAATTAAATGAATAGCAGAAGATTTGGAAAAATGGGATAAATTAAGATTATCTTTTATGAGTAGAATAGCGACCATAAAGATGAACATATTACCAAAATTATTATTTCTCTTCCAGAATGCTCCCATAAAATTGGAAAAAAAAATTTCTTTATGATCTGAATAAATTGACGTTGGGATTCATATGGCAAAAGAAAAAACCAAGAATCAAATTAAATTTGTTGCAAGATGGCACAGATAGGGGTGGATTTGGCCTACCTGACTGTGAATTGTATTATAGAGCTGCAATTCTAACATGGTTTAAAGATTGGGTAAACCACAAGAACAAAAGAATACTAACTCTAGAATTTTATAATTTACAGGCAGGATGGCATGCCTTTTTATGGCAGGACCAACAAGAAGGCCATAGATACTTTCAAAGACACAAAATTAGGCAGACACTCTTAATGGTATGGAACAAAACTAAAAGACAAATTTATGTAGAAACACCAATATGGCTATCTACATTGGAAGCTTTGAAGTACCCACACCTACTCTGACAAGGAAAAATTATTACTCATGAGGACATTTTAAATGATAGAGAAGAATTATGATCGAGGCAGGATTTGAAAGACCAAGGTGTGGACATAGAATGGTGGGCTTATTTACAACTCCAATTGAGACATGGGAAAGATATGAAAGAATGGGCATAAAACACAATTAGATGAACTACTATTGGGAACTGATGAGAAATTGATAAAAAGATTTATAAAGTGTTATTAGAATGTAAATTAGAGAAAGAAAAAGTTAAAGAAACGATGATGGCATGAATGAAAGATTTTGGATATAGTATAAATTTGGATGACTGGCAAATTTTATGGGAACGAAACAAAAAAATGATTTTGGCCACATTATTTAAAGAAAATTTATATAAATTGTTTTATAGATGGCACATTCCACCATCAAAATTGGCTAAAATGTACCCAAATCTTTCCCCTGTGTGTTGGAAGTGTAATAAGGAAAATGGAACGTATTATCATTTATGGTGGAATTGCAAAGAAGCCAAATGTTTTGGCAGAAAATCCAGAAATGGTTAGAAGAGATGTGTAAAATTAAAAGAGAACATAGACCCAAATTTTTCTTGTTAGGAATTAACGTGGGAAAATATGACAAAGATATTATATAACTAATAATTCATGTAATCACAGCTACAAGATTAGACTATGCCCAACTGTGGAAATCCAAGGAAACTCCAAGTGAAATAGAAATAATTAGGATAGTTTGGATGTGCACAGAAATGGACAAATTTATAAAAGAATTTAAAAAGGATGAATCAGATTACTACAAAATATGGGATAAGACACCTATGCAGGAGGAAGTGATTAAGAAGATTTTGGACTGTGCCAAAATGTGTAGATTAACATTTGAAATTAGGGACCAAGAAGAAAAGCAGTTTTATAAGATATGGAATATGTTCTATCAATGGTTAGATAAAAAAGTTTGGTAATATATTTTTGGGAATATAAAGATAGAATTGTTGAAACAATATAGAGATCATAATATGATAGAGGATTAATAATAATGATTATAGTTTTTCCTGTTTGTAATATTGAGTATGAATAATGAGGGGAAGGCACTGTGATTTTTGAGCGACCGACATACTTGAAATTGATATGGATTTATGTGTTGTATGTTTGTTTGTTACGTTTGTTTTTTTGGAGAAATAAAACCTTTATTTAAAAAAATGGGATAAGTTTTATCACTTGTTGGAAAAGAGGAAGGATCAAGAAAATAAGAAATGATTAAGGTTTATGTAAATATCATATACTATGTATATAGAATGTAAATATGTACTATTTTCTGAAATTTAGCAATGTAAGACAACTATATGGGTTAGGATGATTGCACCATGTTCATTGTTTTTAAATGTCTTTTTCTTTCTTTTTTGTGTTTGTTTAATAATTTTTTTAAAAGAAAGAACAGATCCAGCAGGAGTACCATGTTCTGGGTACTGTCTACTGGCTGTTTTTAGTGGTATTTATTTATTTATATTTATTTATTTATTTTATTTTGACTTGTATGCCGCCACTCTCCAAAAGGACTCGGGCTGGCTCACAGATAAAAACACTGAACAATAAATTATTTTAAAAGAAATTAAACTAGACAAGCCAAAATACAACTATAAAACCGAATTAAGATTGAATTAAAACTCACCCTTTCCCCCAGGAGATCAGTCCAGCCAAGCCTGTAAAAACAACCAGGCTTTTAGATTGCGTTGGAAAGAAGAGAAATCGGGAGTCAGCCGGAGCTCAATGGGTAGTTGGTTCCATAAGGTGGGAGCCGATACAGAAGAGGCCCTTCCCCGGGGCACCACCAGCTAACATTGTCGCGCGGCCGGTACCCCGAGGAGTCCCAGCCTGTGTGCTTGCACAGGGTGACCAGTATTTGATATCAGCAGGAGACGCTCCTGCAAGTACCCTGGACCCATGCCATGAAGGACTTTGAATGTTAACGTCAGAACCTTGAATCGCACCCGGAGGGCAACCGGCAACCAATGCAGCTCACGCAGGAGGGGCGTAACATGGGAGTATCGGGAAACTCCCATCGCAACCCACACAGCTGCATTCTGCACCAGATGAAGCCTCCAGATGGTATGCAAGGGCAGTCCTACATAGAGAGTGTTGCAGTAGTCGAGTCGGGACGTAACAAGTGTGTGAGTGACCGTGCAAAGGGCATCTCGGTCCAGATAAGGGCGCAGCTGGCGAACCAGCCGAACCTGGGCAAAGGCCCCCCTGGTCACAGCTCCCACCTGCTCCTCCAAACTGAGCCGTGAATCCAGGAGAACCCCCAGGTTCCGCGCCCTATCCACAGGGGCAACACCTTTGGCAATGGCCAAAGATGGAATATATTCACTGGAGCGAGATGCCTGTACACACAGCCACTCAATCTTGGCTGGATTGAGCTGTAGTTTGTTCCTGCCCATCCAGATCTGTACCGCATCCAGACAACGGGACATCACAGAGAGGGCATCACTGATTTGGCTTGGGGTGGAGATGTATAACTGGATATCATCAGCATACTGATGATACCTCACCCCAAAACCCCGGATGATCTCACCCAGCAGCTTCATATAGATGTTGAACAGGAGGGGTGAGAGGACTGACCCCTGCGGGACCCCACATGTGAGAGCCCTTGGGGCCAACCTCTGTCCCCTGCCAACACCGATTGCAAATGCCCCGAGAGGTAGGAGGAGAACCACTGCAAAACAGTCCCTCCCACTCCCAACCCCTCAAGGCACCGCAATAGGATACCATGGTCGATGGTATCAAAAGCTGCCAAGAGATCTAATAGGACCAGGACAGAGGAAAAACCTCTGTCCCGTGCCCTCCAGAGATCATCCACCAGTGCGACCAATGCCGTCTCTGTACTGAACCCGGGCCGGAAGCCCACTTGATAGGGAACTAGATAGTCCGCTTCATGCAGGAAAAGTGGAAACTGTTGAGCCACCACACTCTCAACAACCTTCGCTAAAAAACGAAGGTTGGAGACTGGATGAAAGTTGTTCAACGGCAGGGTCCAGGGCAGGCTTCTTCAGGAGGGTCTCACCACCGCCTCTTTTCAAGGCGGTGGGGAAGAGCCCTCCCTTAATGAAGCATTGACTACTGCCCGGAGCCAGCCGCACATGACCTCCCTGGCGACATACACCATCCAGGAAGGGCACGGGTATCCTTTTGCGTCGCCTCCGGGGGTTGGGAGTGGGGGGCAATGTTCTTCAGTGGTTCTCCTCCTACCTCTCGGGGCAGTCGCAATCAGTGTTGGTGGGAGGGGTTTGGTCGACCCTGAGGGCTCTCTCTTGTGGGGTCCCGCAGGGGTCAGTCCTTTCCCCTCTCTTATTTAATATCTACATGAAACCGCTGGATGAGATCATCCGTGGTTTTGGGGTGAAATTCCATCAGTACGCTGATGATACTCAGCTGTACCTTTCCACCCCAGGCCAGATCAGTGATGCCCTCTCCCTGATGTCCCGGTGCTTGGATGCGGTACGGATCTGGATGAGTAGGAAAATGCTCCGACTCAACCCGGCCAAGACTGAGTGGCTTTGTGTATCGGCGTCTTGGCCCAGTCAAGACTTTCCATCTTTGGCCATAGGGGGGGAGGTGTTACTCCCTGTGGATAGGGCGCGGAATCTGGGGGTCCTCCTCGATGCACGGCTCCAGTTGGAGGAGCAGGTGGGGGCCGTCGCCAGGGGGGCCTTTGCCCAGCTCCGTCTTGTTCAACAACTTCGCCCTTTTCTGGACCGGGACGCCCTACACACAGTTACTCATGCCCTTGTCATCTCAAGACTCGACTACTGCAACGCTCTCTATTTAGGACTGCCCTTGCATACCATCCGGAGATTGCAGTTGGTGCAGAATGCGGCCGCGCGGGTGGTGATGGGAGTTACCCGGTTCTCCCATGTTACCCCCCTCCTGCGTGGCCTGCATTGGCTGCCGATTGCGCTCCGGGTGAGATTCAAGGTTTTAGTTTTGACATTCAAAGTCCTACATGACATGGGTCCCCAATATTTGAGGGAGCGTCTTCTTCCAATAGCTAGTGCCGGCCACCCTGTGCGGGCTCATAGGCAAGGACTCCTCGGGGTCCCATCGGCGGGTCAATGCCGGCTGGTGTTTCCCCGACGACGAGCCTTCTCTGTCGTGGCCCCCGACCTCTGGAATCAACTGCCTCTGGAGCTCCGTCTGGCCCCTGATCTCCGCACCTTCCGCCGCGAATTAAAGACCTGGTTGTTTGACCAACCCGGGCTGTGACCCTTCCCTGGGGGGAGGGATGGGTTTTTTATCTATTTTTATTGTTGTGTTTTATATTTGGGCTTGTTTGGTTTAATGTTTTTTTAAAAATTTATTGTTCTGTGTTTTTAGTTGTGAGCCACCCCGAGTCTTCGGAGATGGGGCGGCATACAAGTTCAAATATAAATAAATAAATAAATAAATCATATTATCAATAATCAATAATCTTATTGATTTGAATGTATCTTACCCTTAAAGTTGTCAGGCCAAAAACTGCAAAGATGAAGAAATTATGACCAGAGATTTTGAAATACAAAGACTTCAATCTCTGTATAGCAAAATAATTTACTGAAATATCCTCATTAACTCTTTATGGGTTTAGCAGAATTTATAGCTGCTGTCTATTCCTTCTGGCATTTCAAGCTTGTCTAGTTGCTGTCTATTCCTGGCATTTCAAGCTTGTCTAATTTAAATATGTATTTGAAAGTTGCTAAAGTAATTAAAGCTATTTGTCATATAATTCACAAAGTAATACAAAACATAAGAAATATCTTAATTTGTCTATTAAACAGTCCCATTCATCAGACATCCACCCCCCCAAAATAGCATTTTCCCCTTAGTCTTCTCTTTTCTTAAATGGCATGTCCAGATTTTCAAATTTCCATAATCATTGTATCTGGGGAGCAGTCAGCCTTTATTTGATCCAGTGATTTATTTCCTGACTGGGAAATGCCCAGGCAAAGAGGAAGAAGGAATTAAGCAGGGAATTATTTCTGACTAAAATGGTCTGACTGAGATTCACATGTCTGTCTGTCTGTCTGTCTGTCTGTCTGTCTGTCTGTCTGTCTGCAGAGAATTAGCTTGAATAATTACAAAGTCATAAGCAATCAATGACCCACAATCTTCTAAACTCTACAGAACCTTATCTATCTGTTTCCAAGGGAAGGCAAGCAGTCTGGAGAGATTCCTGTATTATAGGTAACATTGCCATAAAATAGTCAATCAATCAATCAGAATAGAGCTGGAAGAATCTTGGAGGTCTTTTAGTCCAACCACTTGAACTAGTTGAACAAGTCGAACTAGTCAACTTGAACTCATCACATGTTGATCTACTGAACATAGTACATAAAATAATAAAGTTGGAAGGAACCTTGGAGGTCTTCTAATCCAACCCCCTGCTCAAGAAAGAGACCCTATACAATTTTAGATAATTTTTTGTCCAGTCTCTTTTTGAAAGACTCAAGTGATGGAGCACGCACAACTTCTGAAGGCGCACAGTTCCATTAGTTGATTATTCTCATATCGTTAGGATATTTCTCCTTAGTTCTTGGTTGCTTGTCTCCTTGGGTAGTTTCTATCCATTGTTTCTCATCTTGCCTCTTGGTGCTTTTGAAAATAGTTTGACTCCTTGTCTTTATAGGAACCCTCAAATACTGAAACACTGCTATTATGTTACCCCTAGACCTTCTTTATTACTAAAGTCCTTCATTAGACTAGACATGCTCAATTCCTGTAACCATTCTTCATAAGTTTTAGCTTCCAACCTCCTAAACATACTTGTTGCTTGCTTGGGCCTGACTGTTGTTTTTGCAATCTATGATCATCTTGATAAAAATGTGAAAATCTATCATATGCAGCTATTTTTCTTTCCTGTTTATCCTCAGTGTCCTCATTTCCAAGACATGCATTATAGTTGGCAAGGCCATTTTTAAAACTCATTACTGAAATATCCTAATTCTTCATCCTTTTTTAAAAAGTTGTCATTTGGTTTCTTTCCTAGAGATAATCTTTTCTACATGTCTTCTGTATATTGTTCACTTTGCTTGTTATTGAGTCCTTGCTAACAACCCCAACATCATTTCTTTTCTTGCTTTCAGTTGTATGTAAGATACATGTTGCATGTTACACTTTTTTCTTATTTTTTCTTTTTTTCCTTTATTTTCAAAGTGAGGTCTGAACCATCATTCCTCTTTGCTTCAGCAATGATTGTCCTCAGACTATCCTAAAATGCTGGGAAGTCTATTTCTAATCATGCTTTATTTTTGCTTATCAAAAGCAAAGTATCCCCCCATCTGCTATCTTTCAGATTACAGATTAACAGAGTTGGAAGGGACCTTGTAGGTCATATATTCTAACCCGCCACCAAAGCAGGAGACCCTACACCATTTCTGACAATCTCCAATCTCTTCTTGAAAGTCTCAAGCGATGAAGCTCCCACAGCTCCCAAAGGCAAGCTGTTCCATTGGTTGATTGTCTCACTGTCAGAAATTTTTTCCTTATTTCCAGGTTAAATCTCTCCTTGTTCAGTTTCCATCCATTATTCCTTTTCTGGCCTGCAGGTGCTTTGGAAAAAAAGTTTGATGCCATCCTCTGTGTGGCAGCCCCTCAAATATTGGAACACTGTCTCAATATCTTTTTTATAGTGTGGTGACCAACACTAGATGCAGTACTCTAGGTATGGTCTTACTAAGGCTTTATAGAGTGGTATTAGTACCTCACTTGATCTTCATTTGATCCCCCTGTTAATGCAATTTAGGATTGAATTGGCTTTTTTAGCTATCACTGCACACAGCTGCCTCATATTTAGCTGGTTGTTCACTAAGACTCCCAGATCCCTGTCACAGTTACTGCTATTAAGCCTGGTTTCACCCAATCTACATGTGTACTTTTGGTTTTTCTTGCCTAAGTGTAGGACTTTACTTTTCTCTACATTGAACTTCATTTTGTTAGATATGGCCCAGTGTTCATGTCTGTCAAGATCTATGTGGACCTTGAGCCTATCTTCTAGGGTTTTAGCTATTCCTGCCAGCTTATTATCATCAAATTTGGTAAGGTCCCCTTCTATTCCCTCATCTAAGTCATTTAAAAGATATTGAAGAGTATTGGGCCTAAGACAGAACCTTGTGGTACCCCACTGCTTATTTCTCTCCGTGTAGACTTAGACCCATTAAGGACCACTTGTTGACTACTGTTTGTCAGCCAGTTGTGAATCCATCTGGTGGCGATCCTATCTATCCCACTTTTTTTCTAGCTCATTAAGAAGTAGGTTGTGGTCTACTTGTCAAATGCCTTGCTGAAGTCTAAATATATTATGTCCACAGTATTTTGCTGGTCTACTAATTTTGTTACTATATTGAAGAATGAAACAAGATTTGTTTTCGAACAAATCAATTTGTTGAAATATATTCTACAACTTCTTACAATACTAGACAACACAATATTAACAGTAGAGACCTTTAAATTTCTAGGTTGTATCATATCACAAGACCTAAAATGGACACCTAACATCAAAACATCATAGAAAAGCACAACAAAGATTGTTTTTTCTGCACCAACATAGAAAGCTCAAACTGCCAAAGGAGCTGCTGATACAGTTCTACAGAGGAATTATTGAGTCTGTCATCTGCACCTCTATTACTGTCTGGTTTGGTTCTGCAACTAAACAGGACAGATACAGATTTCAAAGGATAATTAGGACTACAGAAAAAAAATTACTACCAACCTACCTTCCATCAAAGACCTGTATACTGCACGAGTCAAAATGTGGGTTGTGAAAATATTTACAGATCCCTCACATCCCAGATATAAACTGTTTCAACTCCTACCCTCAAAACAATGCTATAGAGCACTGCACACCAGAACAACTAGACACAAGGACAGTTTTTTTCCCCTGAACACCATCACTCTGCTAAACAAATAGTTCCCTCAACACTGTCCAACTATTTACAAAGTCTGCATTACTATTAGTCTTCTCATCACTCCTTATCGCTCATCCCCTCCCACTTGTGACTGTATGACTGTAACTTTGTCACTTGTATCCTTACAATTTATATTGACTCCTAGTATGATTTGATTGCTTATTGTACCCTATGACTATTATTAAGTCTTGTACATGATGATTCTTGCAAAATTAGAGAGCAAACAAAAGAGAGGGCCAGATAGTGAGCAAACCAAAGACGCATTAATCCAAAAAAAAACATGAACTTAATATATTGGAGCAAGAGGAACTTCTTAGAAAGCTACAATACACAAAACAAAACTACTTTGAATATGCAAATAAACCGGGGATTGGCCAGGAGTTATGTATGGTGGCCAGGTATTGATAAAATGGTTGAAAACTGGGTTGCATCTTGTCCCAACTGTCAGGTAGTCAGGCCTGCCCCACTTCTTGCCCCCAAACAGGAATGGGAATGTCCTAGGGGCCCATGGTCTAGGATTCACATTGATTTTGCTGGCCCTACCAGAGGGCACACCTTCCTTATTATAGTAGATGCATATTCCAAATGGCTAGAGGTAATCCCTATGGCATCCACCACAACTGATGCTGTCATCAAGCGGCTCAAAAAGCTTTTTGTAACCCACGGGTTACCTGATGTTCTTGTCTCTGACAATGGCCCTCAATTTACATCTAAACTTTTTGAATCCTATTTAGCACAACAGGGTATCAGACATGCCCTCACTGCCCCTGGGCACCCTTCGGCTAATGGCTGGGCTGAACGCATGGTACGTTTTACCAAGGAAAAGCTTCAGCAATTGGGTCCTGGGGACATCACTGAGATATCCCCAGCAGAGTTGTTGATGGGTAGGAAACTTAGGTCTTCCCTTGACCGCCTTCATCCCTCATATGCACCCAATGCACCACTTGATTCCACTAGCAAAGTTCGCACGTTCAGTGTGGGTGATTCTGTTTATGCTAAGAACCTTATGGGTGAACCTTCATGGATTCCTGCTGAAATAACTCAAATAACTGGCCCTCGTTCTTACAGGGTACAAACAGAGGATGGTGTCCTCTGGAGCAGGCACATTGATCAGTTAAGATCCAGATTACCTCAGGAACATCGCAATTGTTCCTCTCTAGTTCCCATACCTAATGCCTTTTCTAGGGGGAAGGGGAGGAGCATGAGGATAATCAGCAAGCAAGAATCAACCCCATGTGTAACGAGCCATTATGACAGGAACCATCCCAAAACCTGTCACAATGCCAAAATCCATCCTTACAAGTGGAAGATTGCACATCACTACCTGACTTGGGTGCTGACATTGGGCTGGAGATGGGTTGGGAGGAGAGACCAGATTCTAATAATCAAACAGGGTCTTCTTTCACAGGAAGTCCAACTAGGGAAATGTCAACAGACACATTTCCTCTCTCACGGGTGAGAATGTTAAAACTTCTGAACCACGAAGGTCTCAATGTACACGCAAGAGCCCCACCTATTTAAAAGAATACATTAGATAGGTTGGGGTTTGAGTATGGATTGAACCTAGTGGGGAGGGGTGTTATGTATGCAGGTTTGAATGTCATTGGTTAAGTTTGAACTGTTCTTGTAAAATGTCAGAAGTGATTGGTTTAAAAAGTGCGGGAAAACCCTGCACTCTGATTGGCTGGCAACTGCGGCTGTTGGCTATAAGTAGCAGCCGCAGCCCAGCCAAATTGGGTCTGTTATGAGCTGTAGTCACTAATAAAGTCTTCACTGATGAAGAAAGAGATCTGTTAAATAAAGAGATAACAATAGATGAATTAAAGAAAGCAATTCAGAAGCAAAAAAATAATAAAACACCAGGGCCAGATGGATATCCAAGTGAATTCTATAAAAAGATGGGGACATATTAAATAATACACTTTTAGAAGTATGCAATGAAGCACTGGGTAAAGCCAAAATCCCCAATACTTGGAAGGAGGCATATATAACACTCATACCTAAAGAAGATACAAACAGAAATCAAATCAAAATTATAGACCAATATCGCTTTTAAATACTGACTATAAAATCTTCATGACAATTATGGCACAAAAGATTAAAAGGAAATTATTAGTGGGAAAATTAGCACAGATCAAAATGGATTTTTGCCGAGAAGACAGATTAGACATAATATAAGAATAATAATAAATATATTAGAATATTATGAGAAAGCCACCCGAGCAACAAATGGCCCTAATCTTTTAGATGCACAGAAGGCATTTGATAATTTGAATTGGGACTTTATGAAACGGCAATTTAATAAAATGAAATTCGGACAAAATTTTGAAGGAATGATAAATGCAATATACGACACCCAAAAAGCAAATATATTAATAAATGGCGAGACCACTAAAATGTTTAAAATAGAAAAGGGGGTCAGACAAGGTTGCCCACTATCACCACTACTATTTATTACAGTATTAGAAACACTATTAATTAGAATTAGGGGAAATGAAAATATAAAAGGAGCGAAAATTAGAAATCAAGAATACAAAACGCAAGCATTTGCAGACGATATGGCCTTTATAATAGAAGAACCTTTAGAGACAGGCCCGATTTTAATGAAAGAAATAAATGATTTTGGGGAATTAGCAGGCTTAAAGGTAAATAGGGGAAACCAAATTACTAGTTAAAATATATGATAATCTCTAAACAAAAGAGGCTCAGAAGAGATTATGGGGTTACAAATAGTAAATAAAATAAGATATCTAGGAATTTGGATAAGGGCAAAAACAATAATGCTGTGGGAAGATAAATATAAAAATAGAACAAATCAAAAGGATCTGGAATCTGGAACAAATTGCAAATATCCTTCCTAGGGAGGATTGCAACAATTAAAATGAACATTCTTCCCAAAGTTTTATTCCTTTTCCAGACAATTCCAATATTAACAAATAAGAAGTTTTTATGGAATTGAATAAGATGACAATGAAGTTTATCTTCCTAGGGAGGATTGCAACAATTAAAATGAACATTCTTCCCAAGTTTTATCCTTTTCCAACAATTCAATATTAACAAATAAGTTTTTATGGAATTGAATAAGATGACAATGAAGTTTATCTGGATGGGAAAAGGGCAAGGATAAAGAGAGAATAAAGGCGATAGAAGTAGAGGAGGACTGGGACTGCCAGATTGGGAAATTTATTACAAAGCCGCGAGTTTGCTATGGACAAAAGAATGGGTCAGATTAGAAAATAGGAGAATATTAACACTAGAGGGGCATGACTTACAAATAGGATGGCATGCACTTCTATGGAACCCGACGGACAAAAGACAAAAACATACTACAAAACATATAATACGTAATGCGTTGATTAAAAATTGGGCTGAGATAAGAAAGAAAAATTATACAAAAATACCAAGGTGGTTTTCGACTGTAACTTTGTCACTTGTATCCTTACAATTTATATTGACTCCTAGTATGATTTGATTGCTTATTGTACCCTATGACTATTATTAAGTCTTGTACATGATGATTCTTGACTCTTGACTAATGTATCTTTTCTTTTATGTACACTGAAAGCATTTGCACCAAGACAAATTCCTTGTGTGTCCAATCACACTTGGCCAATAAAGAATTCTATTCTGTTCTGTTCTGTTCTGTTCTATTCTGTTCCATGCTGACTGCTAGTTATTACTTTACTTGTTTCTAGATGTTGGCAGAACTGTTTTTTTAATTATCTTTTCCAGTATCTTCCCAGGTATTGATGTTAGGCTGATTGGTCTGTAGTTTCCTGGGTCTGTTTTTTCCTCCTTTTTTGAAGATGGGAACATCAGCTCTTTTCCAGTGCTGTTGTAGTTCTCTGGTGCTCCTGGATTTTTGAAAGATGTGGTGCCAGCTCCTTTAGAATTCTGGGATATAATCTGTCAGGTCCCAGTGATTTGTATTCATCAAGATCAGACAGGTGTTCTCTTACTAATTTTTTGCTTATTTTAAGTTTTATCTCTAGTCTGAATTTTACAGTGATGTTTTGGGTAGGTTGGGCTATAGTTTCTTTTTGCATGAAGACTGATGTAAAGTATGAGTTAAGCAGGTCTGCTTTTTCTCTGTTGCCCATTACTTCTTTGCTGTCTTCTCTTTTTAGGGGACCCACTGTTTCCTTGATTTTTTTTCTTGTTATTTATATGTTGGAAGAAACTTTTTTATTATCTTTGACTTTTGTTGGAAGTCTTTCTTCATTCTGAGCCTTTGCTTTCCTGATTTCTTCTTTGCAGATTCTGGCTATCTGCTGATATTCCACTTTAGTTGTGTGTGCCTCTTTCCATTTTTTGTACTTGTCCTTTTTCTCTTTCAATTTGTCAGAGAGATCTTTGTGGAGCCATGCTGGTTTCTTCTTTGATTTCTTTCTTTCTTTTTTCTTTTTGCTTTCTCAGTGGTATTGTGCTGATTGTGGCTTTTATGATTGTACTTTTCAGAGTTTCCCAATACTGTTGAGTTGTTTTCCCCTTTAGGATTTTCATTCAAGGAATCTTTCCCAAGTTCTCTCTGGGTTTATTAAAAACCCAGCTCTTTTAAATCTAAGACTCTGATATCATTATGTTATATTGCTTGTGTTTGCATTATATTGAATTCTAGTATGACATGGTCACTCTAATTTAAGGTTCCTGCAGTTTCAACTCCCTCTATCACTTCTTCTCTGTTTGTAAGAATTATGTCCAATATGGCTGTCCTTCTAGTTCCATCCTCTAACTTTTGGACAACAAAATTGTCAGCTAGGTTGGTTAGGAACCTATTTGATTTCTCACTTGGTGTAGAATTAGTCCCCCATTACTACTGTAGTATGTTTCCTGCATATATTTGTTAGTTGGTTGGCAAAAAGGACATCTATTTTTTCTGCTTGATTGGGTGGCCTATAGTATAAACTTATAGCCATGTCATTGTTTTGTTTTCTTTTATATTGACCCATATGCATTCTAGGAGGCTTTTGTCTTTGGTTTCATGCATTTTTGTAGCAATATAATGGTACTTTACAAAGAGTGCAATGCCACCACCTCTTTAATGGGGTCTGGTTTTTTTTAACAGTTTGTCTCCTTCTATCAATACGTTCTAGTACAGGTTTCATTCCATCAAGTTTCATATGTATCCTGGTTTACTCTGGCAAATATGACTCCCCTCCCCCATAATCCTCAGGCTTTTTCTTTTTTCAATGGTTTTTCATCTGGGCTGCTTGGGTGATGATGATGATGATGATGATGATGATGATGATGATGATCATCATCATCATCATCATCATCATCATCATCATCATCATCAACATCATCATCACCATCACCATCACCATCATAATTGTTGTTGTAAGGGTGGTATTCAGCAGTAGAGTGGTGAAATGCTTAAAAAAATCAGCAGGGGAATAGTGAAACACTATTCTAGATGGGTCTATGGGTTTAGAAAAGAAGGACTAAGGGTGACATGATAGCAGTGTTCCAATATTTGAGGGGCTGCCACAAGGAAGTTGAGGTGGACTTATTTTCCAAAGCAACAGAAAACAAAACAAGAAACAATAGATGGAAATTAACCAAGGACAAAAGCATCCTAGAACTAAGGAGAAATTTTCTGAATGAGAACAACCAACATCTTGCCTTCAGGGTTATGGATGCTCCCTCACTGGACATCCATTTGTTTGAAATGATATAGGGTCTTCTGTTTTAGCAGGAGGTTGGATTATAAGACTTCCAAGATCCCTTCCAACTATGATTATGAGGAGGAGAGGAGGAGGAGGAGGAGGAGGAGGAGGAGGAGGAGGAGGATAATGGATGGGGATTCTGCCAATTTCCCCATTATGTGCACAACAACAGGAAAAATGGTGAAATTGTTCCTCTTACTTTGTTACTTTTCCCATCAATTCCTGAAAGATATGGTTTCTCAAAGGAAAACAATTGGTGCTTCCCTTCTTGGCATGGAAGGCAAGGAAAAAGGCAAGGGGGGAATCCCATATCAAGGATCATGCATGGTCCAGACAGAACACCTGGTGATTGCTGTGGTCAAAGAACAGGAAGGAATTTCATTCGGGGGGAATAATCCATCTATTTCTAGCTGATATATACATGGGAAACAAATTCTTTTGGATGTTTATTTTCACCTAACTAAATTCTGTTATTGTCTTAATGTTCCTGCCTTCACCTTTGATTCTAGCTCAATATTTCCATTCATTTATTTTCTCCAACCTGCATTCTCTGCATTTGGTCTTTAAGATACTACCTAGAAATTGAAGCATTATCTGAGGCCTTCCCCTGATGACTTTTATAGCTGCTGTTATCACTTATTCTACTAAGTCATGTTCTCTCAAAGCATCTATATCAATTTTCTTTGATTCTCAGAATGTACCTTCTGTTGCACACCAAGCTACACTTGATTTCTTTTCCCAATCACATACATTTCATGAATAATCTCACTAATCTGAGTTCTCAGTAATTTATAGAGATTGGTTCAATTAAGGTTTGCTCCAGTATATGATTATTTCCTAGACTGCTTAAGGAAAATGATACTAATTGTTAGATAAGATATCTAGGAAGCCAAAGACACAGGAAAAACTCATGACTTTGCAGCTAGGCACTATAAATAAATGAATAATGATAGACACCACTCCCAAAGATTAAGAGGATAGGATTGAAGATTATGAAATCCAAAAGGATATTATAGTTTAGGTCTAACTGGGTACAAGTGTTTCATCAATATGCCAGTATGAATCACAACTATGAGTAGGTTGTGGGAAAATGTACTTTTATAAAAACATAGAAAACTATGGGTGAAAAAGACCTAGTAATGCATCGAGTTTGTCCTTTAAGTTTATTTCTTTTTCCTTCACATATTCTTTTTTCTTCACATATTGATATTCTAAAATAATAATAGCTATCAAATGTTCAATCAATATTCCTGGAATCCCTGCAGCATCAGTTTTGTGGCCTGGCCTACTTGAAAACATTGATACATTATTTGGAAGTCAACACATTTGATTATAATATTTCTTTCCATTGTTTAAAGTTAAAACTCACAATACGTGAAAATATAATGCATAATGGGCAAAGAACACTCCTTCTCAGAGTTTGTGGAGGTGAGAAGAAAATTGATTATTGGCTGGCTGGAGCCTGCTGGCTGGGGAATACTGGGAGCTGAAGGCCATGCATCATAAAATTGCTGAGGCTGAGAAACAATGGGCTCAAAATTTTCAGAGTTGACTCCTTCATGTGAAGCCATAGTAAGCTAACCCATCTCAAACTTATTTCTTGGCCAACCTGCTTCACAAAGTAAGGCTTCAAAAAAATTATGAAGGTGATAATGGCTAATTTATTTATACCTAAAATGGAAACTATTTGTAACTGGAGACCCCATGTCTGCCCACCCATCCATGTATTGTTAAATACTTCAAAGATAATTTTATGGTTCTTTTGGGTCATAAGAATGCAGTACAAGATATTTAATGGATAAAGTCAAAGGACTATTCACTCCATCATATTATTTCCTCAATGGATCAAAGGGATGCCTACAGGAAGCTTAAAGATGGATATGATCATGCCCTTAAGAACCAACCTAATTCTTGTCCTGGAGGTATGAGACCAAGTTATGGCTTGTAGCCACTGATAAACTTATCTTTGGTGTTCTGCAATCCTTTCTAAGGTACTGGACATCACAAGATCATTTGGAAGCAAATTCTTTAGCTGGATAAGTTATTTAGCAGTACTCTGTTCTTTGGGCAGAATTCTCCTTAACAGAACTTCTTACTTCAGTTTGTTTAAATGTTGGTTCCAAAGACCTTTGTTGGCCATGTAAAACATATATTTACTGTGAAAATATGTATCCTCTTAACATATTGAAAAAGAATTATTTTTCCTAGCTTGTTAATCCCCACCCATCCTCTTAAATCCAGGTACCATTTCCATATCTAAGATTTCCATGTCACTCTTGGCATATTGCATTCAGTTTTGCCTGCCACAATATAAAAAAGATGTTGAAATTCTACAAAGAATATAGAGAAGAGCAATAAAGATAACTGGAGACTGTAGGCTGAACCATATGAAAAACAATTAGAGGACTTGGGAATCTCTAGCCTAATGAAAAGAAGGACTCAGAGTGACATGATAGTAATCTTCCAATATGTAGAGGACTGTCACAAACAAAAGGGGGTCAACCTATTCTCCAAAGCCCCTAAGAACAGGACAAGAAATCATGGATAGAAACTACTCAAGGAGAGAATGAACCTAGAACTAAGGGAAAAAAATCCTAACAGAACAATTAATCAGTGGAACAGTTTCTTCAGTGAAGCTACCAAGTCCTCAGCAGCAGCCATGAAGAAAATTAACAAGGCTTCAAGCCATCCTGATGTGAAAAATCCACAACAACCCATTGCAGCAAATAGATTCTGATTCAGACTGTAGTGAGGTGGAGGAAGGAATTTATAGACTCAGAATGGAGAAGAAAAGGAAAGACCTTGGAAGAAAGAGGCAAGACTTTATTGCAGAGGTTGTGGGGCCACCCCACACTGAATGCAAGTTTTTGATACCATCTGCCTCCTGCTAGAAAAAGAGGTCACCTAGCAAGAGTCTGCAAATCATCCAGAACTCCACCAAGCAGAAAGAAGTTTCCTGACAAAGAATTCAAGCATAACAACTTCAGTGAGAAAATGGGGCACAACACAGAAGCAAATGGGAAGAATGAAACTCATCAAACAGTCACTATTGGTCATTCTTCACCCTTAAGAAGCAGAAAAGTACATGTGAAGGTACTAATTGAAGGAAGGCCTTGCCAAATGGAAGTGGACTCAGGCTCCTATTTATCTATGGTGTCATGGGACACTATTCACATGGGACACTATTCACTATTCACTACTTCCCAACATTCAGAAGAAGCATTTCCAGAAGCAAGCACTGACTCTTAAAGACTACCAAGGGAACAAGATTACAGTAGTTGGAATAAGAGAATTCAATGTGAAGTTCAAAGGCCACACCAAACGTTTGCCCCTGACCATCGTGGACAAGGACCACCCAAGCTTGCTGGGACTTGAGTGGTTCAATCCACTAGGCATCGAGGTGACTGGCATCAATCATGAGCAACACTGAATGGGAGGAGGCCTTGAAGTCTGAGTTTCCAGAGGTCTTCAGCGACGATTGGGCAAGTATATGGGGACCCCTATCACTTTCAACCTAGATCCCAAGCCCCAATTCATTTAAAAGCCCAGAAGGGTCCCATTTGCCTTAAAGGAAAAAATTGATGCACAATTAGATAAACTAATAGCTCAAGGAGTTTTAGAGCCCACTGACCACTCCAGATGGGAGACACCCATAGTCACACCAGTCAAGACTGATGGGTCAGTAAGAATCTGTGGAGACTATAAGGGGACATTGAACCATGCGCTTCAACAGAGCACATATCCAGTTCCAGTGGTGCATCATTTATTACATTCACTTGGCAGGGGTACAGTCTTTGCCAAATTGGATCTGGCCCAGGCATATCAACAACTAACAGTTGATGATGCCACTGCAGAGGCCCAAACCATTGTGACTCATAGAGGTGCCTTCAAATGTAAAAGGTTACAGTTTGGAGTAAGCGGCACCAGGCATCTTTCAAAGCCTTATGGAAAGGATGCTCCAAGGACTGCCAGGGGTAGTGCCTTACTTTGATGATGTGTTAATCTCTGCTGAAAATGACACTCAATTACAAGAGAGACTCAGAGAAGTCCTTACCAGATTCAAGAAAGCGGGTTAAAAGTCAAGGAAGAAAAATGCACTCTTAGAACTGACAAGGTTGAGTTCTGGGCTACAATTGACAAGCATGGCATCCACCCTACAGATGCCAAGGTTCAAGCAATCAAAGAAGCCCCTAGACCAAAATGCAAAACAGATTTGCAAGCCTTCCTTGGACTTATTAACTTTTATCACATGTTCCTACCTCAGAAGGCAACCATTGCAGAACCATTACACAGATTACTTGACAAAAAGTCTGTTTGGGTCTGGGGCAGGAAGGAACAATCAGCATTTAACAGTATTAAAAGACTAATCACGTCTGATGCTGTACTCATACAGTTCTCTGAGAATTTACCTGTTGTACTGACTTGTGATGCATCCCCCTTTGGAGGGGGGGGGGTTTGAGCCACAGGCTTCCCAGCGGGAGGGAAGCCCCTATTGCATTTTACTCTTGCACCTTGACCAAAGCAGAGAGGAATTACAGCCAATTGGACAAGGAAGCATTGGCAATTGTTGCAGCTATCAAGAAATTTCATGAGTATTTATATGGGAGAACATTTACCATTGTCACAGATCACAAACCTTTGTTAGGCATTGTGGCAGGAGACAAACCTACACCCACTATCCTGTCACCAAGAATGCTGAGGTGGACTGAATTTCTTGCTGCTTATTCATACAAACTTATCCACAAGCCTGGCAAGGACATTGGACATGCTGATGCCTTGAGTCATTGCCCACTTCCTTGTCACAAGGAGGACTTTGAACCTGAGGCACACACCTTTTTCCTAGAAACTGTTGCCAAGCTTCCAGTGCACACTGCTGAAATTGCCAGAGAGACTGCCAAAGACACTTTATTGGCTCCTATTATAGGCTGGATTAAGAAAGGTTGGCCTCTTCAAGATCTACTCACCTTGCCCAACCTTTTAAGTCCAGGCAAACTGAATTATCTGTATTAAGAGGATGTATTTTGTGGGGTAACAGGGTGGTTATTCCTGCAAAACTGCAAAAAGAGGTTTTGGAAATGTTACATGAGGGTCATCCTGGTATTGTAAGGATGAAGGGATTGGCCAGGAGTTATGTATGGTGGCCAGGTATTGACAAAATGGTTGAAAACTGGGTTGCATCTTGTCCCAACTGTCAGGTAGTCAGGCCTGCCCCACCTCTCACTCCCCCCAAACAGGAATGGGAATGTCCTAGGGGCCCATGGTCTAGATTCACATTGATTTCGCTGGCCCTACCAGAGGGCACACCTTCCTTATTATAGTAGATGCATATTCCAAATGGCTAGAGGTAATCCCTATGGCATCCACCACAACTGATTCTGTCATCAAGCAGCTTAAAAAGCTTTTGTAACCCACGGGTTACCTGATGTTCTTGTCTCTGACAATGGCCCTCAATTTACATCCAACCTTTTGAATCCTATCTAGCACAACTGGGTATCAGACATGCCCTGACAGCCCCTGGGCACCTTCTCGCTAATGGCCGGGCTGAACAAATGGATACTTTTACCAAGGAAAAGCTTCAGCAATTGGGTCCTGGGGACATCACTGAGAAAGTTGAAAAACTTCTTAGTGTTCAGCACATCACTCCTAACCCATCAACTAACTTATCCCCAGCAGAGTTGTTGATGGGTAGGAAACTTAGGTCTCCCTTGACCGCCTTCATCCCACTTACGCACCCAATGCACCACTGATTCCACTAGCAAGCAAGACGTTCAGTGTGGGTGATTCTGTTTATGCTAAGAACCTTGGGTGAACCTTCATGGATTCCTGCTGAAATAACTCAATCACAGGCCCTCATCTTACAGGGTACAAACAGAGGATGGAGTCCTCTGGAGCAGGCACATTGATCAGCTTAGATCCAGATTACCTCAGGAACATCGCAATTGTTCCTCTCTAGTTCCCATACCTAATGCCTTTTCTAGGGGAGGGGAGGAACATGAGGATAATCAGCAAACAAGAATCAACCCCATGTGTAATGAGCCATTATGACAGGAACCATCCCAAAACCTGTCACAATGCCAAAATCCATCCTTACAAGTGGAAGATTGCACATCACTACCTGACTTGGGTGCTGACATTGGGCTGAGATGGGTTGGGAGGAGAGACCAGATTCTAACAATCAAACAGGGTCTTCTTTCACAGGAAGTCCAACTAGGGAAATGTCAACAGACACATTTCCTCTCACTGGGTGAGAATGTTAAAACTTCTGAACCATGAAGGTCTCAACATACACGTAAGAGCCCCACCTATTTAAAAGAATATATTAGATAGGTTGCGGTTTGAGTATGGACTAAACCTAGTGGGGAGCTGTGTTATGTATGCAGGTTTGAATGTCATTGGTTAGGTTTGAACTGTTCTTGTAAAATGTCAGAAATGATTGGTTTAAAAGTGCGGGAAAACCCTGCACTCTGATTGGCTGGCAACTGTGGCTGCTGGCTATAAGTAGCAGCCGCAGCCCAGCCAAATTGGGTCTGTTATGAGCTGTAGTCACTAATAAACTCTTCACTGAAGCACTCCACATCTGACTCTTCATGCAAATCTAACAAGAAGCACAGCATATTTTCTGCAAAATTATTCTTCTAGTTGACACTGACTTGAAATCATATATGTACACAGAGATAGTCCCAGGGGTGGGTTTCAAATAATTTAGCAACCAGTTCCCTGCCCAGTTGCTGGGTGGGCATCCCCATGGTGGGCATGGCCTAGTTGGCCTCCTGCACCAACCTGGGAGTGAAAACGGGCTGTTGGGGGGTTCACCCTCCCCGGGCTGAAAAGGCTTTCCTCAAGCCTTGGGGAGTGCAAAATGGCCTCCCTGAGCTCTGGGGTAATGAAATCATCATTACTCTCAAGGCAGAAAAAATATTTTTCCACTCTAACTGCATAAAGGTATATAACATCCATCCATCCATCCATGGATTCAGCATACCAATGCATATGCATTTAGTGGTAGCATCCAGAATTCTAAAGACCATGGCATACGAAACAGCTGGATGATGACAATCAAAGTAGGAGTAGTAGATCATAAATTAAAAGACAATCATTGTGCCTGTTGCATGAGAGGGTCCTTCATGTCCCTGAGACTTCTTGTGTGTTTGCTTCTGCTGCCACAAACTGATTGTGTTAAGTTTGCATGAAGAGTCAGACGCGAAGAGCTTCAGTGAAGAGTTTATTCAGTGACTACAGCTCGAATGGACCCGAGTTGGCTGGGCTACGGCTGCCTCTTATAGCCTGCAGCTGTAGTTGCCAGCCAGTGGGAGTGCAGGGTTTCTTCCCACACTATTTAAACCAATACCATTTAACATTTTACAAGAACAGTTCAAATAAACCAATAACATTCAAACCTACATACATAACAGATTGTGTTATATTTCCTGCAGTGTGTGCCATTGCTGAGTCCCTGGAAGGGCAATACCAATATTTTCAGCCAGATGATGTGATAATTGGTGGGATAATTTCACAGCTTTTCTCACTTTCTGAAGGAACAGACTTCAGCTCACACCCTACACCCAAGTGTGATTTTGAACCTCTGTTAGAAAAACCTCACTGATTTCTGTAATACTTGGCTATTTTCTGGCATTGCCACTGATATGCTTTCAGCAACTTGACACAGATTCTAGAAATCAGAAAATTTTACTCCTTCATCCATTCATTGTGGTCTTCTGCCAATAGAATATAGGAGATTTTGAAATGGTGGTCAGACCCAAAATACACATGTGGCAACCATGTTAGTTTTCATCCCAGCAACTGTTATCTTATTGCTCTTGGTTTTAACCCAACTATTTGGCTTAAACTTAAAGCTCCGCACTCAGCAAGCAGTTGGATATTATGATCTAAACTTCTCTTCTAGCTCTGTGATTCTATGATATTCGTTATATGTCCTGGTATGCTCTGAGTTTATTCTGATCTTTAACATTTGATTGTCAGTAAGATATGCTAGATTTGATGGTGTGAAGTGGGAAAACCTGCCTTAGTTTCAGATCAATCTTCTTTTGCTTAAATTCTTGGTATTATATACATATTTGTATCCAGAGACTTCCTACTCAAAATTTATTGGAAGGAAATATCTTCATATTTCTTTGACCTTGTGAGAGGCCAGAAGCAAGTGATGGTTTAGTATGTTGGGTTACATGTAATTTGGTCTGGTCTAGAAGAAAAACAATCCATCATTAAATTGTTTCACTGCATAAGTTAATGAAACACCATTTAGTGCAATATCTTTTGCAATGTAAAACATTGCATTTGTTTGTAAGCACACGTTAGGTCAGTTGAAATATTGGAGAAGGGCAGCTGCATTACAAGCAAACAAGCTAGTGTTCTTGTTAAAGGTAACTTCATTCCAAGTGTCAAGTTTCTCATTCTCCAATGTTCTCCACTAGTAAATATAGGGTACCACTTGCAGGAGAAGTATGCAAATGTTCACAACACTGAACTTCAGGGCTTACTCAACATTTTTCTTTTACTTCAGTGTAATGCTGAAAAAATATCAGGACACCCTAGCCTTGGTGTTTGCTGTGAATGAAATCAATGAAAACAGCATGATCTTACCCAATAGGATGCTGGGATTTCATGTCTATGATAGCCACTTTGATGCCCAGATAACTTATCAGAACACGCTGAACCTGCTCTTTAATCAGAAGCCAACTATTCTGAACTATAAGTGCAGCAAGAAGATACCAGCAGCTGTCATTGGGGGTACTGACTCAGAAACTTCTCTTCATATAGCTACTATCTTAGGGATTTACAAGATTCCTCAGGTAAAGTAGATTACATATGTATTGTTTAGGAATTTATTGTCTATTACAGTGTGTCTCAAACCTGACAATATTAAGATGGATGGACTCCCAATTGATGTACTTAAAAAGTTATTAAGAGATTTATTATCCACACTTATTAAGAAAATATTTGCATTTTTTAAGAAACTTATTATCTACATCATATTTTTAAGATTTTTTCTATAATGATGTATGAAAAGAAGGTTGATCTGAGCAGAAACAATATGACTTCTTCTAAGTTTAGTGTGAGAATACAAAGAGTTTTAAGATCTCATTGCTAGCACCACAAAATTATGTGTAACCTTCATTTTTTTCTCCTTGTATTATATTAATGTAATACTATTTCTTTCTCCTTCACTGGTACTGTGATATTTCAGGAAGGGAGAGAGATATTGTATTTTTTCTTCTCATTTGCTCTGGGGTAAATTTGTATATAAAAGTGTTAGTGAACCATTTAGAATTAGAATTAGAATTCTTTATTGGCCAAGTGTGATTGGACACACAAGGAATTTGTCTTGGTGCAAATACATAAAAGAAAAGATATATTTGTTAAGAGTCAAGAATCATAAGGTACAACACTTAATAATACTCATAGGGTACAATAAACAATCAAATCATACTAGGAAACAGTCAATATAGATCATAAGGATACATGCAACAAAGTTACAGTCATACAGTCACAAGTGGGAGGGGATGGGAGATAGGGAGTGATGAGAAGATTAATAGTAATAATAGTGCAGACATTGTAAATGGTTGGATACTGTTGAGGGAATTATTTGTTTAGCAGAGTGATGGCATTCAGGGAAAAAATTGTTCTTGTGTCTAGCTGTTCTGGTTCTATAGCATCGTTTTGTAGGGAAGCGTTGAAACAGTTTATGTCCGGGATGTGAGAGGTCTATAAATATTTTCACAGCCCTCTTTTTGACTCGCTCAGTATACAGGTCCTTGATGGAAGGCAGGTTGGTAGTAATTGTTTTTTCTGCAGTCCTAATTATCCTCTGAAGTCTGTGTCTGTCCTGTTGGGTTGCAGAACCAAACCAGACAGGTATAGAGGTGTAGATGATAGACTCAATAATTCCTCTGTAGAACTGTATCAGCAGCTCCTTGGGCAGTTTGAGCTTTCTGAGGTGGCGCAGAAAGAACATTCTTTGTTGTGCTTTTTTGATGACGTTTTTGATGTTAGGTGTCCATTTTAGGTCATGTGATATAATAGAGCCTAGAAATTTGAAGGTTTCTACTGGTGATACTGTGTTGTCTAGTATTGTAAGAGGTGGTAATATGGGAGGGTTTCTTCTAAAGTCTACCACCATTTCTATGGTTTTGAGTGTGTTCAGTTCCAGATTGTTCCGGTTACACCACGAGGCAAGTTGTACAACCTCCTGTCTGTATGTGGATTCATCATTGTCTCGAATGAGACCAATCACTGTTGTGTCATCTGCATAGCTAGTCGAGGGGGACCAAGATGAAAAGATCAACCACTGCCCTCTCACACGGCGGCACTCCTAGCGCCGGGCCTAAAGTCATTCCATAGCCAGGTGGGATTGACAAAACAGTCACTGCTGCCCTCTCACGCAGCAGGCTGACGAGCAACACCCCAGTGCCCTCTCACTGCAATGGGGCCCACCAACCCATTCGAATAATGCAGGTTCGAATACTGCAAAAGAAGGGTTACCCCTGCCTGGATACAGGCTAAGTTCTGGAGCAGCAAAGTTAGTTTGTTCCATAAGTATCAGCTGTGAAAAGGATGCCCACAAACTCTGAAACATACATTCTCTTATATATTCATACTTTTCCCGTTGATAATTTGTGCTGGGAGTTAATATAGACTTGAGTTGATAATTTGTGCTGGGAGTTAATATAGACTTGAGTCTTGAGTCTAGATGTTTTATTTTGTGTTCAGGTTGATGATTAAGTTGTTCATTTGGAAATATGCACATTATCCGGAATAATGTTTGGTAAACTGAAAGAGTTACACAAAAAATAAATTTGAAATGTTGGCCTAATACTATAGAAGAAAGGGAGTTCTTATGAGTCACAAGAGACCTCGTGCAAGTCATATGAACATTCATACATTTCCAATCTTTGGTAAACAAAAAAGGATATGAGAGACAGAAAATCAAGCAGTTTGAGGGCTGAAGAAAATGGGCGGCATTTTATGTGGAAATTTTTCCAGCCCTAGGTGCCTATGCTGCCATTGTGAAGAGAAAGATTCATCACAGCAAGACAACATACCACCAAAAGGAGAACTAAAAGTAAGCAGTTTCTTACCTATGACAGGGAGAGGCATGGGCTAAATCTCATAAAGGAAAGGAAATTTCTTGATTGGGCTGCATGTTAGCTTCACAAAATAAAAAAACATTAGAGAAAATAAGGTGATAACAAAATTAATTCATCTGGACTTTTACCATATCAAAGTATAAACTACTGTATTCTCATACTGTAATATAATTCTATCATGAATCAGCTAAAAACCACAAAAATATGTGAAGATCTGATCAATAAGCACATTTCTGTTATTGAAATGTTACTAATTCACCCAGTCAGTTTAGAGCTCTAAGAAGGATGCAATAGTCAAGGAATGCTGCATCCACCATCGCTCCATACTTTTCAGAAACCAAATCTGGAAGAGCCTATCAATTCTTTTTCATCCAGAACATGAATTTTAGTAATGAATTCTTGTGGGAAAAAATGTCATGCTTTACATGAAAGGAAGTGTAGAAGACGTTCATCAAATCTGTGTTTGAATATGCAGCTTAACTTATTCTATTTTAACCTATTTTAACCTCCTTACCTCATGAAAGACCTATTAATCTTAATTAATTTTTCTGCTGAATAATCTTGCTGGACCTACCAGGGAGGATATTTCTTCCGCACATTGAACATTCCACTATTCCACTAGTAGAAAAGCATAATCAGTGCAGACATGTCTCAGTAGTAACAATGACAGATCTCATAAATGAGCAATTGTAACCTGCAATCACAGGTTCAAGTGAGACAGGAAATGTCATCTGAGACCTGGTTTTGAGCTTGGACTCAGACTTGGAAAAGGGATACCTTGCAATCAAGAATAATAATATTCCTACATTAATTGATTCACAGATAGTGAACTGTTGGGTCAAAAACATTTAATAAATCTTAGAACTGAATGCATGTGTTCTCTCTCTCTCTCCCACTGATATTTAAGCCAAGAAGAAGTCTCCCATTTGGATACGCCTCATCCTACTTGACTCTTGAGACACTGAGTGAAGGCCCTCACTCCGTGGTGTGCCAAGGAATCAGCAGGTGAGTGTTCTGCAACGAATAGAAAGTTTTATAGGAAGCATTCTGGAATGAAAACATTTGAAAAGCTGATTACTAAGGTACAATATGATCATCCCATAAAAAGTAACTTTGTTAAAATTATAGCATTCTTTGCACTTATTGCAAATCCAAAAATATTACCTGGAAAGTTGTTATACTACTATGTGAAAAAAATACAGTTTCACAGGTGATGCACAATGTATCTAACAACTATGTCATTCAAATGGATCTTCATATAAATGCCTCTCAGAAGTTTTGACTCTGTATCTGCATGATTGCAGAAATAAGAATTTAATCTTCAATCAAAGTAGGTTTCTAGATTATATGCCATGCCATGTTTCACTGCAGAAAGGGGAAGGAAGACTTTGTTTTTGTTGTTTGAAGAAAGCAAATGTTAGCATGTTTTATCCTTGAAGGCACCATTTGGAGACATGCCTCCTGTCTTCACATATTTGGTAGATTGTTTGACTGCATAAACAACACTATTATTACATATATGAGTAAGCCATTCTAGCTTGTGCATTTGGTAGATTTATAGATTTGGTTTGTGAATTCAATTATTAGGTATAGTGAAGAGACAAATATTATATTCTGTCCCAATAGAATATACAATCAGCTGGTAGCTTTGAAAGTCATCAGTCTAAATACTGAAGAGGGAATCCCTTTTACAGCCATAAGAGAAGGTAAGAAATATGAATATAGCATTCAGTCTGTGTGATGAATCATGACCAGTTAGGTTGAACTAAGTATTATTATTACAATATTGAATCATTATTTTGAGCCTTTGACTCAGTGGTGACTCCTGGTAGCCTGGATGAATCCTTGCAGTTCTCATGGCAAGATTTCAGAATTTTTTTAAAAATTACATTTATATCCTGTATTACATTTATATACATTTATATGGTTTGCCATTGCCTTTTTCCTGGGGCTACGAGACAATGATTGGTCCAAGGTCACCTAGCTGGTTTTGTACCCAAGGTGGGACTAGAACTCATGGTCCCCTAGTTTCTAACCTACTATCTTAACCACTACACCAAACTGGGTCTCTTTTGTATTAGGCTGAATTTATTAGAAGCAGTAGGAGGCTATATTGGGATTCAAACAGAATCATTTCACAGAATCATGTCTACATTTCTGAATATTTTGCTCTTCCCATCCCAGACTTACAATCAGATGCTAATAGGGCTGTGTGTGTATATGTGAACGAGAAATATTTATATGGTGTTTATTACCCCTGAGTAGAAGTTTATGTTGCTGCTGTAAAGTACCTGCAGATGCTCCAGGCTATATGTCCCTACTTGCACCTAACAAATCTGCAACTTCTTTTTTTCTTGCATGTTCCCATGATGTTACCTTCATCACATTCCAGCCCATCAAGGAAACAGCTTGTAGTTGTCCTTAGTTGTGTTAAGATCAAAATATTCCCCGTGCCCCTGTCATACACACACTAATTAATTTTGACACTATCCAAGGACAGCCCAAAGATGTGCAAAATCTGCTAGGTTTTGTTATCTCTAGCATTGGAAGGAAGTCAGTGAAATGATTGCAGTTAATGAAAATGCTACTTTTAGGGTTTTTTGTTTTTTTGTTTTTGGCTGATTCAAGAATTGGTAAAGAGCCCTGTAACTCAATGGTAGAGACAGACTTATTTTTGCTGTGTTGAAAGGAAGGCTTCTGAAAGCATGTTT
>CM019155.1:139099919-139137419 GCA_009733165.1 Naja naja
GATGCTTTTAAAAACTCTTTTAAACTTACATAAAAGATAAACATGATAAAAGGAATGTTTCATATTAATTGTTAATTTAGGTGCAGTGGTGGGATTCATATAATTTAATACCAGTGGTGCTATTCTACTGATTCAGCCTGGTTCTGGCATACTGGTAGTGCTGAAGATCAGCAGAGACCAAACTTGTTCTCTGTGATGAGGTGCTGTTGGGCCCATCCACCCCCTCGGGCTCCCATACTGACCTTTATTGCCTGCTTTTAAAGTGCAGCTGCTTTGCGCAGCACAGCAGAATGCCGCATGTCAGCTGCTGAAGCTATAGGGAGAATTGCAGGAAGTGAGTAGGAAAGCCTCTGTATCAGCAAAGGCTGATGGCGGGAAAGAGAGACCTTCTAAACTTGCAATGCTTGGCTGAACAGGGTGACATGGTGAAGCTTGTCTGCCTTTCAGGCCCAGCTCTCAGCTTCTGCAGGGCTTCCATGGGACTGCTGCCCACTCACCCTCCTTTCTGCCACCAGCCCTGCATCCAGCCTGTGACAGGGGGATACACTGCTACTGGGGGCAGACAAGTGAGAAAAAAGTAGCCCTCATGGGAGAATGCTGTGCTGGGGCCAGGTAATCTACCTGCTAGGAATGCCACTAGGAATGCCACTGCCAGGCATTGGCCCCTTTGGGATCTGAAGGACAGGACACTCAGGCTGGCAGAGGTGTGTGGAAACTCTGGAGCCCCTTAAGGCCTATGGGATGGATCAGGTCATCCAAGACTTCCTGGAAAGGGCTCTGTCATAGAGGGCTGTGTGCCTGGACCAGGTGCTTTCTCTTGAGCCTTTCATCTGCATGCCCAAGATGGTGGGCGTGCTTTGAGTAGGCTCCATTTGGGGATCGAGGGTGGTCGAGGTTTTTTGGGGAGCAGAGACATCCCCCGACACTGCAAGCTGCCAGGGGTCTCCCTGGAGGGCTGGCTGGGAGCTGTTGCTTTGCAGCAATTCGGCTGGTGGAATGGCTTTGAAAGATCTTCGCTCTCTCGGCTCTGCAGTGTCGGAGCGGCGGGGATTTCATCGATGGTTCATCAGCTGTTCGTCAGCTGTCCGGCAGCCTGGTGGTGTTGGTGGCATGGACTGCCATACGCTTGCGGTGGCAGAGGTTCGGTGGCCACGACGAATGACTCGAACGACTCGTCAGCTGCTCTGGTCTCAGCTGAGTGATGACTTGGGCAACGATGGAGGCTTGTCGGCTGTGTTGGCGGCCTCCCAGCTGGGTGTTGGTCGCCCGGAGGTGTTGGCGTCCCTGTTGGCGGTGGAGGGCTGGCGACCGATGGAGAGGCAGTGAGAGTGGCAGCAAGGACAGTTAGAGGCTTGGCTGCTGCGAATGCTGCGGCCTGAGATTCGCCTGCTGTTTGGAGGCGCTGGCGACGGTCGTGGCAGCAGCGGCCTGCTATATTGCAGCAGCGACGTAGGAGGCGGCAGTAACATTGACCCGGGGCCCCCTGGTGCTGTTTGTGGGCCGCCCCGAGGCTTTTCAGCCCATAGTGGTGCTGTCCCTTTGGGTTTGGTGCCCCGGGGCTTATTGGCCCGATGCTGTCCATCTTGTTGGGGCCTGGCTATCATAGGGGGGGCAGCGGTTTGCTGGGGGCTTTGTTTTTAGTATGGCCCTTGGCGCCGCTGCCCTTCCTCTTTCTGGGGGTGTAATTCCCGGAGGAAGAGGCCCTATTATGGCAGTGCGGGGGAGGTGCAGGCCTGGAGTTTTGAGGAGTCCGGACTGTGGGCACTGGTGACTCGGCCTGGGTTGGATGGATAGATGCCGGCCTGGCGGGGTCAGTTGTTGACTTTACATCGGAGGAGCGACCCCTGTAGAAGGTTTGGTGCGGACCGGACCTGGGGTGTGGTTTCGATCTTTGCCATGCTGGACTTGTTTCTCTGGCCAGAACTTTTCTCGGTTGGCGCAGCACCTATTTTATTCTACTCTTAGACTGCAGGCTACCTGCCTCCATGTGCTGCTGCTATTGGCCTCTTGTGTGATATCTTGAATCCTCCTTCTGGCCGCCTTGGAGGTCACCTTACCATCAGTGACTATCAATGACCATCCCCCTTTCTGTTTTCCACTCTCAGACCCTCTTCTCTTCTCCCCTTTGGACCTGGCTGTTCCCACTGCAGTGGGAGGGCAATGGAGGGCACAAACCCCCCTGTTGTGAAGGGGGTTTCTGTCTCAGTATCCCATAAGCCGCTGCAGTGGGAGACAGCAGCAACAGCCATTTACAATCTTGGCCCTAGCACTGGTGAGAAAGCTGCTTGTTGGCGGGGCTGTTTTGACTGTTTTGGTTTGGTTTTGAATGCCTGGTCCTTTATGCATGTTTCCATCTATGCAATTTGTAACATCAGGCGACTGTTTGCCCTCTTTCCCCTTTGAAATGGGTTATTGATGCTAGCCTACTCATCACTGGAGCTTCGGGCCCTCCAGACTGTTCCCCTGTCCTTGGAGTGGCCCTTTGGGTTCTCGAGAGCCTACCTCAGCTGGATCTTGGGATCCTGAGAGGTGGCATGGCGTGACCAGAGGGCTAAATTTTAAATCTGGGGTAAGGGGAAGCTTTTAAATTTTTAATTCATTGTTTTAAGGGTTAGGGATGGGGTGGGTGATCAATGCGGGTCCACACGGTTCTTCCAGGCGGCTTCTGGTCTCGGCAGGTTTGGGGGTGGGGCTCGAGGGGTCTGAGGGAGAGGGGCGGGGTTGACCATCAACAGGTGATGGTTATGGCAGGGGGGGTGGTGACAGGGGGCCAAATTATGTGATGGGGTGCCCCGATGTTTCGTCGGTGGCGTGCTCCGACCCCAGGTAGCTTCCGCTCCCTGGGGTCTTGGAGGCGTGGTCTCTGGGCTCAGGCTGGTATATCTGAATGCCAGGTCCGTGGCCAATAAGTCATCCCTCCTCCATGAGCTCATGGAGGAGGAGGCTGAGACCTGACATGCATTACGAGACCTGGTTGGGCCGGAGGGTGTCCCTCTGTGATTTATGCCCCCAGGTTTCCGTGTGCTGTTCTGGTCCGGGCCCAGGGAAGGGGGAGGAGGGTAGCCATAATTGTTAGAGAGACCTTGTTTCCAAGGGAGGTCACTGTCCCATGATGGGCGGTGTGAGGCCCTCCTCGTGAGATTGGGCCCTGGTGGTCAGTTGGGTTTGCTAGCGTGCCTGTCCCCAGCTGCGTGGCGGCGGCCCTGCCTGAGCTGCTCGGCGTCCTCTCGGAGGTGGCGGTGGAGTTCCCTAGGCTCATAGTTCTGGGGACTTTAATCTGCCGTCAGCTGGGGTCGGGTTTGCTCAGGAGTTCATGGCATCCATGGCAGCCATGAACCTGACCCAGGTGATCAAGGGCCCTCTGAGGGGGAACACACTGACCTGGTTTTGTCTGGGGCAGTGGTGTAGTGATCTGGGGGAGGGTTCTCCATCTACCCTCCTTTATCGTGGACAGATCACTATCTCCTGCAGCTGGTCTTTCAATTGGCTGTCCCTAGCTGCTGGGATGAGGCCTACGATGGTTCCGCCCCAGACGCCTAATGGACCGGAGAGGTTTCAGATGGCGCTGGGGTTCTTGCCGCCTCCCTGACCACAGCTTCGGCCAGAGACACTGGGCGCCTGGCAACAAGCGTCGGGGCCAGGTTGTCCCCTTGCGGCCTCTTCCCTGCCGTAGACCCGATGGGCCCCTGGTTTCGAGGAGCTCCGGGGATGAAGCGGCGGAGAAGACGCCTGGAGAGCAGATGGAGGGCCAGCGGCTCCGAATGACCGTGTCCAGTTAGAGCCTATATCAGGACCTATCTGGAAGCGATCAGGCGGCGGCGTGCTTACTTCTCCCTCTGATTGCGTCGCCGATGATCGCCCTGCTGCCCTGTTTGGGTGACCTCCCTCCTTCAATTGAGGGGGTGACCCTTTGCAGGGCAGGGCAGAGAATTTAGTTTACATCTGGCGGGATAAGGTGCTCGACCGTGCGGCTTGGACTCTGATTGGCAGTGGTCTGATGATGGGGCGGCGATGAGTCTGGTGGATCCTATCTGGGTTGAGTTTGACCTGGTCTCCCTTGATGAGGTGGACAGGATCATGCGAGGCTGTCTTCCACCGTGTTTATTGGACCCGTGTCCCTCCTGGTTGGTGTATGCCTCCAGGGAGGTTACAGCACTGGCTCAGTTGTCAACACTTCCTTGAGTGAGGGGTCTTTCCTGCCACCTTGAAAGAGGCAGTGGTGAGGCCCTCCTCAAGAAGCCTGCCTTGGACCCGGCCGTTTTGAACAACTATCGTCCTGTCTCCAACCTTAGCTTTTTAGCGAAGGTTGTTGAAGCGTGGTGGTTCAGCAGCTTCCCTTGTTCCTGGAGGAAGCTGATTATTTAGACCATATCAATCGGGCTTCAGGGCGGACACAGCATGGAGACAGCATTGGTGCACTGATGGATGATCTCTGGAGGGCTGGGGACAGGGGTCTTTCCTCTGTCCCTAGTCCTGTCTCAGCGGCTTTCGATACCATCGACCATGGTATCCTTCTGCAGCTTAGAGGATTGGGGGGGGGCACCGCGGTGGTTCTCCTCCTTCCTCTCAGGCAGCTTCAGTCGTGTTGGCAGGGGGCAGAGGTTGGCCCCAGGCCCCTCACTTGTGGGGTGCCTCAGGGGTCCTCTCTGCCTCTCCTGTTTAATATCTACATGAAACCGCTGGGCGAATCATCCGAGGTTTTGGGGTGAGGTATCAGTATGCTGATGATACCCAGCTTTATATCCACCCCAGACCAGATCAGTGATGCTCTCTCTGTGATGTCCCGTGCCTGGAGGCGATGCGGGTCTGGATGGGTGTAACAGGCTCCAGCTCAACCCCACCAAGACTGAGTGGCTGTTCTTACGGGCATCTCGGTCCTTATGGATGTACCATCTTTGGTCATGGGGAGAGGTGTTGCCCCCGTGGATAGAGGCGAGGAACCTGGGTGTCCTCCTGGATTCACAGCTCGGTTTGGAGGAGCATGTGGGAGCTGTGGCCAGGGGGCTTTTGCCCAGGTTGGCTGGTTCACCAGCTTCCCTTATGGACCGAGATGCCCTTGAAGGTTACTCATGTGCTTGTCACCTCTAGAATCGACTACTGTAATGCTCTTTACATGGGGCTCCCCTTGTGGATGATCCGGAGGCTACAGCTGGTGCAGAATCTGGACGCGCGAGGCTGTGATGGGGTATCCGATACTCCCATGTTACACCCCTCCTGCGCGGCTTGCATTGGTTGCCAGTCGCCTCCTGGGTTGCCTTCAAGGTGTTAGTAACAACTTATAAAGCCCTTAATGGCTTGGGTCCAGGGTACTTGCAGGAACACCTCCTGCCAGCATCATTTTCCGGTCGCCTCTTCACTCTCATAGGAGGGGCCTCCTTGTGGTGCCATTGGTCAGGCATTGTCGGCTGGCAGTTCCCAGGGCTAGGGCCTTCTCTGTGGGAGCACCTGCCCTTTGGAACCAGCTCCCCGTGGATCTCCATTTGGCCCCTGACCTTCACTCCTTCCGCTGGGACCTGAAGACTTGGTTGTTTCAACAGGCTGGCCTGGAATGACCCGGGGGGGGGGGTCGAGGGTTTTAAATTTTTTAATTCTTAACTGTATTTGGCTTGTTTATTTGTTTAATTCTTTTTATTGTAAATTTCTTCTGTTTTAATGTTCGCAGCCCTGACTCCTCAGGGAGTAGGGTGGCATACAAGTCGAATAAACAAACAAACAAACAAATAAATAAATAAATAAATAAATAAATAAATAAATAAATCTGGAGGCCCTGCAGAAGCTGAGGACCTGGCCCAAAAGGTGGCTGAGCCTCATCGTGTTCCCTCAGGCACCGCTTCAACCAAGCACAGCAGGCCTAGAGTTGGTCTCCTACTACTGCCGTTGGCCTCACCTTCTCACCCAGGCAGCCGGGAGGCCAGGCAAGGAGTAGCTGGAAGAGGATGGTTGAGTAGCCATGGCGATCAGTAGTGGGATTCAGCAGTTCACCGAACTGCAAAACAGATAGCTACTGGTTCAACTGAACTGGTGTGAACCAGCTGAATCCCACCTCTGGTTAGGTGGTAGCATTTAGTTGGCACTGACTGCTCTTAGATTGTAACCAGGGAAATAAAAGGAATAATAATGAATCAAAAATAAATAATGAAAAATTAGGACACATAGAGGAACATTTCATGCATTATTCATACTTCATGCATTATTAATTAGAGATGGGAAATGGATGTCAAAAGAAATAATATAAATTCACATAAAAGAAGTCATGATGATATGGAATCTGCTATGCAGAACAAATGGTGTGTTTTATTATTTATTTATTCATTTATTTATTTTGGTTTGGTTTAAGTCATGTTAAAGAAGGAGAAAACTAAATGTTACATAGAGTAGTTTGTGATTGGAGCAGCCTTTGGGTATGCTGTAAACTAACCAAATATTTTTTTAAAAAAGAAAGTAAAAACTACTGTGTTTTTGTGCTTCATCCTGTGGATATTTTTATATTTCCCTATTATGAATGTAATTATGTTGGCCTTTAGGTCTCCTGTTGTTTATATTCTCCACCAGTGAATGATATAAGCCATCCATCTTTCTTATACCGCATGGTACCTAATGAAGTACATCAATATAAAGGAATAGTCAAGCTATTGCTGCATTTTCAGTGGAAGTGGATTGGGATCATGGCCATGGATGATGATAAAGGAGAAATATTTGTGCAGACCTTGGAGAAAAGCTTTTCTGATAATGGAATCTGCACTGCCTTCTCTGAACGAATGCCCCTCCAAAGCAATATTATAGACATGGTCGCTAATTTCAATGATATGTTTAGGAAAATGGCCCTGTTGCTGAGTAAAGCAAACATCAATGTCTGTGTTATCAGTGCTGATGCTCACATGATGTTAGATTTGCAGATGGTGCTCAATCTTGCTGAATCAGACATGATGCTGCCTGTGCAGAAGGTATGGGTGATGACAGCCCATTGGGATTTTTCAGTGGAGCCCTTTTTAAATAATTTAAATATGCAGATCTTCCATGGTGCCCTGTCCTTTGCAAGTCACACCTCAGAGATATCAATGTTTCAGAATTTCCTTCTCTTCCAGGACCCCCATTCTCTTACTGATCATTTTATCAGAGTCTTCTGGGAACAAGCATTTAAATGTTCATTTCCAGCTTCTGCAATGGACAAGGAGAACCTTGGAATCTGTACTGGCAATGAGAGACTAGAAAGCCTTCCGCAGCCTTTTTTTGAAATGAGCATGACCAGTCAAAGCTACAGTGTTTACAATGCTGTCTATGCTGTGGCACATGCTTTGCATGCCTTTTATTCATGCAGAAGGAAATACGGAGCCATGTTGGTTAGAGATCACCCAAGGACTTCAAAACTACAGTATTTTCAGGTAATATCTCACCTAGGAGGCATATTGTTTTGATACATCAATGATGTTGATAATATTAGTGTCTTCATTTATATAAGAAGGATTCTCATTCTGTATATAATGCATTACTGAGCATTCCCAGAGGAGATACAGAGAAGGCAAGACAGTGACTTCATGACCACAAGCGGGACCAACATTTCCATTCTTTACAGCCATCTCTAAGTGGTTTACAGAGTCAGCCTATTGCCCCCAACAATCTTGGTCCTCATTTTGCTGATCTTGGAAGGATGGAAGGCTGACTCAACCTTGAGCCTGGGGAAATTTGAACTGCCAAATTGCAGGCAGCCGGCAGGCAGCAGAAGTAGCCTGCAGTACTGCACTGTAACCACTGTGCCACCATGGCAAATAGACTCCATAATGGCATAATCGCAAAAAAAGGACCAAAGTTTTTTCTGAGACTATCATTTTTGTAAGTTTTGAAAGAAATGAGAGATGTATTCTTGTAGATGCAGGATGCTGCCAAATCCAGAATTTAGGATTTTATCCATCCTTTTGCAAGACATTCTATTTTAAGAAAATAATAAAAATTGCACAATAAGTTGTAGCAGAAAAAATACATAACTGCTTAATAAACACTTGGAAACTGCCAGAAGGTAGACAACGTATCAATTTAATTCAGTAGAAGTGCCATGTTTTTCTGGGAATAAGACCCGGTCTTTTATATATATATTCAGGGACTTCTTCTGAGGCCAGCAAGGCCAGCAAGAGTTTCCTGAAGACCTCTGTAGCTGATAACAGAGTTCCAAAGCTCTGTTATTAACTGAAGAGGCCTTCAGCAAAATTTTGCTGGCCTTGCCAGCTGCAGAAGAAGTGGGCTGGCAAGGCAAGGAAGGTATTGACCTTTATGATTACCTTATTAGCAACTGCATCCTCTTCGCTGATGATGTCAAACTATTCAACACCACAGTCAATGCTACCATCCTTCAAAAAGACCTTGATTATGTTTATGAATGGTCTAACAGTTGGCAACTCCAAATCTCAACCAACAAATGCTCTGTCCTACACATTGGCAAAAAAAATCTATATACCAAATACAAGCTAGATGGATATGACCTTGTTGATGACCCTCACTCTGTCAAGGACCTTGGAGTTCTCATATCGAATGACCTAAGCACCAAAGCTCACTGCAACAGTATTGCCAAAAAAGTTTTAAGAGTTGTAAATTTAATTTTACGAAGCTTCTCCTCTGGTAATACTGATTTGCAAACTAGGGCATTCAAAACCTTTGCTAGACCAATACTTGAATTCAGCTCTGCTGTCTGGAATCCACATTGTATATCAGACATAAATACAATTGAGCGAGTCCAGAAGTATTTTACCAGAAGAGTACTACATTTCTCTGTTTGCAGTAGAATACCCTACACCACCAGACTTCAGATTCTAGGCTTAGACAACCTTGAACTACACCGGCTAAGATTGGACTTAAGCATAGTACATAAAATCATATGTTACAATGTCTTACCAGTTAATGAATATTTCAGCTTTAACCGCAACAACACAAGAGCACACAACAGATACAAACTTAATGTAAACCACTCCAAACTTGATTGCAGGAAGTACGATTTCAGCAACAGAGTGGTCAATGTCTCGAACTCACTAACTGATTCTGTTGTCACATGTTCAAACGCCCACTCCTTTACCCTCAAACTAACCTCTGTTGACCTCACCCCATTCCTAAGAGGTCTGTAAGGGGCATGCATAAGTGCACAATCCCTGTCCTATTGTCCCCAATTATTACTTCCTATTCTTATATTTAAATTTATGTTTATTCTTCTTTCTATTGTATTGTAAGCTTTTGACAAAATAAATAAAATAAATAAATAAATAAAATAAAAGTATTGAGGTGTGCGAGGCCAGGCTGCAACTGTCCAAAGATAAGTACTACAGCACCTCTACCCCGCTATCCCCACCATATCTTAATTTTTACCTGTGTGCCTCACACCATTCCGTGCATCCCAGAGTGGGTGGGGTCTTAATTAGAGCTTATTTTGTGAGGGGCTTATATTGGGTGCACATGTAAAAATCAATTTAGGGCTTATTTTCAGGATATGCCTTATTTTCAGGGAAACACAGTAATAGTAGTAGTAGTGGTAGTTGAGATAGTATTAGTAATACTATTCCCCTGGCAAGCAGTAAACCTTTGCCTTGAAATACATGGATTCCCATCAGTGACATAGGAATATCAAGATATTTCTATGCCAAAAGAAATTTTAGTCTGTTTTTATGAAATACATGGTCTACTAGTTCTTAGTATCCTTTTAAAATCCTTTTAAAAATCCTTTTGTATGTTTTGAAAGAAATGAGAGATGTATTCTTGCAGATGCAGGATGCTACCAAATCCAGAATTTAGGATTTTATCCATCCTTTTGCAAAACATTCTAATTTAAGTAAATAATAAAAATTGCACAGTAAGTTAAAGCAGAAAAAATATATAACTGGTTAATACCACTTGGAAATTGCCCAGAGATACTGGAAGGTAGATAATACATAAATTTAATTTGGTAGAAGTAGTAATAGTAGTAGAGGTAGCAGTATAGCAGCAGCAGCAGTAGTAGTAGTATTCCCTTGGCAGGTAGTAAGTCTTAGCTTTGAAATACTTGGATTCCCAATAGTGACATAGGTATACCAAAATATTTCTATGCCAAAGGAAAATTTAGTCTGTTTGTTTGAAATACATTATCTGCTAGTTCTTAGTATCTTTTAAAACTGAGCTGAAGTGAAATATTTGATTGGGGAAGGAAATAATGGGACTACCAATAATGTAGTGATAAAATAATTAAATAGCTTCTGAGTATAGCAATACTCTGTTCCCAGCCAAACAATTTTCACTGTTTCTATCACTTTGGTAATAATCCTTGCCAAAACTTCATTTCTTCCAGCTTTATCATTTCCTAACTCAAGTTTCCTTTAACAACTGTGCCGGAGACAAGGTGTCTTTTGACAAGAAGGGTGAATTGCTAGCTGGATTTGACATTATCAACTGGGTGACTTTCCCTAACAAATCCTTCATGAAAGTAAAAGTGGGACAAATGGATCCTGAAGCACCATCAGGCAGAAGGTTCTCCACCAATAAAAGAAAAATCACATGGCCAGCCCATTTTAACCAGGTAGGACCAAAATAAAGTTTCCAGTTAGAAAATCAAAATAGATGGCCTTCTTTTCAGCAATTAATGATTGCCAGTATTGTTATAATAAGTGTCTGGAAGAGGAAAACTTGATATTTTTGATCTAGTGTGTGAAATTTTAGCAAAGCTGGTTTGGAAAGGGAATAGAATAGAATAGAATCTTTATTGGCCAAGTGTGATTGGACACACCAGGAATTTCTCTTGGTGCTTATGCTCTCAGTGTACATAAAAGAAAGATATATTCATCGAGAATCATAAGGTACGACACTTATTTATTTATTTAATTATTTGTTTATTTATTTAATTAATTAAACTTGTATGCCTCTCAACTCCCAAAGGACTCTGGGTGGCTTAATAATAGTCATAGGGTACAATAAGCAATCAAATTATACTAGGAAATAGTCAGTATAAATCATAAGGATATAAGCAACAAAGTTACAGTCATACAGGCATAAGTGGGGGAGATGGGTGAAAGTAGGGATGGGAAGATTAATAGTAATAGTAATGCAGACTTAGTGAATAGTTGGACAGTGTTGAAGGAATTATTTCTTTAGCAGAGTGATGGTGTTCGGGATAAACTGTCCCTGTGTGTATTTGTTCTGATGTGCAGTGCTCTATAGCATCATTTTGAGGGTAGGAGTTGAAACAACTTATGTCCAGGATGTGAGAGGTCTGTAAATATTTTCACAGCCCTCTTTTTGACTTGTGCAGTACACAGTCCTCGATGGAAGGCAGGTTGGTAGTAATTGTTTTTTTCTGCAGTCCTAACTACTCTCTGAAGTCTGTGCCTGTCTTGTTTGGTTGCAGAAGCAAACCAGACAGTTATAGAGATGCAGATGACAGACTCAATAATTCCTCTGTAGGACTGTATCAGCAGCTCCTTGAGCAGTTTGAGCTTTCTGAGTTGGCACAGAAAGAACATTCTTTGTTGTGCTTTTTTGATGATGTTTTTGATGTTAGGTGTCCATTTTATGTCTTGAGATATGATAGTGCATAGAAATCCTAGTGTTAATACACATGTTTGTATTAAGATAGTTATTCAGTGTTTCAATTTGCCGTTCTAATGCCAATCACAAGAATAAATCAAAAAGTAGAGAAAAATGAAGTGGATAAAAATGAAATAAATGCAGTAGTGTAAGGCATGTGACAAGGCAATCAGCACCTCTTGTCCTTTAGAAGGACATCATTCTCACAAATGATTTATTTATTTTGTTAGACATTTATCCTGTGTTTATTACTTTATAGGGAACTCAAGATGGAGAACTTATCTAATATTCCTTCCTCCTCTTGGTTTCCCCACAACCACAATCTAAGAAGTGGTTTGCGCTCGGAGACTTGGTCACTCAGCCATTTTTTCAAGCCTAAAATGGGACTAAAACTCAGAGTCTCTTGGTTTCTAGGCCAGCACCTGAACCACTACTTTGTTTAAAAAGGAGGAAGAAATGTCAAAATAACTTGTAAGAATTGCATGCAAAACAGGGTTGAAGGAAACAAACTTGTAAAGTTGCAAACACCACAGATAACATTTCAGAATAATCTCTCATAGAATGATGCAAAAGACAAGAAAGGTTGTAGCAAATTACAATATGAGATGGACCTGTTAGTAGAAAAGGAGACTAGAATGAGCAGCAATACTTTGCAAGTTGCATCAATCTGCAGTCAAGATGTTTGCTATTTATTTGCAAGAGGCGAGTATTCTTTTTATTTGAAAACTACTTGCTCCAGCAAGGTGAGCAGATGGATGTGAGAAGGAGTGGTTGGGAGGGGGGGCAAGGCGGGGCCAGACATGGCAAGGAGAGGCTGGGCAAAATGAGGTGCTCTTTGACATGAGTTACATTGAGTTGGCCATGCCCACCCAGTCACATGCCCATCCAGCCATGCCTACCCAACCAGTCATTAGGACAGAGAATCAGTTGTTAAATTATTTGAATCACACCACTGACATTGAGCAGGCCTGAAGTCAAATACAAGCAACTCAGAATTATTATTTATTATTTATTTTATTTTATTGGACTTATATGCTGCCCCATCTCTGAAGACTCGGGGCGGCTCACAGTTAAAACATACAATACAACAATTATTTTAAAAAGAATTAAACAATTTTAAAGCCCAATAAAATCAAATTAAAATACTTAAAATTATCCTATGGCCCTGGTGAGGTAATCACAGCCTGATTTGGTCGAACAGCCAGGTCTTTAAATCGTGGCGGAAGGTGCAGAGGTCAGGGGCCAGACGGAGGTCCAGAGGCAGTTCGTTCCATAAATCGGGGACCGCTACAGAATAGGCTCATCGCCAGGGGACCGCCAGCTGACATTGACTTGCTGACGGGACCCCGAGGAGTCCTTGCCTATGTGCCTGCATGGGGCAGGTGGCACTCGATATCGGCAGGAGCCGCTCCCTTAAATATTGTGGACCCATGTCGTGTAGGACTTTGAATGTGAAAGTCAGAACCTTGAATCTCACCCGGAGTGCAACCAGCAACCAATGCAGGCCGCACAGGAGGGGGGTAATATGGGAGAATCGGGTAACTCCCATCACCACCAGCTGCTGCATTCTGCACCAGCTGCAACCTCCAGATGGTATGCAAGGGCAGTCCTAAATAGAGAGCATTGCAGTAGTCGAGTTGCGAGGTGACAAGGGCATGAGTGACTGTACACAGGGCATCTCAGTCCAGAACGGGCTGGCTGGCGAACCAGCTGGACCTGGGCAAAGGCCCCCCTGGCGATGGCCCCCACCTGTTCCTCCAATTGGAGCTGCGCATCCAGGAGGACCCCCAGGTTCCACGCCCTATCCACAGGGGGCAACACCACTCCCCCTATGGACAACGATGGACACTCCTGACTGGACCAAGATGCCGGTATGTACAGCCACTCAGTCTTGGCCGGATTGAGCCGAAGCATGTTTCCGTCCATCCAGGTCCGTACTGCATCCAGACAGCGAGTCATCACGGAGAGGGCATCACTGTTCTGGCCTGGGGTGGAAATGTATAGCTGAGTATCGTCAGCATACTGATGGTATCTCACCCCAAAACCACGGATGATCTCACCCAGCGGTTTCATGTAGATATTGAATAAAAGGGGGGAGAGGACCGACCCCTGAGGGACCCCACAAGTGAGTGCCCTCGGGGCCGACCTCTGCCCCCCCATCAACACCGATTGCGACCGCCCCGAGAGGTAAGAGGAGAGCCACCGAATTACAGTGCCCCCCACTCCCAGCCCTCCAAGGCGTCGCAAAAGGATACCATGGCCGATGGTATCGAAAGCCGCTGAGAGGTCTAATAGGACCAGGACAGAGGAAAGACCCCTGTCCCGGGCCCTCCAGAGATCATCTATCAGTGCGACCAATGCCGTCTCCATGCTGAAACCAGGCCGGAAGCCCAATTGGTATGGATCTAGGTAGTCCGCTTCATCCAGGAAAAGTGGAAACTGCTGAGCCACCACACTCTCCACAACCTTCGCCAGAAAACGAAGGTTGGAGACTGGATGAAAGTTGTCTAACATGGTCGGGTCCAGGGCAGGCTTCTTCAGGAGGGGCCTCACCACCGCCTCTTTCAGGGCGGAAGGAAAGACACCCTCCCTCAACGAAGCATTGACCACTGCCCGGAGCCAACTGCAGGTGACCTCCCTGGCGGCATAAGCCAACCAAGAAGGGCACGGGTCCAACAAACATGTGGTGGAACTCAGACGCCACATAATCCTGTCCACTTCATCCTCAGAAACAGGGTTGAACTCAGCCCAGATCACATCGGCCAGACTGCTTGCACCACGATCCTCAGATCCCTGCAAGGTGGAGCACAACCTGCCCCGAATCCGCGCGATCTTATCTGACAGATATTGACCAAATTCCTCAGCTCTTCCCTGGAGAGGATCCACCACCTCCCCCGGATATAGGAGGGAGCGGGTGGCCCTAAACAGGGCGGCCGGGCGGTTATCTGCGGACACTATGAGGGTGGAGAGATAAAGCCTTCTCGCCTCCCTCATAGCTACCAGGTAAGTCCTAATATGGGTTCTTAACTGGATTCGATCGGATTGGGAGCGGGTGGCCCTCCATCTGCTCTCTAAACCCCTCTGATGGCGCTTCATCTCCCGGAGCTCCTCTGTATATCAAGGAGCCACCCAGGATCCACGGCGCCTGAGGGGACACATGGAGACAACTCTGTCAAGGGCAGCCCCAGCAGCCTGTTGCCAAGTGGCCGCTAGGTCCTTGGCAGAGTTGTGGGCAAGGGAAGTGGGAAAAGACCCCAGTTCCATCTGGAACCTCTCAGGGTCCATCAGGCGTCTGGGGCGGAACCATCTCAGTGGCTCCTCATCCCAGTGGTGGGGAGCGGCCTGTTGGAAGACCAGCCGAAGGAGATAGTGATCAGACCATGGGACGGGCAGGGTCGTACCCTATATCACTCCGCCACCGTTCCGAGACAAAAACTAGGTCGAGGTGTTTCCCCTCATGAGTCGGGCCCTGAACCAACTGGGTCAGCCCCATGGCCCCCATGGAGGCCATGAATTCCTGGGCCAAACCCGACGCCCCCCCCAGGGAGGGCAGGTTAAAATCACCCAGGACCATAAGCCCTGGGAGATCCACCGCCACCCCCGAGAGGACGTCGAGAAGCCCAGGCAGGGCTGCTGCTACACAGCTGGGGGAAAGGTATGTCAGCAGCAAGCCCACCCGACCACCAGGCCCCCACCTCAAGAGAAGAGTCTCACCACCGCCTATCTCAGGAACACTGATCACAAAACACTGATCACAAAACACTGATCACATAGGTTATTTTCAGATATTAGTGATGAAAAAGGCTTACTCAGAGTGATGGTAAGGTTCATCAACAATACATGCTATTTTGGACCATTTCTTATATGTGTACATATCTGCACAAACACACAAAACTACTGAATATTTCTCAGAAGTTTATGATGAATGTATTGATTTCTGAAAATGGTTGGATTCAAGGGAATAAAATATATTTTCTCTCTCTCTCTCTTTAATGAATAGACCATACCCCTTGCTCTGTGCAATGATCATTGCCTACCAGGCTCCAGAAAGAAAATGAAGGAAGGGGAGCCTTTTTGTTGCTATGATTGTAATATTTGTCCATCAAGAAAATTTTCAAATGAAAGAGGTAGGAAATATTTATGTGTGTGCATAAACAAAGTATGTATCCATAAAGACAGCCACAGAGATATCACACACATAGAGGTCATCTCTCATTATTTGTGAGAGTTCCATTGTAGATGAGCTCACTAATAGCAAGTTTTAACACATATCTATTTAACAGAGATGTGAATAGTTGTTAATGTTGCTGAACTACATCTGCCAGCACTTCTGGCTTGGAGGATTGAAAGCAATAAATGATGAGAATTGTTGCACATTTCAGTTTCAAAATCCATAGTTGTCCACTGATGTTTGATGACATAGGATGTTTTCAATTAGTAAATACTTCTCAGTAAACAAAAGTATACAAAATTTGAAATACTTCTATGAATTCTGAAATACTATACATATTTTCACAGATATGGATGACTGCTTAGACTGTCCAGAAGAACAGTATCCAAACAAGGAAAAAATCTTGTGCATTCCAAAGGATCTAAATTTCTTGTCTTATAATGATACTTTGGGCATCACTCTGGCTGTTCTGGCTCTATCATTTTCTGTGACCACAGTGGTGGTACTTGGAATTTTCATAAAACATCGGAATACTCCCATTGTCAAAGCTAACAACTGGAATCTCACTTATCTTCTCCTTGTCTCCCTCTTCCTCTGCTTCCTCTGTTCCTTGCTATTCATTGGTCATCCCCAATTGCTGACCTGTCTTCTTCGTCAAATTGCTTTTGGGATCATCTTCTCAGTTGCCGTCTCTTCAGTTTTGGCCAAAACCCTCACAGTGGTTCTAGCTTTTATGGCTACTAAACCAGGATCAAAAATGAGAAAATGGGTGGGGAAAAGATTTTCAAATTCTCTGATTCTCTGTTGTTCCTGCATGCAAGCAAGTATTTGCATATTGTGGCTGTGCACTGGCCCTCCCTTCCCAAATTTGGACATGCATTCTCTTCCAGAAGAGATTGTAGTTGAATGTAATGAAGGATCAGGCAACATGTTCTATTATATTTTAGGATATATGGGATTTCTTGCTCTCATCAGCTACATTGTGGCTTTCTTTGCTCGAAAACTGCCAGACTCTTTTAATGAAGCCAAATTTATTGCTTTTAGCATGCTGGTGTTTTGTAGTGTATGGGTGACTTTTGTCCCAACTTATCTGAGCACCAAAGGAAAATACATGGTAGCTGTGGAGATCTTTTCCATCTTGGCTTCCAGTATAGGAATATTGGGATCTATCTTTTTCCCTAAATGCTACATAATTATACTGAGACCAGAACTCAACACAAAGGAACACCTAAAAATTAAAAATTAACAATTACTGCTATTCATTGATTTGAAGAATTTAGCACTGTGTTTGAGAAGAAAGTTTGGGAAATAAAATGTTGCTGTGTTGTGAGGAGAAAGAAAGTGCAAGAAAAAGAATAGCCCCAACTTGACCTCACTGTTCTTAAAATGGAGAAAGTGGATCCTTTGAAGTAGTTATCAAATGTCTATAAATATAACATATAACAATAAAGTAATATTCCTGTAATCCTTGCAGCATCAGTTTGTGACTTGGCCTACTTGAAAATATTGATATGTTATTTGGAAGTAAACATATTTGATTATAATATTTCTTTTTCAGCTCTTAAAGCAATGCATCTTGTCAGATAAATAAAGGCAAGATACTGTATTTATCTCACTGTATAAACTGTATAATTAGGTTCACTTTTATCCTCCATTTCATATTTATTTTATATTACATATCCTGTCATTAATATATTTCAGTTATGACTGCTCTATGACAAGTACAGTGAAAGGCAGATTGCTAACCATTGTTAAAGATAAAACTCACTAGATGAAAATATAATGTACAATGGGCAAAGAACATGCCTTCTCAGAGTCTGTGGAGGTGAGAAAAAAATGATTGGCTGGTTAGAGCCTGCAGGGTGGGGAATTCTGAGAGTTGAAGGCCACGCATCATAAATTTGCTGAAGTTGAGAAACACTGAGCTCAAAATTTTCAGAGTCAACTCCTTTATTTGAAGCCATAGTAAGCTAACCTATCTCAACCTGTCTGATTTCTTGGCCAACCTGCTTCACAAAGTGAGGCATAAAAAAAAGTATGAAAGTGATAATGACTAATTTATTTATACCTAAAAATGGAAACTATTTGCAACTGGGGACCCCATGTCTGCCCTCGCATCCATGTACAGTGGAACCTTGGGTCGGAAATGCTTCTGTTCGTGACCAAATCAGGTGATGACCAGAATTTTCGGCAAATTTTTGTTTCTAGTCACAAACATATCTTCACATGGAGACTAGACACAGCTGTGGCAATTTTCCCTGCTGCGGTGATTTGTCCGCACATGCACAAATGGTCATGCTTCCAGTCACAACCAAATCGGGTTGCGACTGTAGTCCTGGAATGAATTATGGTCACGACCCAAGGTTCCACTGTATTCTTAGATACTTGAAAGATAATTGTATGGTTCTTTTGGGTCATAAGAATGCAGTACAAGATATTTAATGGATAAAGTCAAAGGACTATTCACTCCATCATATTATTTCCTCAATGGAGCAAAGGGATGCCTACAGGAAGCTTAAACATGGATATGATCATGCCCTTAACAACCAACTTATTTCTTTTCCTGGAAGTATGAGACAAACTTATGCCTAGTAGCCACTGATAAACTTATCTTCAGTGGTCTGCAATGCTTTCTAAGGTACTGGACATCACAAGATCATATGGAAGCAAATTATTTAGCTGGATATGTTATTTAGCAGTACTCTCTTCCTTGGGCAGAATTCTCCTTAACAGAACTTCTTACTTCAGTTTGTTTAAATGTTGGTTCCAAAGACCTTTGTTGGCCATGTAAAAGATATATTTACTGTGAAATTATGTATCCTCTTAGCATATTGGAAAAGAATTATTGATAGCAATCTTCCAATATCAAGGAGACTGTCACAAACTAAATGGGGTCAACCTATTCTCCAAAGCCCCTAAGAACAGGACAAGAGGTCATGGATATAAACTAATCAAGGAGAGAATGAGCCCAGAACTAAGAGAAAAAAATCCTAATAGAACAATTAGTGCAAAGTTTTCTTCCAGAAGTCACGGGTACTCCACTGAAGGTTTTTAAGAACAGCCATTTGGGAGGTGGAGCCAGCTGTCAGAGAGAGTGGAAGTGTGAATGGAGATCTTTGTTTCATCAATCTCCTTTTTCCCTGTGTTCACGGAATTCGTTGGAGTCAAGGAGTTCCTGGAATGATAGCCGGAAGAGTGGGCATCTTGTGGAACACTTCCAAGCAGTGGCTTGTGGTGGAACACGGTTAGAAACCTGACAAGAACTGATTGAGTAGACCAGGAAGAAGATAGTCAGCAATGGCCAACTGAACAGCCTGACAGAGGGACGAGGCTAGGGATGAATCAGCAGAATGACGGTGGAGCGGCTTTTGACTAAATTATTCACTGGGCTTCTTCTGCAGATGAGGAAGTGAAAGGGAGTGCTTTTTTAGTGATTTGTGGAATGAGCTCTGGCAGAAGAGAAAACCCAGATGGACTGGAGGAAAAGCAGTGAGAGATCAGTGGTGGCAGAAGGATCAGCAGGAAAAGCTGGACAGTAAGCCGAAGTGGAGATAATGGTAATTCTGTATAGTCTTAAGTGTGGTTTTTCAATTTGAGAGCTGTGGTGAAGAGAGGAAAGTTTGCTTGATAGCCCATAAGAAGAAATCTGAACTTGTTGCTGTTTAACAACTTTTTGAGAAGAGGACAAAGTACTGAACTAAAATTGAATTGTTATAAGTGACTGAGCACTTTTGGACAGCGTTAAAGAGATAGTGAGACACCTACTAGTTACAGAGGAAGAAGATCAGTGATCTTGGTGTTGGAAAGTATTTCTTTTTGTTTTGATGAACTTGAACTAAAAAAAAGTTACAAGTGATTGTGGAATAATTGTGGGGGGGAGGAATTTGCCTAAGGAAATATTTCTCTCTGTCCTGATGAATTTGATCTTTAAAAGTTGAAAGTGATTGTGGAATAATTGGGGGGAAAGGGGGGCTTTTGCTTAAGGAATGCTTTATTGTTCATTATATGCTACTACTTAACTTATACTATTAATGGATTAGTGTTACATAAATTTACTTAATCTAGTAGTGAAATAACTAAAGTTAACTAAATAATTAAATATGATGTGCAACTAGGAATTATAGTATACTACTGGACCAATCCAATATATTTATAATATATTTCCACTTCTATAAGACATACTATTTGCTATCTTATTGGTATTGTAATTAAGTTCATATTTTGTAATCAAATAATTTTATTTATTGCTATTGACTAAGATCAATAATTAATTGTTATCAATTGTGATTAAGATTTAGGATATATAACTTTATATTAATTATTGTAATTGTTGTGAACTTGGGACTCAAGGCTTATTGGGTATAACTTAGCCCACTGGATACAGGAAAGAAAAGATAATAATAATAATACAAGGAAAAACAGTGGAAGGAAAGAGAGTGGTGAAAAGAAGGTGGGAATTTTGGTTGAAAGGTGATTTTTTTGAAAAGATTGTGGAACATGACAAGCAACATGAATTTGATGAAGATTGGACTTGGGAAGAAAAGGACTTCAGAGGCTTTGATGATGGCGTCCAGCCCTTTGACACAGAAATCCATTAAAGATATGGTACCAAAAGGGTGAGCGACCCCAATAAATATTTACAACTGATGCTACAAAGTATGGAGATATGGATTGAAATTGTACGCAGGACAGATAAAAGTATAAGTATAATTATTTTGAAAATATGAAAACCTTGAAAAGGATATGCAATAGATTTAGAAATGAATAAGAGGGTTATAAAATAAGCCTGAGGGAAATATTTGAGGGGGAAAATTAATAAAGAATATTTAAAGCAGTGATAAGATATGAAATTGAATATGAAAGATGAAAGATGAATATGTAACTGAGATTATATCTGTATGGAGATTTGAATACCTGGAACCAAGCTGTTCACTAAAATAAGATATTTTATTTTTCTGTTTTTTGTGAAAACTGAAATAAAATTGTTTTTTTTTAAAAAAACTCCCACACAAGCAGTTACCAGAAGGAGGAAATGCTGTTTCAATTATAAAGAGTAAAAGACAACACAAACCAGGCAAGATAAGGGATTGAAGGATGTCCATGGATAACAGAACACATATTAGGAAGGACACCAAACTCAGAGAGGAACCATAAAGTAGAGATATTCCCATGACTTGTTTCCAGCACTTGCCCATATGCATGTCCGTCCTCTTATTCAGTTGTCACAGCTGCAGACCATGAAGAGGATCAAGGCCCTCTCCTCCCAAGTAGACCATGTCTCTCCCTTATCCTCTCCTCCCTGCATACCCTAGGATGGAGAGGGGATGGGCCTGGGTCCTTGTCTGACTGCCCAGCTGACCTCTGCCCTTCCCCAGTCTCCTCCACAACCTCCAAAACCACACTTCCACTCTCTGTTGTCTGTTCCTCCTCTCCCTCAGAGTCAGTCTCCACCAGAGGCATGACAACTGGATAACTATGAAAGAAGATATGAAGAATCAAAAGAACTTAGACCTATTAGAAGGACAAGACCAAGGAATAAGTGAAAATATGGGAGTGGAATGTACAGTCTGGATGACCAACAGTAATGGATGAAATTCTCTAGTAAAAAGACAGAAAAATAAATTGAAAAAACAAAATTTGGACATAGTAGTTTTACAAGAAGTTCATATTAAAGAAAGTCAAAAGTATTTGTTAGAACAACTGAAGTTAGGTAAATTGTTTGCTTCGCTAGACCAAAAAAAAAAAAAGAGGGGTAGTAATATATGTTAAAGATAGATTTTCAGCCAAAGAAATTTTCAAAGATAATGAAGGAAGAATTCTAATTATAGTGATGGAAATGACTGACAAGAAAATAATTATCACGGCGATCTATTCCCCAAATGGAAGTCAGGAACAGTTTTTTAAAATCTACACAACACCATTTGTCATATAGGATATGAAGAAATATGTTTAATTGGAGATTTCAATGCCATAGTGGATAAAGAACTAAACTATAAAAGTAATGAAATTAAGAGAAGAAATAGAAGAATGTTACCCAGAACATTTTTTGATATGGTTAAGGATCTAGACCTACAAGATGTATGGAGAGAAAGGAACTAGAAGGTATGACAATTCACTCACTACTCGAATAGACATGAATCGTACTCAAGAATCGACATGGTGTGGATGTCAAGAGGAATCTATACAGACACTAAAGATGTGGATATTGAACCGAGTTTTTGGGCTGATCACAACCCCATTAAATATAGCTGGAGAGGACACAAGAAAATAGCAAGATGGACAATGCAACATGTAATTTTAAAAGAGAAGGAATTTAGATCAAGAATAGAAAAGGAATTGGGCCTATTCCTTAGTGAAAATAGAAAACAAGAATCATCAATACAGAATCTCTTTGATATGGCTAAAGCATATATGGGAGGGGTGGCGATCTCATATATGATGAAGAAAAATAAAGAGAAAAAATACCAACAAAAAAAATTAGGGGAGTATAAATGACTAGAAATAATGCTACAGAAAGATCAGCAACTGAAAAATCTCAAACAACAAATGAACCAAGTCAAACACAAATTACAATTCCTAGAAAAAGAAGAATTGGCACAACAGTTAAAACAAACAAAGCAGAGTTTTTTCGACTATACAAATAAACTGGGGAGATGGCTACCACACAAATTGAGAAAACAGAAAGAAAAGGGACAAATTTGCAAATTACAGGATGCGTTTGGGAAAATGTATTATCAGGAAGAGGAAAAAAGAAACATAGCCCAGGAATTCTACAAGGCTCTATATAAAGAGAATGATGAATACTTAGAACGAGATACAATGCAATTGCTAAAAAAGGCAGAACTGTCAATAATTCCAGAGGAGACAAAAATGATGCTCAATGAAGGGATCAGAATGTCTGAGGTATTCGAGGCAATAAATAAACAAAAGATTAACAAGTCACCAGGCCCGGACAACCTCCCAGTGGAAATATACAAAGAACACCAAAATACCTTAGCACTGCTGCTAGTAGAGGTATTCAATGCAGTTCTAGATAAGGCAAAAGCACCACAATCCTGGCAGGAGGCAATTATAACTTTGATACTGAAAGAAGAGGCGGACTAAACTCTAATCAAAAACTATATATCTATATCACTTTTAAATGTGGATTACAAGATCTTCGCAACAATAGTAGCAGATAGACTTTTAACATTTTTAAACACATTTATCCATAAAGACCAAAATGGCTTCCTACCCAATTGGCAAATAAAACAGAATTTGAGAACTATATTGGATGTTTTAGAGTACTATGAGATTCATAGTGGTCAACAAATGGCATTACTCTTCCTTGACACACAAAAGGCCCTCGACAACATTAAATGGTCATTCCTTTTACAACAAATTAAACATATGGACTTTGGCGAGAAATTCTTGAATATCATTAGTATGACTTATTCAGAACAGAAGGCTAAAATAATTGTAAAAGAAGAAGTAACAAAGGATTTTAAGATCCAAAAAGGAACTAGACAGGCTGCCCATTATCACCATTACTTTTTATACTTACCTTGGAAGTGTTGACCAGAATTGTTAGAAAAGAAACATTAATAAAAAGTCTAGAGATTTAAAAAGAGACATTTGCGGATGATCTGGCATTCATTTGGGAGGATCCAGAAAAATCAGGACCAAAACTTATTGAGTTATTAGAAGAATATGGCAAAATTGCAGGGCTGAAAAATAATAAGGATAAAATGAAAATGCTAACTAAAAATATGACAAAGCAAAAAGAGAAACTAGCCAAAAAATGGATATACAGATAATCAAAAAAGTTAAATATTTAGGGATTATTATTTCACCAAGATGCACCACACTTAAAGAAGATAATTATGATAAATTACATCAACAAATTAAAAATGATTTGGCAAGATGGAGTAACCTAAGACTATCATTATCAGGAAGGATTTTGGTAATTAAAATGAAAGTGCTCCCAAAATTGTTATTTCTATTCCAAAATATACCTATGAGACTGAACCAAAACTTCTTTAAAGAACTAAACAAGATAACCTCTAATTTTGTATGGCAGGGGGGAAAAAACCAAGGATTCAACTTAAATTATTACAAGAAGCCACAAAAAGAGGACTGGTTTTGGCCTCCCGGATTGGGAAATCTATCATCAAGCAGCTTCACTTACATGGGTTAGAGACTGGATACTATTAGAAAATAGAAGAAATCTGCACTTAGAGGGATACGACCTGCAACAAGGATGGCACGTGTTTCTATGGCCTGACAAGCCAGGCTTACATAGACATTTTCAACAACATAGAATTAGGCAAGCATAATTTAAGATCTGGAATAAAACTAGAAAACAGATATATTTAGAAATGCCAAATTGGATATCTATATTGCAGGCAGTAACATATCCAAACCTATTGAAACAAAGGAAAGCTATCACCTACAAAGATGTCTTAAACGGGGATGGAGAGTTAAAAACTAGACAGGACCTAAAGCAGCATGGGATGGATCTAGAATGGTGGGAATATTTACAGTTACAACCAAGGTATAAACGGGATAAAAAAGAATGGGGAATTAACATGCAAGAAACAGTCTTAGATAAAATTTCCTTAGGGTCAGAGGATAAATTGATAGGGAAACTACAAATTTCTATTAGCCTATAAATTAGAGGAAGAACAAGTAAAGGAGACTATGGTGGTATGGGCGAGAGACTTTGGGTACAGTATTAATTTAGATCAATGGCAAACAATATGGGATAGAAATAAAAAGATCACCATGGCCACTGCATATAAAGAAAATCTGCTCAAAATGTTCTAACAATGGCATCTTCCACCAGCCAGCCAGCCAGTATTCAGCAGGTTCCAACCAGTTCTGGAGAACTGGTGGTGGAAATTTTGAGTAGTTCAGAGAACCGGCAAATATCACCTCTGACTGGAGATTTTCCCTGCCGTGCCCACCAAGCCATGCCCACAGAACCTGTAGTAAAAAAATTTGAATCCCACCACTGCTGGCCAAGATGTACAAAAGCCAGTCCCCAAATTACTGGAAAAGTTCAGTAGAATGTAACGTATTACCATACATAGAGAGGTGGCATGGCGCGACCAAGGGGTTTTCTTTTAAATGTGTGAGGAAGGGGGGTTTAAGGAAATTTTTAACCAAATGTTTAAAGGGGTTAGGTTGGGGGGTGGGCTATCGGTTCAGGTGGGAACTTGGGGGGGGTTCCGCCGAGCCAACCCCTGACTCAGTCCAGGTTGTGAGAGGGTCATGGTATGAGGGGCACGGATGGGGGGGGCGGGAGACCTTGGGGAACAGGGTGGGGAATCCAATTTCTATGGCAATTGGGAATGGCAGGAGATGAGAAATGGAGGGCCATATCATGGTCTGGGAGTACGCCCCCGCTAACTTCAAGCTGTGGTGTGCTCCGACCCTCCAGTTTCAGCCCACTCCCCCGGGGGCATGGGAAGTGTGATTCCTGGGCTGAGGTTGGTGTTCATGAATGCCAGGTCTGTGGTGAATAACGCCCCCCTCCTCTCTGAGTTGATTGAGAGGAGGCCGTGGACCTGGCTTACATTACGGAGACCTGGTTGGGACCGGAATCCCTCTCTGTGAGATATGTCCCCCAGTTTCCGGGTGCTTCACGGCCTCAGACCCAGGGTAGGGGCAGTGGAGTGGCAGTGGTTATTAGGGAGACCCTGTTTCCAAGGGAGGTCATCATTCTGTAGATGGGCGGGTATGAGTCTCTCCTTCTGAGGTTTGGCCCGTGTGGTCAGTTGGGCTTATTCATCATGTACCTTTCTCCCAGCAACGTGACAATGGACCTGCCTGAGCTGCTGGATGTGCTCTCGGGAGTGGCAGTGGAGTTCCCCAAACTTCTGGTTCTGGGGGATTTCAATCTGCCCTCTCTGGACACTACGTCGAGCTTAGATCAGGAGTTCATGGCTTCCATGGCAGCCATGGACCTGACCCAAATAATCCGGGGGCCAACTCATGGGGGGAACACACTTGACCTTGTTTTCATCTCGGAACAGTGATGTAATGATCTAGGTGGGGGTGCACCTACTACTCAACCCCTGTCATGGACTGATCATTATCTCCTGCGGCTGGTCTTCTGGCAGGCTACTCCACACTACTGGGAGGCAGAACCTACTAGATGGTTCTGCCCCAGGCCTCTAATGGACCCTGAGGGATTCCAGGAGATGCTTGGGCTGATTCCCACTTCCCTTACCCACAGCTAGGCTGAGGCCTTAGTGGATGCCTGGCAACGGGTGACCTCTGAGGCTCTTGACCGAGTTGTCCCCTTGCGGCCCCTTACTCGTTGTAGACCCCGGTTAGCTCCTTGGTTTTCAATGGAGCTCTGGGAGATGAAGCATCAAAGGAGGGGCCTGGAGAGCAGTTGGAGATCCAGTCAGTCCGAATCTGACCGAGCCCAGTTAAGAGCCTACACGAGGACTTATCTGGTAGCAATGAAAATGGCGAAGCATCATATTTCTCTGCTCTCGTTGCATCCACAGATGATCTCCCAGCCGCCTTGTTTAGGGTCAATCATTCCCTCCTACATCAGGAGGTGAGGGAGGATCCTTTGCAGGGAAGGGCTGAGGAGTTTAGTCAGCATCTGCTGGATAAGATCACTCAGATTCGGGCTGGCTTGGACTCTGACTGGGAGGAGTCGGATGAAGGAGTTACGAGTATTCTGGCCGACATCATCTGGGATGAGTTTGAGCATGTATCCTTAATGGAAGTGGACAGGACCATGTGGAGGCTGAGTTCCACCACATGTTTATTGGACCCATGTCCCTCCTGGTTGGTATATGCCTCCAGGGAGGCTACACACTGCTGGCTCCAGGCAGTTATCAATGCTTCGTTAAGAGAGGGATCCTTTCCTGCTGCCTTGAAGGAGGCGGTGGTGAGGCCCCTCCTTAAGAAGCCTGCCCTGGACTCAGCCGTCTTGAACAACTTTCATCTGGTCTCCAACCTTTGCTTTGTGGTGAAGGTTGTTGAGACCGTGGTGGCCCATCAGCTCCCGGGGTTCCTGGAGGAAGCCGATTACCTAGTTCCATATCAATCGGGCTTCCGGGCTGGGTACAGCATGGAGGCAGCATTGGTCGCACTGATGGATGATCTCTGGAGGGCTCAGGACAGGGGATTTCCCTCTGTCCTAGCCCTATTAGATCTCTCAGTGGCTTTTGACCATGGTATCCTATTGTGATGCCTCGGGGGGGGTTGGGGGTGGGAGGCACCATCTTATGGTGGTTCTCCTCCTACCTCTCGGGTCATTCGCAATCGGTGTTGGCAGTGGGGCAGAGGTTGAATCCGAGGCCCCTAGTTTGTGGGGTGCCTCAGGGCTTGGTCCTTTTGTCTCTCCTGTTCAACATCTATATGAAGCCAATGGGCAAGATCATCTGTGGATTTGGGGTGAGGTATCATCAATATGCTGATGACACCCAGTTGTTCATTTCCACTCTGAACCAAATTGGTGATGCTCTCTCCATGATGTCTCGTTGCTTGGATGCAGTGTGGATCTGGATGGGGAAGAACAGGCTCCGACTCAACCTGGCCAAAACTGAGTGGCTGTGCATACCGGCATCTCGGATAATCCAAGAGGTTCCATCATTGGCCATGGGAGGCGAGGTGTTGCCTCCATGGATAGGGTTCGCAATTATTTATTTATTTATTTATTTATTTATTTATTTATTTATTCAACTTGTATGCCACCCCCTCTCCGAAAGGACTCGGGGCAGCTCACAGCTAAAAATACAACAATAAATAAATTACCTAAAAACATATTAAACAATTACAAGCCAAATTGGAATTAAAAACCCCAAAGTTGGGGTTATTTTAACTAGGGGTTTTTAAATTTTAATTCGGCTTAATTTGTTTAATCTTTTTTAAATTAATTTATTTATTGTTGTATTTTATTGTGTCCTGCCTTTTGGAGAGGGGCGGCATATAAGTCGAATAAATAAATACATAAATAAATAAATAATAAAGTTAAAATAAACAAACCCCCAGAGAGTCAGCACAGCCCGGATTGTAGAAACAGCCAGGTTTTTAACTCGTGGCATAAGGTGCGGAGATGGGGAGCCAGCCGGAGCTCTGGTGGAAGAAGATTCCATAAAGTGGGAGCCGCCACAGAGTAGGCCCTCCCCGGTCACCGCCAGCGACATTGAGTCATGATGGCACCCTGAGGAGACCCTGTCTGTGCGCCCATACAGGGCGGTTGGTGTTTGATGCTGGGAGGAGTCGTTCTCATAAATATCCTGGACCCATGCCATGTAGGACTTTGAATGTTAAAACCAAAACCTTGAATCTCACCCGAGGGCAACCGAAGCCAATGCAGCCGCGCAGGAGGGGTGTAATATGGGAGTATCGGGAAGCTCCCATCACTACCCGCACGGCCGCATTCTGCACCAGCTGAAGCCTCCGAGTGTATGCAAGGGCAGTCCTAAATAGAGAACGTTACAGTAGTCGAGTGGGAAAACGAGCGCCTGAGTGATCGTGCGCAGGGCATCTCGATCCAGATATGGGCACAACTGGCAAACCAGCCGGATCTGGGCAAAGGCCCCCCCTGGCCATGGCCCCCACCTGCTCCTCCATTTGAGCCGTGAGTCCAGGAGGACCCCAGATTCCGTGCCCTGTCCACGGGGGCAACACCTCCTCCCCATGACCAAAGATGGAACCTCCAAACTGGACCGAGATGTCGGTATGCACAACCACTCTGTCTTGGCTGGATTGAGTCGAAGCATGTTCCTGTCCATCCAGATCCGCACCGCTTCCAGCAACGGGACATCACGGAGAGAGCATCACTGATGTGGCCTGGGGTGGAGATGTATAACTGTGTATCATCAGCATACTGATGATACCTCACCCCAAAGCCATGGATGATCTCACCCAGCGGCTTCATATAAATGTTGAACAAGAGAGGTGAGAGACCACCCCTGGGCACCCCACAAGTGAGAGACCTCGAGTCGACCTCTGCCCCCTGCCAATACTGTTTGCGAATGTCCTGAGAGGTAGGAGGAGAACCACTGTAAAACAGTGCCTCCCATTCCCAACCCCCTGAGACGCCGCAACAGGATACGATGGTCGATGGTATCAAAAGCCACTGAGAGATCTAACAGGACCAGGACAGAGGAAAACCCCTGTCCCAGCCCTAGAGAGATCATCAATCAGCGCAACCAATGCTGTCTCCGTGCTGTACCCGGGTCAGAAGCCCAATTGGTAAGGATCCAGGTAGTCCGCTTCCTCCAGGAAAAGTGGCAATTGCTGAGCCACCACACTCTCAACAACCTTCGCTAAAAGCGAAGGTTGGAGACCGGACGAAAGTTGTTCAACTGGCTGGGTCCAGGCAGGCTTCTTCAGAAGGGCCTCACCACCGCCTCTTTCAAGCAGCAGGGAACAGCCCCTCCCTTAATGAAGCATTGACCACTGCCCAGAGCCAGCCGCACGTGACCTCCCTGGAGGCATAAACCAACCAGGAAGGGCACGGGTCCAATAAACATGTGGTGGAACTCAGCCGCCGCATGATCCTGTCCACTTCATCCTCAGAAACAGGATCGAACTCAGTCCAGATTACATTAGCCAGACCACTCGCCTCCCCTTCCTCAGACCACTGCAAGTCCGAGCGCAACCCTTCCCGGATCTGAGCAATTTTATCCTGCAGATACAGACCAAATTCCTCAGCTCTGCCCCGCAGAGGGTCCGCCACCTCCCCCAACTGTAAGAGGGAACGGGCAACCCCAAACAGGGCAGCTGGGTGATTATCTGCGAATGCTATGAGGGCGGAGAAATAAGACCTCCTCGCTGCCCCCACAGCTACCAGGTAAGTCCTAATATGGGCTCTTAACTGGGCTCAGTCAGATCCGGAGCGGGTCACCCTGCACCTACTCTCTAGTCCCCTTCTATGATGCTTCATCCTCCGGAGCTCCTTGGTATACCAGGGAGCTGACCGGGATCTGCACCGAGTAAGGGGACGCATGGGGACAACCCTGTCAAGAGCCCCCATGGCTGACTGTTGCCAGGTAGCCGCAAGGACCTCAGCAGGGCTGTGGGTGAGGGATGCAGGAAAAAACCCCATTTCCGCCTGGAAGTCCATCAGGCGCCTGGGGCGGAAACATCTAAGTGGCTCCTCATCCTAGCAGTGTGGGGTGGCTTGATGGAGGACCAGCCGTAGGAGATAGTGGTCTGACCATGGAACAGGATGGATAGCTGTAACACCATCCCCCAGGCCACTACGACACTGCTCCGAGACAAAAACCAGGTTGAGCATGTTGCCCCCCTCATGAGTCGGGCCATCTATTATCTGGGTCAGACCCATGGACTCCATGGAGGCCATACATTCCTGGGCCAAACCCGACACCGCCCCCAAGGAGGGCAGGTTGAAGTCACCCAGAACTATAAGCTCTGGGAACTCCACCACCACCCCTGAGACGGCATCGAGCAGCCCAGGCAGGGCAGCTGATACACAGCTGGGGGACAGGTATGTAAGCAGCATGCCCATCTGACCCATAGCCCCAAACCTCAAGAGGAGGGACTCACACCCACCTATCTTCGGAGCAGTGACCTCCCTTGGAATCAGGGTCTCCCGAATAACAACAGCCACTCCTCCACCCTTCCCTGGGGTTGAGACTGGTGCATAACCTGGAAACCTGGGGGGCATATATCAACCAGAGGGACTCCACCCTCTGGCCCTAACCAGGTCTTGGTGATGCAGGCCAGGTCCGCGGCCTCCTCCTCAATGACTTCATGGAGGAGAGGTGCCTTGTTAACCATGGACCTGGCATTAAAGTACACCAGCCGGAGCCCAGGGGTCCTAGATCCCAAAACCCCCAGGGATTGAGAAGAGGCTGAGGGGTCAGAGCGTGCCACAGCTTGGATGCAGTGGGGACACACTCCCCTAACATGATATGGCCCCCCTCCTCATTGGCTCCTACCCATTCCAACCACCCTGGGAATCGTAGCTCCCACTATTCTGCCCGGAGTCCTGAAGGCCCCCTCATGCACCCCCTGACCATGGCCCTGACTCGGGCTGCACTGAGCTCCTATAAAACCCCCTCCCTTCCCTAACCCCCTTAAAAATCAGGTCAAAAATTTAACTAACGAGGGCCTGGAACCCCCCCTTCTACCCTTCCCAGGACCCCTACCCCAACCCCTACCAGCGCTATGCCAACTCTCTGGGTTCCATAACCCATCCTCGAGGTATGTTGTAGAAAGTCCGGCGGGCCAAACCCAGGAGAGAGGGGACTCCTGTAAGGCCTGCAAGTCTGTTGATGAGTAGACCCACATGGTATTATATTGTACATATAAAGGGAGCGGTCGAAGGATGGAAAAAGTCCATATATCCAAGATGTTAAACCACCCGGTCCAGTCCTAACATCCATGCTACAGCCAGATGGTCCCAGGAAATAAACCAGGATTGCCCTCTCACCACAATCCAGCGGGCCGACCACCGCGCTCTCACCACAGGGCTGCCAGGCGAGCAAGTCAGAATGGCAAGATGTCAGCAGAAGTTAGTTATGGGGGGGCAGGTAATCCCAACCCACTAACCTCACACAGCAGCGGGCAGGATGCATCCACACCCCTCTCACTAACCTCGTCGGGTGTAAAAGGGGGGAGGGGGGAAATGGCCCCAGCACATCAACCCAGGGTCTGCAACCAGATGGCCAAACATAAAATACCATCTGGTATCCGCAAACCCAAGATGGCAGGTGTCGAAGGATGGTAGCCAGACTCTCTAACCCAGCCAAGATGAATAAGCCATGTGAAAGGAGGAAGGCAATACAAACAGGAGGCAAAAAGGAGGGGGGGAGGGCAGCCGACACAGATCTAAAAGGTCCAGTCAAAGCAGAGCAAACGACCAGGAGGCCAGGCCTGGCAGCAACCTCGGGGCCACACCATCTCTACCTCCTGGCCCAACATCATCGCTAGCCAGTCCGCCACCTCTGCCATCGCTGCTACTGCCACCAATGCCACAGTTGCCAGCATCCATGGCAGCACCGCTGCCCCAACCATCATCACGCCCCCAACGTCTGGCCTCGGACCGCTCTCTCCTTGCCACCGCCGCTGCTGCCACCAACAGCTCCACAGCAGAGATCCCGGCCAAGATCAGGCGCCGGAGTGGAGACCAGCACCCTCCGCTGATCCCCACACTCATTGCCTCGTTGCCCCCGACACTCCGTTCTTCTGGGCGCAGCATACCATCTTCGAGGCACACCAGGGTGGAGACCAGCCACCTCCATCGATCTCCATGCTCCTCCACTCGCCGCCCCACAGCTTGGTGCCCCCACTGCACCATTCTTCAAGGTGCCACCGCTGCACCATTCTTCAAGGCGCAGTGCACCATCTTCAGGGCTAAGCCCGAAGTCGGCCAGCTGATCGGCCCCATGATGACAATGCGGAAATGCCGATCCAGTGATTGGACGCCGACGGGCATCAAGAGGGAGCACCAGGGGGAGCGGTAGCGGGCGTCGGCTCTGATGGAACCAGCCGACGCCCGAGATCTTCCGCCACCAAAAATGACTGCCGGGGAGGGATTGCCAGCCACCCCTACCTCCCTTTTGTGGACAACAACGACCTCTCCACCACGGACTCTAAACACAGACAGCCATCTTCTGAGGCATGCATAGAGTGTCCTCCTGGACCCACAGGTCAATTTGGAGGAGCAGATGGGAGCTGTGACCAGGGGGGCATTTGCGCAGATTCGTCTGGTGAACCAATTGAGTCCCTATTTGGACTGAGATTCCCTATGGACAGTTACTCATGCACTTGTGACTTCCTGAATCGACTACTGTAATGCTCTTTACATGGGACTGCCCTTGCGGACCATCCGGAGGCTTCAACTGGTGCAGAATGTGGCCGCGCGGGTAGTGATGGGAGTGTCCCAATACTCCCATGTTACACCCCTCCTGTACAGCCTGCATTGACTGCTGGTTGCCCTCCAGGTAAGATTCAAGGTATTAGTCATCATATATAAAGTCCTACATGGCTTGGTCCGGGGTACTTGCGGGAGTGTCTCCTGCCAGTGTCGACTTCCAATCGCCCTGTATGCTCCCACAGGCAGGGCCTCCTGGGGGTGCCATTGGCCAGACATTGTTGGCTGGCGGCGCCCAGGGGTAGGGCCTTCTCTGTGGGAGCACCCACCCTGTGGAACCAACTCCCCTTGGAACTCCAGCTGGCCCCTGACCTCCATTCCTTTTGCTGTGACCTAAAGACTTGGTTGTTTCAACAGGCCAGCCTGGACTGAATGGGATGGGGTGGGGTTTTATCGATTTTAGTTTTTAATTGGGTTTTAATTTTTATTGGGCTACTTCAACTGGTTTAATTGTATTTTAATATTTGTATTCTCATTTCTTATTGTAAGCCACCCTGAGTCCCCCGGGAGAGAGGGTGGCCTATAAGTCCAATTAAATAAATAAATAAATAAATAAATAAATAAATAAATAAATAAATAGTGTTGCTGCAAAAAAGCACAGGAGTATTGGCTTAGGACAGGGAGGTGGCTGGAGGAAATGTTGGGTTTTAAAGTAGATCACCTACCAGAATGATTTCTATTAGGAATTATGTCAAAAAAATATAAGATGAGCTTTATTTGATTATACACATTATTACTGCAGCAAGTATAACATTTACCCAAAACTGGAAAGAGAGTTATACCAAGTGAAGAAGAAGTAATAAACAAAATCTTACTATACACTGAAATGGACAAGTTAACTCTAAAAATGAAAAACAAAGCTGAATCAGCATACTCCGCAATTTGGGATAAATTCTATCATTGGTGGGAGCAGAGAGGAAGGTCTTAAGTTGGGAAAGGAGTTAATTGGATGAGATGAAAAGAAGACGAATGATGTTAGAAACGTATTATATGAATGAACAAATGTATATATGTATATAGTTGAATAATTGTTTATAGGAATATATATATATATGCGATATTGACCCAAAATCACATCAAACCGACTTCACCATGTTCAATGTTTTTAATTGTATAATAAAATGTTTTGAAAAATTAAAAAAAAGAACAGCCATTTGTCCAGAATCATATAGTCTCCTACTTAAATAGAAAGTGTACTAAAAGGCAAATTTTTCCATCTCTGCTGTTCTATTATTCTGTTACACAATAACAAGATACAATAAACATGTTTTCTTCATCATTTCTGATGCCATCTACTGCCCTGGAGGTTACAATCCTCTTGAGATGTTAGTTCCTATCATTATCACAAAGTGCTGAGATTTATCTTCTATTCTGGAAAGACTGACTAAGCTTCATAAGATTTTAGGTACCCACAATGGTAACCCAATTTCAGTCTGTTTCTTTTATGCTTCTTTGAAGACATCATTCAGAAGTCTGGCAAGCACTAAGTGTGACATTTAATATGATGATGAGCATTAGACTAAGGTAAAAGATTTGAGGTTAAGAGAAGCAACTTCTTCACCCTTGCAGATGTCAAAGCTCTTCCTTTTGCTGCTACTCTTAGTATTTCCACAAATTGAGGGAAAAGCTCTTCCTAATTCATGTAGTGTGAATTATTCTCTTCCTATTAAACATGAATATTATCAGCCTGGAGATTTCATCATTGGTGCAATTTTTTCTCAGCTCTTCATGCCTTACTTCAATCCATTATCCTTCACTGAGAATCCCTTGACAATGATTGAAGAAATGTATACGTAAGGACATCTTTTTTTGTGCTCTCTGACGAAATGTTTAAATAATCACCCTAAGTAGATATGAGAACAAAGGGATGTGGATTTATGCTTTTTATCATATCAACAAAGCTACTAATGAATGGCCTAAATAAAGTTTTAAAAAATGAGGGTAGGTAGGTAGGTAGGTAGGTAGGAAGGAAGGAAGGAAGGAAGGAAGGAAGCAAGGAAGCAAGGAAGCAAGGAAGCAAGGAAGGAAGCAAGGAAGCAAGGAAGCAAGGAAGCAAGGAAGGAAGTTTTGTTTAAAAATTAGTACAAATGCTTCAGAAAAGCTTGTTCTAAGTTTTGCTCTCATTTAGGAATTTGGCAATGTCAAATTGTTCATTGCCCCTGAGGAAATGCTACTAACCACAAGAAAGTTTATTTTATAATAAGGTTGTTACTTCTTAAGCATAGTATACCTCACTGTAAGGCAATTTCCAATAGGTTGACACAGATCATGTTCTGACAGTTATCATCAAATTATATTTGAAAGATTAAGATAATTTACAAATAAAGGAAGAAGTCCAATCCCATCCAATGGATTATGCCCATTATTCCACTACAAATATAAGAAATTTGTTCAGAAAAAAATGGTGCAGTTTTTCTATTGGTGGACTGCTTGCTGCTTCCATTTCATTGAAATCAGCTTCCAAGTCTAATCTCTACTGCCATCATGCCCAGTCCTGCCCCTCTTATGACAATTTCAGAAATACAGTAAGTTAGTCAAGGGGACAATGTGCATCCTTACCTTACTCCCTTCACTTGACCTCTCAGTTTCTCAAAAATCAGCTCTTAAACAAAACCATTCATTTAATTTTTTCCCCCAGAAGAATAATCACATGTTCAGGGGCACCCATTAATTTAAATATATTCCTTCCAGACTATGGAGATTTTCCCAGAATACAGAACATAACAAGGCTAATTGGCATTTTTTTCTCTCTCTGTGATTCTATTTTTCTATCTGCTACGAAACAAAACTGATCTCATGAAGAATTAGTGCAGTGATTTGATAATTCATCCTTTTCCTTTCATTTTTTTTAATATATGTGCTAATATTTTTCCAACTTCAATGCCATATAGTCTGATTTTCTGTTTGTCAACACAGGTTTTAGCACTTCCACTCTTTTAATCTGTACCTGGTATCTTCCCATTCCTATTTGACAGATATAGTTGACTTTTTGTTCTTGAATGTATTCTCTGCCTTGAAATGTTTCTATCATTTTATAATCCCCTTTACAGTGAGGTTGGTCTAGGTTTTTCTGAAATTTTTGAATTCATTTATGTCAATCAAATGCATATTTCTTTGTATTTTTAATTACCTGTAAATTGTCTATAATTTTCCTGATCCCTTTAATAAAATCTATCATTTCCTTTTTTCCTGTTATATGCCTAAAATCTAATCATAGACATCCATAGTTTAGATATACTGCTCAAAAAAATAAAGGGAACACTTAAACAACACAATGTACAGTAGTTGAATGTGCTGATAACAAAATCACACAAAACGTAACAATGGAAATCAAATTCATCAACCCATGGAGGTCTGGATTTGGAGGTACACTCAAAACTAAAGTGGAAGAAAACACTACAGGCTGATCCAACTGTGATGTAATGTCCTTAACACAAGTCAAAATGAGGCTCAATAGTGTGTGTGGCCTCCACATGCCTGTATGACCTCCCTACAATGCCTGGGCATGCTCCTGATGAGGTGGCAGATGGTCTTCTGAGGGATCTCCTCCACATCTGGACTAAGCATCCCCCAACTCCTGGACAGTCTGTGGTGCAATGTGGCATTGGTGGATGGAGCAAGACATGATGTCCCAGATGTGCTCAGTTGGATTCAGGTCTGGGGAACGGGCGGGCCAATCCATAGCATCAATGCCTTCGTCTTGCAGGAACTGCTGACACACTCCAGCCACATGAGGTCTAGCATTGTCATGCATTAGGAGGAATCCAGGGCCAACCGCACCAGCATATGGTCTCACAAGGGGTCTGAGGATCTCATCTCCATACCTAATGGCAGTCAGGCTACCTCTGGCGAGCACATGGAGGGCTGTGCAGCCCTCCAAAGAAATGCCACCCCACACTATTACTGATCCACTGCCAAACCAGTCATGCTGGAGGATGTTGCAGGAAGCAGAACGTTCTCCATGGCATCTCCAGACCCTGTCACGTCTGTCACATGTGCTCAATGTGAACCTGCTTTCATCTGTGAACAGCACAGGGCGCCAGTGGCAAATTTGCCAATCTTGGTGTTCTCTGGCAAATGCCAAATGTCCTGCATGGTGTTGGGCTGTAAGCACAACTCCCACCTGTGGACATTGGGCCCTCAAACCACCCTCATGGAATCTGTTTCTGACCATTTGAGCAGACCCATGCACATTTGTGGCCCGCTGGAGGTCATTGTGCAGGGCTCTGGCAGTGCTCCTCTTGTTCCTCCTTGCACAAAGGTGGAGGTAGCAGTCCTGCTGCTGGGTTGTTGCCCTCCTACAGCCTCCTCCATGTCTCCTGATGTACTGGCCTGTTTCCTGGTAGTGCCTCCATGCTCTGGACACTACGCTGACAGACACAGCAAATCTTCTTGCCACAGCTCGCATTGATGTGCCATCCTGGACGAGCTGCACTACCTGAGCCACTTGTGTGGGTTGTAGACTCCATCTCATGCTACCACTAGAGTGAACGCACCGCCAGCATTCTAAAGTGACCAAACCATCAGCCAGAAAGCATAGGAACTGAGAAGCGGTCTGTGGTCACCACCTGCAGAACCACACCTTTATTGGGGATGTCTTGCTAATTGCCTATAATTTCCACCTGTTGTCTCTTCTATTTGCACAACAGCATGTGGAATTGATTGTTAATCAGTGTTGCTACCTAAGTGGACAGTTTGATTTCACAGAAGTGTGATTGACTTGGAGTTACATTGTGTTGTTTAAGCATTCCCTTTATTTTTTTGAGCAGTGTATATTTCTGCAATCTGCATTCAATTATCATATATCTTTCCTGTTATCCAAGGCTTTCATCCCCCATTTTCTCCTACTTCCATGAAGCTTATCCTGAAAGTTTCCATGAAAATTTGAAAAGTGATATTGATATCACTTTTGTTTTCATAATCATTGTTTCTATCTATAGTT
>CM019155.1:139142419-139161624 GCA_009733165.1 Naja naja
GGTAAATACAATTTTGTGAAACCTACCCTTGGCTTTCTTCACCTAAAGATCCACCCTTTTCTGAAGAAGATCTCGTTTAACAACAGTGCAGGAGACACCTTGATTTTTAATGAGAATGGTGAATTAGTAGATGGATTTGATATTATCAACTGGATAACTTTTCCAAATCAATCTTTCTTAAAAGTGAAAGTTGGGAAAATGGATCCTCAAGCTCCATGGGACAAACAGTTGTCTATTAATGAGAAGATTGTTACCTGGCATTATACATTTGGAGAGGTAGGACTCAACAAGATCTAAAGTTTATATATTCACTAAACCTCATGCAAGATTGGGTCCCATTCATCCTCATTAAGGGTAATGGTCATCTATGGGAATTGTGAGGGACATAGTTCCTGATTTCATAATTTCTTGGAGCTCTCCTCTGATTGGTTATGTCAAATATCAAAATATCAATACAGAACTAAATGATGAACAGTGGGGTGAATGAAGATCAAGGAGAGGCACAAAAGAAGTAGATTACCTTAGATGAAAGTAACTGTGGAGCAAATATGTTGTCAATCATCAAGTTCAAGGACAGAGACAGCACATCGAAATCCAATCGAGTCCAATCCTTTATTTGTTTACACCTAATAGAAAGAATCTTACCAAACTAAAACTGCTTTGAAACATTTACAAAAAAAAATTCCAAGAAAGTGGGAAAAAAGCACCTTTGGGATAAAGAAAGTCCACACATTTCTCAATAAGTAACTTTTATTACAACAATATTATTAATCATTTGTTTTTAAGATGATCTCCTTTTTCCGGCCAAACAGTGCTTCACAATTCAAAATTTCCTTATATAAATTTAGTGTATTATATTTTACTCATTCTCTTTAATAAATGATGCAAGTTACTCTCCATTTTTTTTCCCTCTACAACCATCTTAAGAGGTAACCTAAGCCAAAAGTGATCTGGTTCTCCATACTTAACCAATGTTCTTCTGTCCCTCAGGTTAGAACTTAATCCTGGGTCTCCACAGTCCAAGTCAAACAATTTCATTACTCTATAATACTTGATATTATAGAATAAGACTTGATATTCTTTTTAAAGTCAGATAAATCTAAGACAAAATGCACTCATTCCTTGTTTATTTATTTATAGTCCAAGTTTATTTATTTATTATTTGTCAAACAGAAACAAAAACAGGAATAATATAAAACAATGACAGGGACAATAGGCACATTTGTGCAGTTATGCATGCCCCCTTTATGGACCTCTTAAGTATGAAGTAAGGTCCACGGAAGTCAATTTACAACTAAAACTGTGAAAATTTGTAGCTGAGGGTTAAGGTTAGGCTTAGGGTTAGGCTTAGGGTTAGTTCTAATCCAACAGCCAAGTTATTAAATTAAATTACTAAGTAAACATGTGACTATGAGAGAGTCAAAGATCACTAATTGCTATTATCTCATTGAGATAAAGTTGTACAACTGCATCATTGTTACTGTCATTCCAGCATGCATTATGGTTAGGCACACTAAATTTGGTCATAAATTTGTTCATTGCTCAGTTCTGAAGAAGCTTCTTGGATGAGAAGTAAAATGTCTTCAAGGAAAAACAAAGAATGCCCAGTTGCCTTTGAAAAAAGCACTTTTGGGCTATTCAACCAATATTTCATCTATCCATGGCATCTGATAGAATTCAAAGTCAATATCTACAATCTGGAAGCTAAGGATATCTTCTTCCTTAGCAACATTCTGGATACAAAAACATCCTGAAGTCCATGATGCCCTGATTTGAGTACAATACCCCATGAACAGGGGTCGGATTCTACCAGTTCTGTCTGGTTCTATAGAACCAGATGTTAGGGCTCCGGGTAGTTTGGAGAACTGGTAAAATGGCCCCCTGGCTGGCCCCGCCCCTCTCAGCCCGCTTCTCCGCTCCCTGCCCAGACAGTTCCTATTGCACATGTGCAACGTTGTGTGCATGTGCGACATGCCTGCAGCCTGCTTTTGCCCACCAGGCCAGCCATTGCTGCCTGCCTTCCACTATGGCCCTGCCATTACTGATCTTCCTGGGTGAGTGAAGCTCTGAAGCCCCGGTCGTCGTCCCCCCACTTGCCTTTTGCTGCCATCTGTCACCTTTCCCCCTCCCCACTTGCCTTTTGCTGCCGCAGCTGGTCGCCTTTCCCTTACCACTTGCCTTCTGCCAAGGAACACGTGGAGAGGCTTGTATAAGTTGAATCCTGCTTTTCTCTGTTTGCCCGGCAGCTGTTTCTAATGGGAGGGGGGGTTCCCATTAGAAACACTGTGGAAGGAATTTCCACTTTGCTGTGCTCTTTTCACTGGTTTACATTTGAAAGTTTAAAAGAGCCAATTGCAGCGCAGCTGTACTTTGAATGTACCACCTTTTCTAGCCACTTCTTAATCAAACCTATAAAAGGAACTGCCTCAGTGACAGTTACTCAGTTCCAAGACAAAGACCTTCCAAGCTGAGAAAGAGACTGCTCCAAAGAAGCTGCAAGGAAGACAGTTCCTAGGCAAAAGACTGTTGGAGGTGCTTTGTCTCTCCTTTCTGTAGAAAGGACTCTTGGAACTCCGGCTACATAGGTAGTCGTTAGGATTTAAGGACTCTAAGGACTCTCAGAAGGAATACAGGACATTGGTATGCATTTTTGAATATTTATTTGTTCTTTCTATTCATAGTTACAATAAATAAGTTCTGGATTGAACTCTTATGGGCTCAACTCTTCTTTGGATAACTTCACTATAGATTAAGGTTTACAAACCTTTGGTTTTCTTAACCTAACAATTTTATTTTAACAAACCCTGCCCAGCCCCTCCCAGAAGTCCCCACGAGTCTCATCTGGCTACCAGGTAAGTATAGGGTAGCCTCCTGGGAGTAAAAATGGGGAGTTGGAGGGGTCCAGCATCCCCCCCACCCCGTTTTTGCTCCCAAGAGGCTCCAGGGATGCTTGCTAGCCAGGCCCCCACTCCATTTTTGCTGCCAGGGCTCCAGGGAGGCTTGCTAGGCCAGAAACACCCCCACCCTGTTTTTGCTCCCAAGATGCTCCAGGGAGGCTTTCTAGGCCCCATTTTGGGCCTAGGAGGCCTTCCTGCAGCCTCCTGGGAGCATCCAGCCATCCAGTATGCCTGGATTCAGTGTTTAGCAAAAAGAACATTTGGAGCTAATATAGTATTGATTCCTGCCTTGGGAATGTTCTGGGTAATCAAAACTATGCAGTCTCTTAAAACAGTTGGGGCCAATCTTCTTTCTTTCTTCCATATCCTCCTCTTCAAAACTAGTAAGTTGCTCTGCTTTTTAATGCCGGGCTTAGTGTGGTAAGTTCAGAGTGGATTTTGTAGAGAACAGCTTACCTTTAAGTCTCATTCATTTGCTCAATTTCAGAGCATACACAATTTCCAAACAATTTCCAAAGCATAATTCAGACTATTCAGCAGTTTGCCTAGCTGCTGCTTCATTACTTCTATTGCTGTCACAACCTTTATGGAGTGTCCAATGGCCTTTTAAGTTTGACAAGCAAAAAGCATAGTAAATATTTCTCACAAATATTTTCCCTTTTCCACTTTATGGTTCGTTTAACATACAAAATTATGTGCTGTGTTACTTACTATTCAGGCAGTTTGCAAACTTGTGTTTTTTGTTATTGGAAGGCAACTCTTTAATTTGAAGATGGTGGTAAATTCTTGGTAATAAAATGGCAAGAAAGGCTCACTTCTACTTGCCATTTAGAAAGTTTTCATAAAAACTAGCTTTGGAACTGAAGCCATATGTGTTAAAATAAAATTCTTTCTGTGTAAATACAAGTATGCAAAAAGTTTCAAGATTAATCCAAGATGTTTAATGGCTTTAAATATCTGGGTGTTGTAACTAAGTTTAAGTCAGGGTCTTCAAACTTATTTTAAGACTGTGGACTTCCCAGAATTCTCCAGTCAGCTGACTGGAGAATTCTGGGAGTTGAAGTCCACAAGTCTTAAAGTTGCCAAGTTTGGGGACCCCTGGTTTAAGTAGGAAGAGGTTCCAGCTGAAAATATACCATGAATACCATAGAGATGCTTTCTTTCTTTCTTTCTTTCTTTCTTTCTTTCTTTCTTTCTTTCTTTCTTTCTTTCTTTCTCTCTCTCTTAAGGAAGAAAAAAGAAAGAGGGAGGGATGGGAGAAAGAAAAAGGGAGGGAAGGGAGAAAGAGGGAAGGGAAAGGAACGTGAATGAGATATGGATGGATGGACAGACGGATGGATAGAGGGAGGGAGGGAAAGAAAAAGGAAAGGAAGGAAGGACTACAAACTCTGGCACTAGACGCAGCTTCAGAGGTTGCTTTGAAACAGCACAGAAATCCAGGGTTGGAAGGGACCTCAGAGGTCATCTAGTCCAATCCCGCACCAAGAGCATTGTTAAAGTGAATTTCTATCTTTTGACCCACCCAGTCATGTGACCACCAAGCCATGCTCAGCCAGTCATGTGACCAGCAAGCCACGCCCAGCCAGTCACATGACCAGTAAGCCACACCCACAAATTAGGCCATGCCCACAGAACTGGTTGTTAAGAAATTTGAATCCCACCCCTGCCCATCAAGGCTTAACTAAACAACAAATATGATTAAAATGGCTTCTTCTTTCCCATGGACAGGTTGTGCCCTTGTCCCTGTGCAACCACCGCTGCCTTCCAGGCTACATCAGACAAAACAAAGAAGGAGAACAATTTTGTTGCTATGGTTGCGCTGAATGTCCATCAGGAAAGATTTCCAACCAGACAGGTAGGGAATACCATACTATAAATTACAAATGAAACATCTATGTCACTGATTTGGTTTTATTGTACAGCAGGATGGAAAGAGGAAGATAAGCCAAACACTTCATATTCATGAAAATGGAAGCTTGAACTTCATGTGTGGTAATGAAAGATATGTCACTAAGGAAATAATTTTTTTTTTTAAATTACATTTATATGCCGCCTTCTCCGAGACTCAGGCTGCTTACAATTTTGGGATGCAACCCAGTGTGCTCAGCAATAGCCTTCATTCCATTGTATAAGCCTGCTTATTACTAAGCGGCATTTTTACAAGGTCAGCTAATTGCCCCCAACAATCTTGGGTCCTCAGTTTACCTACCCCAAGAGGATGGAAGGCTGAGTCAACCTTGAGCCTGGTGGGATTCGAGCCTACAGCAGTTGTAGGCAGCTGGAACTTAAGTGCAGGCAATTAACAGCCTGAGCCACCAAGGCTCTTTGTTTGTTTATTTTATTAGATTTCTATGCCGCCCCATCTCCCGAAGGACTCAGGGCAGTGTACAATCATAAAAACAATATAAATATAAATACTATACAATTTTAAAAAGAGATTAAACATGAAACCCAATAATCTGAATTAAAATAACACTATTCAATTAAAAACCCCATCCCACTCCTCAGTCCAGGTCGGCAAGGTGGAACAACCATGTTTTCAGGTCCCTCCGGAAGGACCAGAGGTCAGGAGCCACCTGAAGCTCCAGGGGCAGCTGGTTCCATAGGGTGGGTGCTCCCACAGAGAAGGCCCTACCCCTGGGGGTTGCCAGCCAACATTGTCTGGCCGATGGTGCCCCAAGCAGGCCCTGTCTGTGAGAGCGCACGGGACGTTGGGAAGCCATTATTGGCAGCAGGGTCTCCCTCAATTATCCCGGTCCTAAGCCATGCAGGGCTTTATGGGTCAACACCAGCACCTTGAATCTCACCCGGAGGGCAACCGGTAACCAATGCAGTGCACGCAGGAGAGGTGTAACATGGGAGTATCGAGATACTCCCATCACAACCCACGCCGCCACATTTTGCACCAGTTGAAGGCTTCGGGTGGGAAGCCCCATGTAGAGAGCATTACAGTAGTCCAGCCAGGAAGTGATGAGCGCATGAGTGACCATGCATAGGGCATCTTGATCCAGATAGGGGCGCAACTGATGCACCAGGCAAACTTGGGCGAATACCCCCCTGGCCACGGCTCCCACCTGCTCCTCCAAACTAAGCTGTGCATCCAGGAGGACACCCAAGTTGTGAGCCCTATCTATGGGGGGCAACACCTCTCCCCCCTTAGCCAAAGATGGAATATCCTGGATAACTCAAGATGCCAGTACAAAGAGCCACTCGATCTTGGCCGGGTTGAGCGGGAGCCTGTTCCTGCCCATCCAGACTCGCACCACCTCCAGGCACCTGGACATCACATCGAGGGCATCACTGGGTTGGCTAGGGGTGGAGATAAAAAGCTGGATATCATCAGCATACTGATGATACCTCACCCCAAAACCACAGATGATCTCGCCCAGCGGCTTCATATAGATGTTGAACAGGATAGGCGAGACAACCGACCCCTGAGGCACCCCACAAAGGAGGGGCCTTGGGGCTGATCTCTGCCCCCCATCAACACCATCTGCGTACGACCCAAGAAATAGGAGGAGAACCCCCACAAAACGGTGCCTCCCACTCCCAACCCCTCGAGGCACCGCAGTAGGATACCATGGTCAATGGTATCAAAAGCCGCTGAGAGATCTAACAGGACTAGAACAGAGGAGTGGCCCCTGTCCCACGCCCTCCAGAGATCATCCACCAGCGTGACCAACACCGTCTTCATGCTGTACCCAGGCCTGAAGCCCAATTGGTGTGAGTCTAGGTAATCGGTTTCCTCCAGGAATATCGGGAGCTTTTAGTATAATAGTAAAGAGAGGAATTAGACAGGGATGTATATTGTTTTATGTATTATATAATCATATTGGTTCTTGCCAGGGGTGGGATTCAAATTTCTTAACAACCGGTTCTGTGGGCATGGCCTAATTTGTGAGTGTGGCTTGGTGGTCATGTGACTGGGGTGGGAGTGGCTTGCTGACTGGGCGTGGATAGGTGGTCATGTGACTGGGGTGGGCCTGGGCAGGTGGCCATGTGACTGGCAAACCAAATGTAAATGGTCCTCGCTTAATGACCAGGTCCTTGCTTAATGGCCAGTTGCTTAGCAAGTGTTCTAATTTATGACTGACCTCCACAGAGCTACTTGGCCATTTTTGGTGTTTTGACAGCCACGCACACACACAAACACACTTCTAACCCTGCTATTCTTTGATTCTGTAAGGATCTCCTGCTGGAGCAGGACTAGATGACCTCTGAGATCCCTTGCAGGCCAGCCCCAGATTGCTGTGCTGCTTCAAAGTCTTCTGAAGCCAGGGTTTATGTCCTTCCTTCCTCTCCTTCTTTTTTCTCTCCCTCCCTCTCTCCTTCCATGCATTTATCTATCCATCATATATCTCATTTACTTTCTCCTCTCTCTCTCTCTCTCTTTCTTTCTTTCTTTTTCTTTCTGCCCCTTCCTTCCATCCCCTTCCTTCCTTTCACTTTCTTTCTCTCCCCTCTCTTTCCCTCTCTTACTCTCTCTTTCTGTATCCCCCTCTCTTTCTGTATCCCCCTCCCTCTCTCCCTCTTTCTCTCTCTCTTGTTCTGTCCCTTTCTCCTTCCCTCTCTCCTTCTAAAGCTAGGAAGCCCACCTGAAACACACACATACACACACACACAGGGTGGGATTCTCCCAGTTTGGCCCTGTTCTATTGTACTCTGCCTATCAGAGAATAAGCCTGCAGGCAGGAACTGTGCTTTTTAATCTTTGTGCAGGGTCTTAAAAAAATACATGCAATCAACAGAAACAAATGAGGCAGTTTAGAAGCAAGAGGATGCTCAGAGCAACCCCAGTTCTACAGTATCATAGAATAAGAACAGCCCAGAAGAAAGGCAATAGCAGGCAAGAAGGAAGGAAAGAAAGAAGAAATCACCCTACTGAGGGCTGCAGAATCATGCAGCCTTTAACATTTCAGATTGGTGACCCTTCCTATACCCAACTGATGCTTCTTGTATCTACAATACATGAGTTTCAGTCCCAAAGATGCTCCTTCTCCCCAGGAGCCCAACCTTCAATTCTAGATGAATACTTCTGTACCCTTTCACTCTTTGTTCCTCAACATTCTTCTTACACAAGCTATTGAACCAAATCAGAACCAAGAACAACAGTTGCAGTTATGCTGCAATGGTCATAAGTGTGAAAAATGGTCATGTCACTTTATTCAGTGCCATTGTAACTTTGAATGGTCACTAAATGAACTGTTGTAAGTCAAGGATTACCTGTACAAAAATACAAAAAAGCTGCCCTAAATACCAATCATTAGATTAAAAATACCTGCAAGCTGGAGTTACAAATCAGGCAGAGTGCCAGAGCACCTTGTGGAATGAAAATATTTAAAATGCAGTGATAACTATCAAACAGCCAATTCTTGCTCATAAAGTGAAACCCTTTAGCAGAGAGGTCATTTAAGCTCTCCAGAAAAAGCAGACCCAGGAAAAGTAATCCTTAGATCCATTTTCACCATTTAAAAATACAGCTGGTCTCACTCACCTCACAAGATATCCTAAGGAAATCACCCAGATTTAAAGAAAGGTCATATGCCCACCAGAAAGCCAGTAAAAAAAATCAGTGCCAAGCTTGCACTGATATACCCCAAAAGGACAGTGCCAGATGGTATTAAAGCAGTGAAGGAAGACCCCCTCCCCAAATAGAAAAAGAAACCATGAGGCAAGAAAAAATTCAAACACAATACAAATAATTAAATCACAACAGTAGCTATTGCTTGTTGAAGCTGAATAGGGAAAATTATCCCATCAATAAACACATGATTAAACTTCACCATGCACAGAATTAAGCTTCACCAAAAACCATTTAGAGCAAAACTCAGAAAGGGTATGTAAACTCATGTTTGAATGTCAATCCTTCTAGCTAGCCAAGAAGCCTTGCTGAATGTCACTCATCTTGGTTCCCTGTCACTAAAAGCTTTGCTTCATTATTCAATGATTTCTTCAAAATGCTGATTGTCCAGGGAAGTATTTCCTCCCAATAGCAGTGTAAAAATCTTAAAACAACCCTCCCGCTTTAAGAAAGCCAAACCACACAAGTTCCAGAAACAGCAAGTTTAGGCTGTCTGCCAAGAATGTAATAAGGGTGGAAAAAAACAAATGGAGATTGCTTCTAACTACCGGTTCTCCGAACTGCTTAGAAAGTTAACATGGAACTGGATAGAACTGGTAGAATCCCACCCCTGGTTCTTGCTTAAGTGACTCTACTTTTTATTCTAAATTTATTTACATATGTATGAACTTACCCAAGCTATGTAACTCCGGACAGTGTATAAAGACAAAAAGATCTGAAATAATTAGAATAACACTTTAAAATAGTGTATATGAAGCTATAAAATGATCAAGAAAAATGAAAACTTCTTCAACTCACATTGGGGATTCCACTTAAGTTGATCCCAAAACCTGGGGAAAAGTCATATCTTAACAACCTAAAGACCCATAGGGTTGGAACTAACTGTTCACCCATCTGGTGTAAATTTCATATTGACTGTCATTATGATGACTTGATGTGACTATTGCAAATCAAATAATTTGCTTCCTTGGTATGTGACATCATTATGGTTTCATCTAAGCAGGCTTGGCATAATGCACCAGGCTATTTTCATTTTGTGGTTGAATGTGCCATGCAACTAGAGCAATAGAACACTGAAAGGAAGAAACAACTGGTAGCTTGAATGATAAATGTTTTCACATTTTCTATCCAGTCACCCCACCTCTACCTGTAATAGGGACTACAGAATCGTAAAAAGGGAGTCTTTTATTTTTATTAATGATGGCTTCTATCTCAACTGCCCTATAATTCATATTCTGGTTAGTAGAATTCATCTTTCCTATGCCATGGAGATGTTTAAAATTATCACAGAAGGCATAATTGGTAAGGATTGTTTTTCAATGAAAACTGGATTTGTGTTTTTATTGTGAGTGTGTTTTGCTTAATTAATGTATCAACAAGTTACCTAACTAACAGCAACTGCAACCAAATGATCCACTAAAAAAAAGTTTGAGAATTTCAGGGAAAGCTCATGAGAAGAATTTCACTTGCAAGGATCCTCAGATTTGTCCTAAAGGAATATTTTGGAAGTGCAATAATTATTAATTGTACTCTATTCTAACTAATAATGTTGTATTATCGTATGAGAAAATCTAGACCAAATCTACAAGGCTGTCAGCACCTTTTTATATATATTTATGTCTTTTCTGTTTCTCTCCCTTTCTCCAAGATATGAATGACTGCTTCAAATGCCCTGAAGATCAATATCCTAACAAAGGAAAACATCAATGCCTTTCCAAGGAACTAAATTACCTGAGTTATGTTGATCCTTTAGGCACAGGTTTGTCTGTTATGGCTCTTGCTCTTTCTACAACCACAGTCTTGGTGCTTGGAATCTTTATTAAGCATCGGAAAACTCCTATTGTCAAAGCGAACAACCAAGCTCTCACTTATGTTCTCCTTATTTCTCTCCTTCTCTGCTTTCTCTGTTCTCTGTTATTCATTGGCTGCCCCAAGTTACTGACTTGCCTTTTGCGACAAACTACATTTGGGATCATCTTCTCAGTGGCTGTTTCTTCTGTCCTGGCCAAAACAATTATAGTGGTTCTTGCTTTCATGGCTACTAAACCAGGATCTGGAATAAGGAAATGGGTGGGAAAAAGATTTGCATTTGCTATTGTTTTGTGTGGCTCTCTTATTCAAACAAGTATTTGCATGATATGGCTGGGTACTCATCCTCCATTTCTAAATTTAGATATGACAACTCTACCTGAAGAAATCATAGTGGAATGCAATGAAGGATCAGGCAACATGTTTTACTATATTTTGGTCTTTATGGGTTTTCTGGCTCTCATCAGCTTCATGGTAGCTTTCTTTGCTCGGAAACTGCCAGATACATTTAATGAAGCCAAATTTATCACCTTCAGCATGTTGGTCTTCTGCAGTGTCTGGTTGTCTTTTGTCCCAACTTATCTAAGTACCAAAGGGAAATACATGGTGGCTGTGGAGATCTTCTCCATCTTGGCTTCTGGCACTGGATTACTGGGTTGCATCTTTGCTCCAAAATGTTATATCATTATTTTGAGGCCTGATCTTAATAGCAAAGGACAACTAACAAGAAACAACAAGAAGGAAAATAACTTCTGAAAAGTCTGTACTAGTATAGAATGGTGTGGCAAAGCTCAATACAACCTGAGAAATAAATACTTTGTACTGATTCTTATGCATTTCTCCATTTATTTTCCATTCTCTCTCTCTCATTTGTATTTGAAATACAAATTCTCATTTTGAAGTATTTTGATGAATACTGTAGGTATTCTGGATGATGCCTTTTAAGAAGAATAATAGCAAATATCAGTAGAGATTCTCAGTCATGCAGGTCATGGTTATCCCAAAGGCACTTTTTCAAAAGGCAACTGGCCTTTGTTTTTCCTTGAAAATGTTTCACTTCTCATCCAACAGTCAGAACTGAAGAAGCTTCTTGGATTTTCAAAAAGCATCTTTGGGATAGAAAATTTATGCTTGCATTTTGTTTGTTTAAGCAAAGATAATCACATTTCTAGGAAAGGCACAGCCAAGTCTGGTCAACTATCATCTATCATGATATTATATTTTTCTCTTTTTTAATCTGTAAGCACCCAGATTTGTTCTGAAGTTGAGCAACCCTAGAATTATGTTTTATAAAATATAAATAATCAAGCAACCATAATATTGTATGTGGTCCCTGAAGCCACCCTAAAATTCAGTTGATAATTCTCAAAGATTTTGAAAATAGTAGGGTTTTAGCATATTATCATGGTTAAATGATGCTATTTGTAATCCATCTCATATGTAATTTGTATTTGTGTAACCAGCCTGTCTTCCCTTATTTTCCCCACCCCACCAAAGTTTCCTTTCATTTTAAATCTTACTAATCTAGCTCCTCTCTCAGGGGTGAGATTCAAATTTCTTAACAACCGGTTCTGTGGCTATGGTAGCCATGTGATTGGGTGGGCATGGCTTGCTGACTAGGCATGGCTTGGTGGTCATGTGACTGGCTGGGCATGGCTTGTATGTAAATATTGATTTTTTTATTTTTATTTCTTTAAATACATCCTTAAGTGAACAGTGTGGTTCCAGGCTTTTTACATTTTAAATCAATCATGACCATAATCACAGATATAGCTTTCTTGTCTAATTTCACATCATTATATATTACCAATTTTCCTTTTTTTATTCTCATACATTACTCTATATCAATCATTCTTATTCATTCTCTATATTCATTAATCATATATTCTTATATTTGTCATATTTGCAAATTTTATCAAATCATATCATTCTATTAGTTATTCACAAATTCATCTTAATTTATATTATCCAATATTTTATCCCCTTTTTAATATTACCTTTGTCACTGTTATGAATAACTATATATTTCATGCACACCCTTCTCTCTAACTTCATCATTTTTTCACAAATTATATTTTCCATCTTATTTTCATTTAGCCAATTATATAAACTAATAACAGTATAAATATTTTTCTGTATTCATATACCTTATTACCTTATACAAATAAGTAACCAATTATAGTCAATTAAAATATTATCACACACACACACACACACATATATTCTCTGTCAAATTCCACATGATATTTCCTTCCCCATATTACATATTAATTTCTTATATCTTTCATAAACATGTATATATCTTACTTAATAATCCTATCATAAAATCATAAAATGTTCATATCTGTTCCAATTAAATTATTAATCCTTATTCTTATCCTGATTATTTTATATATCTTTAGTAACATTTCTATAATAAATTGTTAATTCCAAACTCCTTGAAATCTATATCTATCTATCAATCCATCTATCTATCTATCTATCTATCTATCTATCTATCTATCTATCTATCTATCTAGCCATCCATCCATCCATCCATCCATCCATCTATCCACACACACACACACACACCACTAGAATACCCCTTCATATGGAATCTCCATCATTTCCATTTCTAACCATCATCTCTAACTCTCTCTACAATATTAATTCATCTTTTCTTAGCTTGCGTTCCATTCTCTATCATTTTTTGGTCCTTTCTCTTAGTCATTCCTCCTTTCCCTGTTATTTTCTGCTAAATTTTCCCAGTTATCAAAGTTTGTCCCCACCCTCTCCTGATCTTCTTTTTGTAGTTTCCTTTCCTTTTGTTTAACCTTCAAATGATTTATTACATCAATCATTAACATCTTAGTTTTAATTTCCTTTTTTTGTTGTTCTTTTGTGCTATTTGTTGTTCCCTTTGCTCTGTGTTGCTGGTTTCTCTCCTCCCCCTTCTGTGTTCTTTCTTCTGTTGCTTGCATTGCCATTTCTGGATTTTCCTCTGTGCTCAGTATTTTAGTACATAAGTCCAAAATTCTGTTCCACATTTTATTCGCAGTTTGAAGTTCCAACCTTATTTCTTTATAATATAATTCACTCATCTTTATTTTGTTTATTAAATCCAATTATCCAAATGTCCTGTAGTTTTTATTTTATTTAAACTAGTGTCTTTCTTTAATTTTTAAAGTCAATGTCCTCAAGTCTATTATTTCCAAATTTCAATCAGTCTATTCCTTTTCAAAAAGTTCCAGTAAAAATAGCCAATAATTCCAGGGGCAATATCTTCATATATTCCTTTGCTGTATGGTTTTAATATTTCAATTTTCTGGGATCTTATATAATACAATTCCTTTTGTTCCTTTTAAATTCACGCTTTAATTAAGTCATTAGTTTGAAGAGATCTGCAGGATTTTTCTTTTATCAACAGGTGGCACTCCTAATCCAGTTTTCAATTTCCATGCCTCCCCCCCCATTTCTTTATGCTTTTATTAACTTTGCCAATTTTCCAAATATTAGCCATTATTTGGGATCCCAAGAGGTGGCATGTCGCGACTAGTGGTCCAAGTTCTAAGTTTAGGAGGAAGGGGAAACTTTTAAAAATTTTAATAAGTTGTCTTAAGGGGTTAGGGAGGGGGGTTAATGGGTCTTTTTGCAGCCTGGTTCATGGTGGGGGCGAGGTTGGGGGCGGGGGGCTCCGGGGGTTGAGGTGGGGCACGATTCCCAGGGTGGTTGGGGTTGGCAGGAGACACCGAGGCATAGGGCCACATCATATGCTGGGAGTGCGCACCCTCCATCTTTGTGCAGTTGCTTGCTCTGGGCTTGGGAGGCTGGTGTATTTTAATGCCAGGTCCATGGCTAATAAATCTACCCTCCTCCATGAGATTATTGAGGAGGAGGCTGCGGACCTGGCTTGTATCACCGAGACCTGGTTGGGCCCTGAGGGTGGTGTCCCTCTGGTTGAATTATGCCCTCCAGGTTTTTGGGTTGTGCACCGTGGGCCCAGGGAAGGGGTGGTGGGGTGGCTGTGGTTATTAGGGAGACCTTGTTTCCAAGGGAGGTCACTATCCCAGAGATAGGCGGAAGTGAGACCCTCCTCCTGAAGTGGGGGCCTAATGGTCAGGTGGGCTTGCTGCTCGCATACCTTTCTCCCAGCTGTGTGACAGCAGCCCTGCCTGGGCTTCTTGACGTCCTCTCGGGGGTGGCGGTGGAGTTCCCAGGCCTCATAGTCCTGGGGGACTTTAACTTGCCTTCCCTGGAGGGTATGTCAGGATTGTCCCAGGAATTCATGACTTCTATGGAAGCCATGGGCCTAACCCAATTAATTTATGGCCCCACTCATGAGGGGGGGAACACTCTTGACCTAGTTTTTGTCTCTGAGTGGTGGCGTAGTGACAGAGGGCAAGCCACTTTTACGGCTTTGCCCGTTCCATGGTCTGATCACTATCTACTACGGCTGGTCTTCCAACAAGCCGCCCCCCACTGCTGGGATAAGGAGCTGCTTAGATGGTTCTGCCCCAGGCGCCTCATGGACCCTGAGCGGTTCCAGGCGGAACTGGGGCCTCTTCCCTCTTCCCTTGCTCACAGCTCTGTCGAGGATCTGGTGGCCGCTTGGCAGTGGGCTGCGTTGGAGGCCCTCGACAGGGTTGTCCCCATGCGACCCCTCACATGCCGCGGATCCCAGATAGCTCCTTGGTATTCAGAGGAGCTCCAGGAGATGAAACGCCGTCGGAGGGGTTTAGAGAGCAGGTGGAGGGCCACCCACTCCCAGGCCGATCGAACCCAGTTAAGAGCCCATATTAGGACTTACCTGTGAGCTATGAGAGCGGCGAGAAGGTCTTATCTCTCCACCCTCATAGCGTCCGCAGATAACTGCCCAGCCGCCCTGTTCCGGGTTACGCGCTCTCTCCCTCGTCCAGAGGAGAGGCGGACCCATTCTTGAGGAAGGAGCTGAGGAATTTGGTCAATATCTGTCAGATAAGATCGCTCGAATTCGAAGCGGGTTGTCCTCTGATTTGCAGCGGTCTGAGAAACGGGATACGGGTAGTCTGGCCATTATGTTCTGGGATGAGTTCGATCCTGTTTCTGAGGATGAAGTGGAGGGATTATGCGGCGCCTGAGTTCCACCACATTTTTGTTGGACCCGTGCCCTTCCTGGTTGGCTTATGCTGCCAGGGAGGTCACCTCTTGTTGGATCGGGCAGTTGTCAATGCTTCATTAAGGGAGGGTGTCTTTCCTTCCACCTTGAAGGAGGCGGTGGTGAGGCCCCTCCTGAAGAAGCCTGCCCTGGATCCGACCGTGTTAGACAACTTTCGTCCAGTCTCAACCTTCGCTTCTTGGCGAAGGTTGTTGAGATGTGGTGGCTCAGCAATTTCGCTTTTCCTGGATGAAGCGGACTACCTGGATCCGTGCCAATCGGGCTTCGGCCTGGTTTCAGCATGGAGGGCATTGGTTGCACTGATGGATGATCTCTGGAGGGCGCGGGACAGGGGTTTTCCTCTGTCCTGGTCCTATTAGACCTCTCAGCGGCTTCGATACCATCGACCATGGTATCCTTTTGCGACGCCTTGTGGGGTTGGGGGTGGGGGGGCACTGTTCTTTGGTGGCTCTTCTCCTGCCTCGCAGGCGTGCATGTCGGTGTTGGCAGGGGGCAGAGGTCGGCCCGAGGCACTCACTTGTGGGGTCCCTCAGGGGTTGGTCCTCTCTCCCCTTTTATTCAATATCTACATGAAACCGCTGGGTGAGATCATTTGTGGTTTTGGGGTGAGGTATCATCAATATGCTGATGATACACAGTTATATATCTCCACCCCAAACCAGATCAGTGATGCCCTCTCCGTGATGACTTGCTGTCTGGATGCAGTATGGATCTGGATGGGCGGAAACATGCTTGACTCAACCCGGCCAAGACTGAGTGGTTGTGCATACTGGCATCTCGGTCCAGTTTGGAATGTCCATCGTTGACCATAGGGGAGTGGTGTTGCCCCTGTGGATAGGGCGAGAACCTGGGGTCCTCCTGGATGCGGCTCGGTTGGAGGAGCAGGTGGGAGCCGTCGCCAGGGGCTTTGCCCAGGTCGGCTGGTTCGCCACCGCCCGTTCCTGGACGGGATGCCCTGCGTACAGTCACTCATGCCCTTGTTGCCAGCGACCGACTACTGCAACGCTCTCTATTTAGGACTGCCCTTGCATACCATCGGAGACTGCAGCTGGTGCAAAATCTTGGCTGGTGATGGGAGTTTCCAGTTCTCCCATGTTACCCCCTCCTGCGCTGCCTACATTGGTTGCGGTTGCGCTCGGGTGAGATTCAAGGTTTAACTTTAACATACAAAGTCCTACATGACATGGGTCCTCATTATCTAAGGGAGTGACTACTGCCGACATCGAATACTAACCGCCCTGTGCGAACTCATAGACAGGGACTCCTTGGGGTCCGTCGGCCGGCAATGCCGGCTGGCGGTCCCCGACGGCGTGCCTATTCTGTCGCGGTCCCTGACCTCTGGAATCAACTTCCCTTGGAGCTCCGCCTGGCCCCTGACCTCCGCACCTTCCGCCATGATCTGAAGACCTGGTTGTTTAACCAATCCAGGCTGTGACCCCTGGGTGGGGTGGTTTTAGATTCTGGGTTGATTTTAAGTTGTATTCTGTAAGGATTAATTCCCCTGCAGTGAGAGTGCAGTGGGTTATCCAGGACTCTGTCCCAAGTCACTGTGGTGGCAGAACAGTGACTGGTCCATTTCTACCTGGATCATCGACAGTGGTGAGAGAACTGCCGATTGTGGACTCTTTTCCTGACTTTAACACCCTGTCCCTTAATTATATTTCCATCTCCCTTTTGTTTCATCTTCCAACTACCTCTTGTACTCTTTTGCCTGAGATATATTCACTATGCTTGCCTATTCCTCATGGAGTTATGGGCCCTCCAGGCGGTTCCCCTGTCTGGGATGTGGCCCCTATGCTGTCAAGAGCTTACCTTAATGCGGATCCTGGGATCCCGAGAGGTGGCCAAGAAGAAGGGGCTAAATTCTAAATTTGATAGGAAGGAAACTTTTAAAATTTTAATTGATTGTTTAAGGGGTTAGGGAAGGGGATAAATGGGTCTTTGTCCAACCCGGTTGTGGGGGGGGCGGAGGCGGCCGGGCTCGGGGCCTGAGGTGGGGGCCGCGATTCCCAGGGTGGTTGGTGTTGGCAGGAAGCGGAGGCATAGGGCGTATCATGTGTTGGGAGCACCCGCCATCTTTGTGCGGTTGCTCGCTCCAACCCTATGGCCTCCTCCCAGGGGGGCATGGGAACTGGGACCCCTGGGCTTAGGCTGGTGTATTTTAATGCCAGGTCGTGGCTAATAAGTCCACCCTCCTCCGTGAGGTAGTGAGGAGGAGGCTGTGGACCTGGCCTGCATCACCGAGACCTGGTTGGGCCCAGAGGGCGGTGTCCCTCTGGTAGATTTGTGCCCTCCAGGTTTTCGGGTTTTGCACCGGCCTCGGGCCCAGGGAAGGGTGGTGGGGTGGCGTGGTTATTGGGAGACCTTGTTTCCAAGGGAGGTCACTGTTCCAGAGATAGGTGGGAGTGAGACACTCCTCTTGAGGTGGGGCCCAATGGTGGTGGGCTTGCTGCTCGCATACCTTTCACCCAGCTATGTGACAGCGGCCCTACCTGGGCTTCTCGATGTTCTCTCGGGGGTGGCGGTGGAGTTCCCGGGGCTTATAGTCCTGGGGACTTCAATCTGCCCTCCCTGGGGGGGTGCGTCGGGTTTAGCCCAGGAATTCATGGCTTCTATGGAGGCCATGGGCCTGACCCAATTAATTCAGGGCCCGACCCATGAGGGGGGGAACACTCTTGACCTAATTTTTGTCTCTGAACAGTGGCGTAGTGACAGAGGGCAGGCCATTTTCGGCTGTGCCGTTCCATGGTCTGATCACTATCTCCTCTGGCTGGTCTTCCAACAGGCTGCCCCCACTGCTGGGATGAGGAGAGCTTAGATGGTTCCGCCCCAGGCTTATGGACCGGGCGGTTCTCGGCGGAGCTGGGGTCTCTCCCTCTTCTCTTGCCCACAGCTCTGTTGAGGACCTGGCGGCTGCTTGGCAGCAGGCAGCTTCAGAGGCTCTCGACAGGTTGTCCCTGACCCCTCACCGTCGTGGATCCCGGATGGCTCCTTGGTACTGGAGGAGCTCCGGGAGAGCGCCGAGGGAGGCTTAGAAACAGGTGGAAGTCCACCGTTCCCAGTCGATCGAGCCCAGCTAAGAGCCTATATTAGGACTTACCTGGTAGCTGTGAGGGCGGCGAAGGTCTTATCTCTCGCCCTCATAGCGTCCTGAATAACCGCCCAGCCGCCCTGTTTGGGTAACCCGTTCTCTCTTTGTGTAGAGGAGGCGGACCCACTGCTGAGAGGCAGGGCTGAGGAGTTTTCAATATCTGTTGGATAAGATGGCTTCGGATTGGGCGGGTTGCCCTCTGATTTGCAGTGGTCTGAGGAGCGGGATGCAGGCAGTCTGGCCAGTGCGATCTGGGATGAGTTGATTCTGTTTCGAGGATGAAGTGGGCCGGGATTATCGGCGTCTGAGTTCCACCACATGTTTGTTGGACCCGTGCCCTTCCTGGCTGGCTTATGCGCCAGGAGGTCACCTGCTGACTGCTCCGGGCAGTTGTCAGCGCTTCATTAAGGAGGCGTCTTTCCCACTGCCTTGAAGGAGGCGGTGGTGAGACCCCTTCTGAAGAAGCCCTGGACCCTACCGTGTTAGACAACTTTCGTCCAGTCTCCAACGTTTTTTTTGAAGGTTGTTGAGAATGATGGTGGCTCAGCAGTTTCGCTTTTTCCTGGATGAAGCGGACTACCTGGATCGTATCAATGCGGGCTTCGGCCTGGTTTCAGCAGGGAGGCGGCATTGAGTGGCACTGATGGATGATCTCTGGAGGGCTGGGGACAGGGGTTTTCCTCTGTCCTGGTC